>CM074444.1:27319098-27661598 GCA_037101425.1 Elopichthys bambusa | reverse complement strand
CCAGCTGACAGTCAGCTGTTTCTGATGTGTACCAATCCAGTTGTGACACTAATCACAGTGGTTCATTTAAATCCCCATTCTTTCATTCTCTCTATTGCTCAGCTGCACGCTGCATTTAACTCCCCCTCCATCCCCAACTCCATCCAGCTGGAACCTGTAATCTAATCTGTCTGTTTACCACTGTCTTCTGCATACAGTAATTTCATTGTGTCATCCTTCCTCGTGTATTTTAGCTTGTTTACAACAACTCATGTAAACTGTGATTTGTGTAATTTATGTAAGTATGATTACTGGATCTGTTCTGTACCCCAAGGGGGGGTTGACTTGCTGCTCTCCCCACAAGCATGGCTGCATGGACGGGCGTGTGGAGTTTGCCCAGAACAGAACCATACCGCCAATACTAACTGTATGCATTTATCATTATAATAAAAAATAAATTTGACTCAAGTGATGTTATTTGCCAACAACATGTTCCTTTCACCCTCCTCACAGAAGAGGAATCAGACACTCATATAATAAGTAGGCAGTAAATAACAATAATACAGTGTGCTTATTCACAAGCTAATGGATCTTATGATGAATGAAGTTGTGTTACCTGTATGTCTGTTAAAAGCAGGTTGAGCGTGTCGGTGTGTGTGTGTGTGTGTGTATCAGGGTGTTAAACAACTCCAACTGCACTGATGCTTGAAAACCAAGTGTAAATGTCTGCTGTTGACTAGAATTAATCACAGGTATATTAAAAGAAACTCGTGTATGTGAATATATGTCAGCTGTAACTCATTAAACAGGAGATCACTGATTAACAAGCCAAAATCTGTGTGTGTGGTTTGAGATGGCAGATGAAAGGAAGTGTCTGGTTTAACAGGTTATCAGAAAGGTCAGCGCTAGAGACGGGCTCCACCTGTTCTCCAGATTAACGATAGCAGGCAGGCATTTGACTGAACATGTTTTTTTATGATATTAAAACCCTAAAAGCTTCAGTTTATATGAATAAAATGAACCGATTAGCTTCCCATATTTCCATTTGTGTAATTTCATATTTTTAATGACCTTAATATTATTCTAAATATGTGAAAAAGTCGAGGTAGGAGTGTCTGTCTTCCGTGTCTGAACTATATGTGTAAGAGGGAAAGAGATTAGAGGCGATTATGGTGTGTCTTTAATTTGTGTGTGTAGGGATGGTCTGTGTACACTGCGTTTGTAAGGGTTTGTGGCTACATGAGAGGCGTGTTTGTGGTTTCTGTAGTGTTTATGAACTGTTAAACTGTCTACATCAACACTTTAAAAATGCAAAACAGACGGATTAGAGGCAGATGGAGAGAGGCGACACTTTTTAAGTGCCATTTTTACTGTGTTTATTCATTTCCTTCACCACATCTGCAAAAGCTCATAAACACACATCCTGAATGCCAAAGTACTAAATATGTTCTTCAGCATTTTGTAATAAATATCAAATGCATAACTATATGGTTAAAAAATAGTTGGACAAATATTCATAGTTGAGGCAGTCAAAGCATTTTATCACAGGTGTTATGTGTTAGTGAAAATTATGTAATAAACATCATCTGATAAAAACAAACTTTCAATGGAAGTTAATTTTTACAACTAAAAGTACAAGCCAAGTGTAGAAATCAACAGTTTGCCACAGTTCCTCTCCAGAGAATATAAAGGTAAAATGTGTAATGATCTCGTATCCCATCTTCATGTAAGGCATACATTGGATGATCCCATAAAAAGTGCAATTAAAATATCAATCTACTTATTCGATTATTAACATCAACACTGACTCAACCAATGGGGTTTAGGGCAGGACTGTCTGTGTGACCAATAAAACGCTGGAGGGATGACGTAATTTTGTAGGCTAAACTGGAAGTTCACATCACCCTGGTTCCCTCACCGAAAACCCTAAAGGATTTTTCCATTGGCTATTAGATCATTGTAGAAAATATGCTTTGTGTCCAACAAAAGTTTATGATTCTTACACGTTTTGTTCATTTGTTGTACGTTTGTTGTGCAAGATAATATTCACAAACTTTTATGTTTCTACTTTAATCGGTAGAAGTAAAAAGTTAAAGTTAGGTGATCAGTGAGCTATACTATGGTCACAAGCGTTAACACGTTAACCAGTGTAGCTTCCGACAACTCTTTCAATCTTTATTTCAGTGTTGCCAAGTCCATGTTTTTTTCTGCGCAATTCGGCTACTTTTACACCGTTGCCGGGGGTTGCCCCCAGAATGTGATTTTTACTGGGGAAATGCAAAAAAAAAAAAAAAAAAAAAACACTCACACTCACACTCACACTCACACACTCACACTCACACACTCACACACACTCACACACACAGGTTTAGGACTCCTGCATTACTTTATAGCAGATGGGCATCAAGTTAATAATTTATTAGCCTTTTTTCATTGGCCTTTGTTCATGTGTCTGATTTCATTTTCTGATTCTTGTGGCACAGAAATGACACACTTCACCTTTAGCTTGTATTTAAGCAAGAATATTCCTTTAAAAATACTAGCGAAACGACACAAAATAGGGCTGGGTATTGACACAAATTTCACAATTCAATTCAATTTCGACTCACAAGCTTGCGATTAGATTCCGATTCAATTCAATTTGATATCAATTATTTTGCATAGATATCAGGTACGCTACATGGCTTTTTTTCTTAAAGAAACGAAAATCCCTCAACTAATGCTGTAAACTATACAAGGAGTCAGTTGGTAGGTTACTACACTATTATAATATTGAAGTTTAAAATAAGTCCCTTTTCGAATGGGAACTCCCACTGTGTCTCGGGTTCACACTTCTCGGGTTAACATTTACAAATGTAACCATGGTTCCCTGAGAAGTGGAACGAGACCATGCATCTGACAAGACGTGCCCTGGCATCCCTTCTCAGGGAACCATGGTTACATTTGTAACTGTTAACACAAGAAGTTTGTATACAAACACTTATTAAACACAAGGACGTTTTAGAGAGGTATTCTGTTCAAACTCGCCTGTAAACACTGAGAAATTACAAAGAATTTCCCAAATCCCAAAGTCCCATCATCACAAACACTCTGTTCACCAAGATACTGTTGACCAGTCCAATGGAAACATACGTGCTGAACTTATACGGCACTTCGATCTCTTTCCTCCTGCGTGCGTCGACGTCACTCACAGACACTCCATAAATCTGGCAGAGCACCCGCAGGCTTGCCCAGCGCACCATCTGCCTGGTCAGGACCAGCATCACTAACCCTACCAGGAACCGTGCCACACCGAGGCCCAAGGCCGCAAGGGTCAGAGGCGGCAGAGTTACTGGAAAGGGCCCTACTAGGTCAAAGGTCAAGCCCAAACGCTCATTCACCCAGTATCCGACCGAACATCCCGCACTGCATGCCAAAATAATGGTTGTGTCCCCCCGTGTCGTGCTGTAATGGTCTAGTTCTGGGTACTTGTAGGACAGAAAGAGAGGCAGTACCACTGCCACGACAGGGGAGATGGGGCTGTGGAGCTGCAGGAAGTCAACGGTTCCCCAGTACGGGTACGACACGGCCATGATGATGGCTGAAATTACAACACCACAAATCACATCCTGAGAGGAAGAGAGGAAGATTCACTTTAGCTTCCTGTCATTAGTATCAGACTCTGTAATTCTAGATTCATGCAGCTCAACCTGTTTTATGAACAGTCATATTGACACTATAATGCAGTTTTTATGGCATAATTATGAAAACATTGACTCATTTTCTAGCTGGTTGCAAAAGTGTTCTGAGTGGTTATGTTGCTATGCAGTTGCTATGGTGTTCTGAGTGGTTATTGTGTTGCTATGTAGTTGCTAGGGTGTTCTTAGTGGTTATGTTGCTATGTAGTTGCTAGGGTGCTCTGAGTGGTTGTTAATATTTCTAGCTGTTTGCAAAGTTTTCTAAATGGTTGTTAACATGCTGCCATGCAGTTGCTAAGGTGTTCTAAGTGGGTTTTTAAGATGTTTCTAGCTGGTTGCAAGGTGTTCTAAATGGTTAACTTGTTGCTATGATAGGGTTTTCTGTGTGGTTATGTTGCAATGCAGATGCTAGGGTGTTCTAAGTGGTTGTTAGAATGTTTCTTGTTGCAAGGGTGATCTTCGTGGTTAATGCTTTGCTATGGGGTTGCTAGGGTTTTCTGAGTGGTCAAGTTGCTATGTGGTTGCTAGGGTGCTCCAAGTGGTTGTTAATGTGTTGCTATGCAGTTGCTAGGATGTTATAAGTGGTTGTTAAGATGTTTTTAGCTGGTTGCAAGGTGTTCTAAATGGTTTACTTGTAGCTATGTGGTTTCTAGGGTGCTCTGAGCTGTAATCTTGTTACTAGGGTGTTTTGAGTGGTTGTTAATGTTTCTAGCTGGTTGCAAGATGTTCTAAATGGTTGTTAGCATGCTGCTATGCAGTTGCAAGGGTGTACTAAGTGGTTGTTAAGATGTTTCTAGCTGTGCACAAGGGTGTTCTAAATGGTTAACGTGTTGCTATGGGGTTGCTAGGGTGTTCTGAGTGGATGTTATTTTGTTGCTATGTGATTACTAGGGTGTTCTAAGTGGTTGTTAGAATGTTTCTATCTTGTTGCAATGGTGATCTTTGTGGTTATCGTGTTGCTATGCGATTGCTAGGTTATTTTGAGTGGTTGTTAACATTTTGCTATGCGGTTGCTAGGTACACATTAACAGCTACATTTTATGCTAAAATGAAATGCTAAACAGCATTTTGCTAATTGTTTAATAATTACGCATGCATTTATGAGCTCATTAACTACGAGGCATATGCATTTCAAAATAATCCTTTCAAAAAGTGGGGGGAAAAAAACTCTAAAAGAAATGCTGATAAGTTTTTCTATCATACATATTAAATAAAATCTTGACATATTATATACACATACACACATATACAGTGAACATCAAGACTATTATTTTATATTAAATATTTAATAATAATAAATATATTACATTACATTGAAAAAATATATATATAAGCATGAGCAATAGGCGAAATGTTTGCCTTCTTCGCATCCACTAACACAACTGCTGTATTAAAGGAACTAGAGGTAAAATCTATGGAGACTATCCAGACTACATGAATTATACAGGAGTATAAATTTTTCATATCAAACTCAAAAGTGCATGTTAATTTAAAGTGTCTCTCTTCCAGACTCACCAGAACCGAGTGCATGCCGGTATAAACACGACTCAGACACACCAGTGCAGACAGAACCATGGCCACAATCAATCCCAGCTCAAACAGGAACTAAGACACAAAAACACCTTATTAAACAAGCATTTCAGTCAAAAATGAACATTATATTATTTACAATCAGTCTGATGCCACATTCTGCAAAATCTCTTTTGTGTGTGTGAATCATTAGTGAAATGAAGTCATTTGGGTTTAGAACAACAAGAGGGTGAGTTAATGACTGAATTTTTATTTTAGGATAAACTACTCCTTTAAAAAAACAGTGGTGCAGCATGAAAGATAACCCAATCAAGCTTTTCCAGCTGAAGGCTCAAAACATCCTCTCATCCATCTTTCCTCGTCATCTCTTTCCCTCTCTCCCTCTCTGTGTTTTCTGTCTGGCAGCTCTTCTAATAACATCCCTTTCCCTCCTGACATGTGCTCTTCCCACTGGATTTATTCAGGACTCTGTTAATTACTGACAACATTGGAAGAATCTTTACATATTCATGAAGCTGCCCCACCTCCTCTGTTCTGTCTTACTCTATCTGTCTCCCTGTCCCTCCATCTGTCTATCTCTCCTTTCCTCTCTTTCTTCCTCTGTCAGCTGGGGGTCTTTCACAGGAAGTTAATGAAAAACGTCCTGAATGGGCTCAATGGATTCTGGGACAGTAGAGCTCATGTATAATTGACTGGAATTGCCTTTTTTTATTCTTAAACCATACACATACAGTTCTCTGATTTCCTTTATGTACAAATAAATTGTTTTTTAAATCAGTTCATCCTTTTACCGAGTAGCTAAAAGCTAGTCATTTAAAAAAAAAAAAAAAAAAGTTTAGCCATTTTTTAATGTTTGTAACAGAAGTCTCTTATGCTCACCAATGCTGAAATAGACAGTTTTCTATATAATTTAAAATGTAATTTATTCCTGTGATCAAAGCTGTATTTTCAGCATCATTACTCCAGTATTCAGTGTCACATGATCCTTCAGAAATCGTTGTAATATGCTGATTTGCTGCTTAAGAAACATTTCTGATTATCAATGATTTTGGAATTATTTGATGAATAGAAAGTTAAAAAAAACAGCATTTAACTGAAATAGAATCTTTTGTAACGTTATAAATGACCTTCCTGTCACTTTTCATCAATTTAATACATACTTTCTGAATAAAAGTATTCATTTATTTTAAAAATATGTTGTACTGACCCCAAACTTTTGAATGGTAGTGTAAAAACTTCTCTGGTTTTGATATATATCATCATTACATATCATATTTGATATATTTAAGAAGATATCTTGACTAGGGTTTCAAATTAGCTTCACCAACACTGATCCTTACTCATATAACCTTGTTTGAAATAAACTAAAAATCACATTTTTAAAATAAATAAATAATTACTGCCTATATAAACAAGAAGAATACAGAAAAACAGCAAAACTACACTCTTTAACACTCTGGTGTGGTTCGGACAAAAAAAAAAAAATTATTTTTACTTCAGCGGAATGATACAAAGCTTGGGAAAGGTTTTGGCACTTACTATGTGAACAAAAAAAATGGACATGATTCAAAAAGGTTGAAAGGTCCTGAAACACATTGTCACACTTGTACTGTTTCTGCATTGGAAACGAATGGGAAGCGAATTTCATCTAGTGGAAACGTTTGGTACTGCACCCAAACAAAATCTTACTGAGAGCTCATTTTTCAGATATCAACCTCAAATTCAGAGCACAGCTTGTTTAGACTTATGGTTTTGATTTTCTCAGTTTTAGAGTAAAACATTGTTTGGAAAAGATATATTTCATGTAAAATTTTAAAATAGTATTTTTATGCATTTTTCATAATTCTATAATTTCTATAACTTTATTTATTTATTTTTTACGTCTTCAGCAATAATCTGCCAAGTGTCGTCTTTAAAAATAGACTTAATAAACTTCAGTCTGTGCTCCAAAGCATTCAAGATTTAAGACAGATTAAGTTGGAAATTGCATTTTCAGGTCTATGCTCAAAAAGTGATTAACAGGTAATAAATGGATCATAACTATTCCATGAGCAGCACCAGAGGGTTAAGGTACAAGAATGCAACTTTACAGTCCACTAATAAAGTTTTATAATGCTTATATACGTGTGCTACTGTGTGGCCTCTGACTTTAAAGAAGCACAGATGTATGTTTATAGATTTACACTGAGAATTGACCCAGTATTTGGAAACACCATCAATAGTCAAAGCTTTGAAAGCTGATGAATGGCACCATCCATAACTGACACTGACTGACAGTCATTTACTGAGAGTTCATTATGATGCCACACAGCAGATGTGTGGGTGGGACTCGGGCTGACTGATGAAGACAGATGGCCACGCCCCCTTCAATAAACTATGCAAAAGTAAGCCACATTCAAAATGTTCTCAATCGAGTGTGTGTGTCTGACCTTTACTCTCTCGTGAGCACTGAGAAGCAGTGTGAATGAGATGGCTGTTGCTGCCATGGCGTGTGTGGATGGCAATCCGTACTCCGCATCCACGCGCGTCTCCAGTTTGACCACAGGGGGCGATGGAGGACGGGGCAGCTTTAAAATATCCTTCATCACTTGCCCAATATACATCACCACCTGTAGAGAGAGAGAATGAGAAATGAGATGTAAATGAGGCTAAAGGGAAACATAAAAAGTACACTAAAAAGTGCTGGGTTAAAAACAACCCAAGCTGGGTTGAAACTGGACCCAGCAGTTGGATTAAATGTTTGCCCAACCTGCTGGGTAGTTTTATTTAACTCAACTATTGTTTAAAACTGACTGTATTTCTTGCTTAAAATGAACCCAAAATATGTTGGAAATTAACATTTATTAATAAGTTTAATGAATAATAATTAATTGCTTATTAATAAACATTCACCTTTTTATTATTATTGTTGCCTCTAGTAATTATGTGTCTGATTTTTAATTTCCATCCTATTTTGGGTCCATTTTAATCCAGCCATATAGTAATTTTTAAACAATAGTTGAGTTAAATAAAACTGCCCAGCACGTTAGGCAAATATTTAACCCAACCACTGGGTTAAAACAACCTAATTGCTGGGTTTGTCCATTTTCAACCCAACTTGGGTTGTTTTGAACCCAGCATTTTTTATAATGTACTATTGTTAATAATACCATACTTGATTCCCAAACATGGAATTTTCTGGTACTTTTTGTTAGCAGTTACAGCAAATATTACTGCAAAATTTAGGTGACGCATTCCAGTGTTACCCATCAGGTTGTGTTCGGGTCATTTTGACCCAGAGAGGATTTTCTTTTTCCCAAAAATCCTAGTTAAGTTTATCGCATTGAACACAAACTTACTGACTTTACTCACCTAGGGTGTAACTACTTCCCCAAAATTTGTTGAGAATTTTTAACAACATTTTATGAGTTACACAAAGAGTTAGTTCACCAAAAAATGAAATTTCTGTCATTAATTACTCAGCCTCATGTCGTTCCACACCTGTAAGAACTTGACACATGAACTGTTTTAAATATGTCTTTAGTAGCTTTCTGGGCGTTGAAAGTGTAAATTGTCTTGCTGGCAATGCAGGCCTCACTGAGCCATCAGATTTTATCAAAAATATCTTAATTTGTGTTCTGAAGATGAACAAAGGTCTTACAGGTGTGGAATGACATGAGGGTGAGTAATTGATGACAGAAATTTCATTTTTGGGTGAACTAATCCTTTAAGGCCGGTCATTTTTGACCAGGAACACCACAAATGTGACTTTGTGCCATATTGTACAAGATAAAAGCATTTCAAAACAAACTTCCTGTTTAAATATTAAAGCACACTAGTGTTATAAACAGTGCAATTTTTTTTCCATATGTTGCTAAATATTGACAAATTTATCCACAAATGATGCTTTTTTTAATTCAAAAACTGAGGTCAGTGAGGCCTACTCAGATCAATGAGGCCTACGATCGATCAGATACAGTAAGAAATACAAAACCTCTCCTAACTGAAAGAAAACAAGTTGATAGAAAGATTGAATCCAATATTTTGTGATAATATAGCATTTTTACGAGCAATTTTTAAAAGGCCGGTCTTTTTTTTTGACCTTGAAAACGGCATAAAGGTTAATTTTAGGTCAAATTTCAGTCATTTCGTTGTGTTTTTGTCTTTTTTTTTTTTTTTTTTTTTTAGTATTACTATTTTGCTTTTTTAAAATGTGTATATAGTTTTTATAAAAACTTACAAGTTACATGTAAAAGTTAGTTTTTCAGTTAACATTTATTTCAATCACGTATACGCTTTAATGGTTCAAGTTTTAGTTAACAATAATAACCCTGGTTCAGTAGTGTCAGGAGATATAGCAAAACACAACTCAAAATGAAACTTCATTGAATGTTACTTTGAAAACATGAATAACTCATGTTAAATTTAGTTCATTATAAATAGCTACATTGATTCCAGAGGTGAACCAATCAAATTCAGTTTGATGCTGTTGCTGTGGAAACTATATGTCAACTTGTGGAAATAGCATAAAGTGATCAGAAACACTGAGAAAATGATGTTCGTTATACTATGTGGTTCATTTTTTTCAGCTGTCCAATTCAAATGTTGTCAAGGACATTTTATTTCTATTGTGGATAAAGACCCAACAGTATGATAAGTCTAAATGCACACAATATCATTTTAATCACAGGGCGGGCGTGTGTGTGTGTGTGTGTGTGTGTGTGTGTGTGTGTGTGTGTTTTCAGCCACTCACAGCCCACACATTGACGAGTCTCCTGCACAGGAAGGGGTCGAGGTTCCAGTGAATGCAGGGCAGAAAGGTGATGTAAAAGACTTCATGCCCCAAGGTGGCCGACGTCACAAACAAGAAGTAGAAAAGCCAGTTCTTCACCTCGTAATGAGGCCTGGGATGCTCCTGTACACAAAGAAATCAAATAAACTGCTTCATCACATCAACAAACCACAAACAGGCATCACAAGCAGTTCGTAGCTGACCTCAATATTTAAGATGTAAATATAAAACTTTATTTTTAAATATTGTTTCAACATTTTGGAGGGCTGTAAGACCATTTTTATCTGTGCACCATATATCAAACAGTTGAACTTTTCCATAGTTCACTCAGATTATGAAAATACAAAATTTGAATCCACATTAACAACTGATATGGTATAAGCATTATTATTTAATATTTTTGTTAAATCGTGTTATTAATGCAAGGTATGTCATGAAGATTTTAATGCAGATGTTTCATTTAGGTGAGCTACCTTTCAGTTCATAGCCTAATGTATATATTAGAAACAAAAATGTATTTTGAAAAACATGGTGAGATCAATGTGCTTAATAAACTTCTGATTGACTAAACCAACCAGAGAAACAGGAAAATCTTGTCGTCTGGCATTTGAATTAGGAGAAACTCAAGTTTTCAATTCAGCTGAATGAAGAGCGTCTTTTAAATATGATTTACTTACTTTGATGTCATATTGTGAACTGCAGCATTTACAGTTGGAGTTACTGTCGTTTGCGCGTGAGGTCCCGTTCGCCACCTGCTCCGCTTTGCGCCGGTGGATCGTGACCTGACCATCCTTATCGGATCCATTCGCGTTTATGCATCCGCTCTGAGTAATAAACGAGCGAGTCTCTCTCGGAACCAGGCCACAGCACCGCTGGAAGCCGACCACCAGCTCTGGGCTGTTCAGGTACGAAATGACCCCCCACATGGCCGCGCGAAGTTTGAGGTCTGGCACGCGCGCGCGCTACCGCGCCCAGCCCGCGTTCACAGGTGTGTTTTACAGCTGCAGGTGACAGAGCGTGAAAGTGTGCTGACGTAGAAGCTTATGGCTATTTTGATTGGCTGACATGTTTACACATGGAAAATGACCTGTCACAGGTAAGTCACTCCTGCCATTTAATTTTCTTACCCACCATAATTTTCTCATGCCCATAATTTCATCTCAGCACTTTTGGTCATTTCATCTGAATATCAACATATGTGAGATTTAGTCAGCCAAAAAAGTTTTGAGGTTAAATGATCTAGTTTTGTGTCTCAGTGATCTATGACAATGTATTATGTTGAAAATCAAAGTTTTTTTGTGTCTATTTGGATTTGTGGACACATTAATGTTTTTAGATTTGTGGAGTAAAAGTAAAAGTGAGGAAAAAAGATGTAATTAGACCCTTGGGGTAAGATGTTGTTATTCACTTCACCTGTCAGTGCTCATAATGTTATGCTTGACCGGCGTATTTTCAATTAAAATATGGACAATTAAATATGTAAATATTCATATGCATGTAGGCCTACATAAGTCACAGAATAATTTTACCTTTTAGAAAAATCTCTTTTAAGCTACTGGGATTCTGCTTTGTCTGTCGTTGCTTATTCAATTATTTAACTAAATTGTCAAAAATCAATTTTAAATAAAATGGTATTATAGTTAGTAAATACTTGTTTCATTAATGGATGAATTATTGTTTTTGAATGATTCAATGGCAAATACACGTTTTAACAGTCACTTGTCGCCTCCTAGTGGCGTAAGATGTAATTGAAACAACCGTTATTTGAAGCCCAAGTAGGTTTCAAAAGGCGGTTTACTCTTTTTTTTTTTTATCGCTATCGTAAACATCAGTGTTTATATCCTAATTTTAAACTTTGATAATTTGATATTTTTAACAGAAATAACTACTGTGTGGTTCAAAGATGCTCCTTGGCTCAGCGGGGCAGCACGAATCGAGATCGCGATCTTTTTACGATTAATCGTGCAGCTCTCTCTCTCTCTCTCTCTCTCTCTATATATATATATTAATAAGAATTAATAATTATATCAAAACTCATTTCATGTTAAAAAAGAGAACATGTTTATTTGATTGAATGGAGGGTGTATGGGAACTGTGAATGAATGAACCTGAAATAGTGGGCAAGTCACCTGTTTCTGGGTTATTAGTTTCCATGACAACAACGTGAGCAAGCCAGCAAACAGGTAAATGACTCACAATGGGGAATAAACACGGTTAAATGACCAGCTTTAATTTCCAGTCGAGAATTTTTTATTGTAAGAAAACACAGAGGCAGCAAAAAAGGAGTTAAATCTACTGACGTAAACAGCATCCTTTAGCAGAAAGGCTCGTGCAGTTTGAACCAGACGCGTGTCTGATGCTTTGATTGAGGTGTGATTCCCGCGTCCCTCATCTTTCCGGGCTCGGCGCGGTCGCAGCCACACATCGGTTCTGGATGAGAGCAAAGCCGCCCTTCAGGCGGCATTACATCACCTCCCTTCCGGACTGGAACGATACGGTTAATTATTCAGGCTACTCAGCGTGCTCGGAGACTAAAAGAACCGTTCTAAAAAAGGCCTTACACAAAAATGTGCGGGTTTAACAGGAGCACGGGCTTTCGCTGACAGGATAAAGAGAAGAAAAGGCGGCTCGCGTGACTGCCTCGCGCCCATTGTGTGGAGGATGTGAGGCAGCGCGAGATGCCATGGCAGCGGATGCAGCAGCTAACGGGTCGGAGCCGCCTGGTCTCCCGGCACCAAAGGCGTTTCCCTACGAGGAGTACGAGTGCAAAATCTGCTACAACTATTTCGACCTCGACCGTCGCGCGCCCAAGATCTTGGAGTGCCTGCACACGTTCTGCGAGGAGTGTCTGCACGCGCTGCAGCTGTGCGAGGAGCGGCCGTGGCGCATCAGCTGCCCCGTGTGCCGCCACCGCACGCCCGTTCCGGACTATCGGATCCAGAACCTGCCTAACAACACCAAGGTCACAGAGGACTTCCCTCTGTACATCGACTCGGACCCTGTGCCTCAAGATGCTCTGCCGCCCCACCCGCCTCCGCTGCACCCGGCGCTCGTGGCGCTCAGGCGCGAGGAGGACGCGTCCGCGGCGTCCATGGCGAGTCACGCGACACCGTCCACCACGACAGTGTCCACCGCGACCACACTCTCCCAGGACTCAGTCTCGCGCTACGAGAGCTGTCGCAACTGCAGGCGGCTCGCGCTGACCACCGGATGCGTGTGCGTCATCTTCTCCTTGCTGTCCATGCTCGTGCTGCTCTTCATGGGCCTCATATTTGTGCACAGCCACGGCGGGCCGCCCTCGCCCGCGGGACCACTCTGTCTGTCGGTCGCGAGCATCCTCGCCATGGTGTCGGCGATGGTAACGTGGCTCCTCTACTGGCTCAAAGACAGACCGGAGCACGAGACGGGCCGCTCCTCTGCCAACACTAATGCGAGCCGGAGAAACGCGTGACAGCATCGTATGACAAGCCCTTTCAGCTTTTATTCCTTAATAGGCTACCAAATAGTTTCTTTTCAAGTTACTATCAGTCTCTTTTATACTAGTAGGCAGTTTAACTACAGTAAATCCCCAAAAAAGTATCTCAGAAATTGCTAGTTAATTAATTACGCATTGAATCACACATTCAATTTTGACATAAAAAGACTTAAATAGTATTTTCTTGTAAAACACTCCAATATTTTTTGTTTTATTAACCACTTTGAAAAATCTTTTTTTTTTTTTTTTTTTTTTTTTTTTACAGTAGGCTATACTTACTAGTAACGTTTCTTATCTCACTAGTTACAATTGTTTATATTTGTGTAACGATTAGTCAGAATTGCTACATCAATGTCCTATTCGTTGACATTAGTTTATGCATTAACAAACCATGAGCAATACATTTTTACAGTATTTATTAATCTTTGTTAACATTAGTTAATAAAAATGCATCTGTTGTTAGCTTAGGTCCTTTAAAAAATGGTAACACTTTACAACAAGGTTCATTTGTTAACATTAGTTAATGTATTAATTAACATGAACTAACCATGAGCAATACATTTGTTACCATATTTATTAATCTTTGTTAATGTTAGTTAATAAAAATCCAGCTGTTCATTGTCCATGTTAGTTAGTGCATTAACTAATGTAAAAAAATACAACTTTTGTATTTTAATAATATATTAGTAAATGTTAAAATATTGTTCATTCTTAGTTCATTAACTAAAGTAGTTAACTAATGAAACCTTATTGTAAAGTGTTACCAAAAATATTAACAGGAACAACTTTTTTTTTGTAATAATGCATTAGTAAATGTAGAAATTAACATTTACTAAGGTTATTAAATGCTTTAGATGTCTTTTTTCATTCTTAGTTCATGTTAACTAATGTTAACAAATGGAACCTTACTTAAAAATGTTACTAAAATACCTGGAATTCACATTGGCGTCTAGTCAATTAGTACTAGGAAAACTGGAAAATATACTAGTTACCACATGAATAGCAAACTTAAATAACTAAAGAAGGAATAGTATTTAATGAGTTACTACTGGATTCACTTACTAGTACAGGCCGTCGTTTCTCTACAAGGAGTATGAGCGCTAGTATTTAAACTATTTCAGCCCAAAATCTTGCCGTGCGAGGTCTGCACACGTGACCAGCTGTGGCACAACAGATACCGCCCGTACCAGACTACTGGATACAGAACCTGCCTGACGGAGTCCACTATGACCACACTGTCCCAGAACAGCTGAAACAACCAGATACGTGTGCGTCACCCTTACCTTCCTGTCCGTTCTTGTGCTGCTCTTCATATTCGTGCACAGCCACCTGTAGATCTTCTGCTAGGACACCTGTGTGAGCTTGAGAAGAACTAACTTCATGCATCCACTAAAAACCACCAATTGGTTAAACGTCACTGCAAAAATGGTTCTGTGAAAAACTGCAGCATTGATGCAGTGACATTCAGACTTTAGTTTTGGAGCCACAATATACAGTGGGGTTCAAAGATCTGTGAAACAGTGAAAATGCCTCTATTTTGTATTCTTTTACAATTTAATCTAAAATTTCCATTACTTAAGGGTATATTTATGCATTTGGCAGACACTATATTTTGATGGTCCACTTTAGACATTCTCCTTACTATGACCAACTTTGCAACTACATGTCAACTAACTCTCATTAGAGTATTAGTAGACTGTCTGCTTAATATCAGCTAATACTTTATTTTGATGCTCCCCCAACAGACATTCTACTGACTGCACTTATCTTATCTCAGTTATATTTTCAATGTTAAATCATATTTCACTCTTAATAGTCTATTTCTAAAGGCATTCTAACTCTTTAATCAGAACTATTGTTACAATCATGACTAAAAACAAAAACAGCATTCAATTTTCATCTCTCAGTCCCTCAGCTAAAATGAAATTATACTAAAAAACCACCAGTAGGTTTGCGGCAAATAATTGTCTTAACGAATTAGTCATTGAATCATTCAGTCAAATGATTTGTTCAAAATGGCTGATTCATTCAGGCAAAAAGCAGAAGTGACTAAGTGAGTCATTGAGTCATTTATTAGAATGATTTGTTAAAAAATGCAGATACATATAGTAACGAAACTGAAACTGTGTTGCTCAGAGACACGCAATGGCTCTACTGTTTGAAACTATTTTTGTTGGCAAAACAGAGGAAAAACAGACAATATGGTGTCTAAAATGTAAGTCACCTAAAAGCCTACTAACTTATTTTTTATTGAATTGTTGTATAAAATCAATATCACATTTGCAAACATGCTGATATTCGGGAAAACAGCACTTTTGCTCATGTGATATTGCTTATAAATCTTAAAAACAAGAACTTGGAGACTTTTTTGCACCATATCTTGGTTTTTGGAAGCATTTTTATTAATTTTGGTGGCATTTTTGCCCGAAGCCCCTGTTAATTTCTGACCCTAGTGAGTGTTCGCTGAGTTATGGCGGGGGGCAGGGCTCTTTTTCAAGTGTAAGCAGAGGCCCCTTCTGTTGCGAGGCCCGTTTTAAGTGAAACAGGTGAAACATAGCAAAGCCCGATACTACAGTCTACTAATACTCTAAGTATTAGTGAGAGTTAGTTGACATGTAGTTGCAAAGTTAATTATAGTTAGTAGAATGTCTAAAGTGGACTATCGAACACTTTTATCCAAAGCAACTTACATTGCATTGAAGCTATCCATTTTATTAGTTGATAATGCTTTCCCTGGGAATTGAACCATGACCTTGGTGTTGCTAGCGTCATGCTCTACTGTTTGAGCTACAGAAATGTACTACTTGATTATATTATCAGCAAAAGTGAGCACAAAGTTTAACTGAAGAATTGGTCAGTATCACAAATCTGCTTAGCGACCTAGAATTAGTGCTGAATCATTAATATTTCTTCTCTTTTTGGTCATAACCGTTTTTCTTTCTGTTTACGTCACATTTTCAGTGTGGTCTCAGACTTTTGGACCCAGTTTCATCAAGTGAGATGTGCATTTGACATTTTACTTACTGAAAATTTACTACTAAAATTTCTGTGAATCGGCCAAGCAGATACAGTTATCGGACGATAATCTCAAAATCGCCACTGGGTGTTGTCATCAACTCGCTTTATCGGTCTTTGAAAAAAGTAGGCCTCTTTGTTCTTATGGATCAATAGCTTTACTATGGAAATTGTGAATTTTATACCACCTCTTTGTTCTCGCTTCACCTATGCATCTATCACGGTGAAACCGTGTAATTTGACGACTAACTGACAATCTCTTTTTGCTATCGTCTGTGTGTGCTTTTAATGTGCGTAGCATCACAATGCATTTATCTTAGTACTCACTTAATCAAGTCAGTCATCTAGTTTTTGTACCACAGAAATCTTTGATGCGCAGTACCAATGTACCTAGTTTAGAAGAAAACAAGCTGCATGATGTTAAACAAAAACTAGATACTTGGAAAAGCCTTCTTCGCTTAACAAAAGCTTCCTTGTTAATCAAATCAGTAGCTACTGCCGATTTCCCATTTATACATTACGCAAAGACAAATCAGTCATTTATAAAGGGTATTTGATATGATGATGATGTTTCATGTAAAAAGTGTTGGTGAAAAGCTCTCTCTCTCTGTGTAAGATGTGTTAGAAAAGACGTGCAGAGTGGATGAAGCAAATAGGAATCTGACACCTGAGGAGCAGCTAGAGTTTTGCTGTGTCCTTGCAGTGACAGGATGCAGCTATAGAGAAATCAATGATAAAGACTCACACACTGGGACTGCAGCCAAGAGGTGCTTTCGAGTGTTTATTGACTCACTTATGAAATGTTGCATCTCTCCCATAGGTCATTTGTCTTGACACAAACTGATATATTCATCCAGCTAACTGGCTTGTTAACTTCATTGTAAAACACATTTTAACTAGTCAGCTTTAGCATTATAGCCCTACTGAATATCCCTACAGCTGATTGTTTTAGACTTAATGGTTTTATGAGGACGATTAACGACACATGATGCCCTAAATATCGGTATTTATTTCTATTAATGTGCGGTCACGTTTACCGAAAGTCCGCGCGATTGTTTCGCGTGAGGGCGAAAATGTTGCGTACGCAAAATTCGCTCGTTCAAGTTTGTTCAAACTGCCATCAGAAAGCTGCTCGGTTTCAAGGTGACTTCTGTGTGAGCTGTAGATCTTTCTTTGAGATATTTACACTTAAAATGTTTTGTTTGTTTGTTTGTTTTTCCACGCGAAATTTCGCTAATGTGACCGCACCTTTAAAGTTAACGCTATTCACTTTAGAATGGTAAACAAATCATATTCTCTTTAAGGGGATAGTTTACCCCAAAAATACAATTCTACCATTTACTCACCCTCATGTTATTCCTGAATTTTGTCACTTTATCTGTGGAACACAAAAGGACAAATATTAAAAAAAAAAAAAACTTTCAAGCTCCAAAAAGGACAACAACAAACATGAGGGTGGGTAGCTAAATAATTTTCATTGAACTATTTCTTTAAATTAGCTCTTATGTGCCTTTTCCTTTTTATTTATTTGTTTATTTATTGAAGGAATAGAACATTTTAATAGGAATTATCAAGTGAATTTTATATAAGCTTACTCTTTGATATTCGATAAAGTTGTGCTGTTGTTGTAGGCAAATGTGATGGATCAAACCAGGTCTGCCCTCTGCTGGTGGACAAGTGTAGTGATGCAGTCATTTGTGTGTAGTAATGTGAGGTTTTGCTTACATTTTTTGTAAGGAAGGTTTATAAAACGAATGTGGGAGGTATTTGAATTATTGCAGCAGTGATTTAGACGTGCAAAGGTTATGTTCCTGAGTGTTAAACAGCCATTAGCTGCTGTAAACTGTTGCTGTTCAATTCAACACTTGTACAGGAAGTAGTGTAGTGCAGTAATGTTATGTAGTCACCAGCTTTTTCAGCTCCTCCTGCCATTCTATTGGGCAATATAAGCTATATGTCATGTTACTTTACACAATGACCTTGATTTACTTCTTTTACTGCCTTTAAATCCCTACTGAAAAGATGAAAATACTCACTGTTCAAAAGTTGGGAGTCAGTAAGTTATTTATTTATTTATTTATTTATTGTGAAAGAAAAAGTAATACTTTTATCCAACATGGATGCATTAAATTGATCAAATGTGAGAATAAAGACATTTTTAATGTTACATAGATATCTATTACAAACATATGCTGTTCTTGAACATTATATTAATCAAAGAATCCCGAAAAACATGTAACAAATCAGCATTAGAATGATTTCTGAAGGATCGTGTGACACTGATGTGACTGGAGTAATGATGCTGAAAATTCAGCTTTGATCACAGGAATAAATTTCATTTAAAAAATATATTCAAATAGAACAGTTTCACAATATTACTGTTTTTGATTAAATAAATGCAGCCTTGGTGAACATGAGAGACTCACCAACAAATCTCACCAACCCCAAATTTTGAACAGTAGAATAAGATGATAAACCGCTGGTTAGTGCTGGTCTATCTGGAAAAAGTTTCTGGAAGGGACACATCAGCATCCCGTAACTGGTAACCAAAACTCAATCCATGCTGGTCTTTTCAACAGGGATGGGGAGAGGAGATAAGATGATCCAGATGCTTCACAGATGAGCCTGAAAAGGAAACAGAACTGAAGTTTGGCGTAAATGTGGTCTCACTGACTAACCAAAATCAGGACCAAACTGTAAAAAATGATACTGACGATCAAAATGTATAAATTGACATTTCCATACTATTGAGTGTGACCTCCCCTTGTTCTCATGGTACCGCTATCGCTGTGACTGTCTGGACCATCAGGCCTGATGTGCACTCATCATATATGTCCGTTTGTTCTGCACACACTAGCCCAGTGACTGCACAGCACTTACCTGAACCCAGTGTTACTGCCTGGGACGACTATACTTCCCTTAATGCACTCCAGCCCTAACACTACGTAGGGTCATGGGCTTTGTACACAGCCCTTATATACTCTGTGATATGTTTAATAGAGATTAGGAAATGTGTGTTTTTACTATTAAGCCTCAATAATTGTTGTGAAACCTGTTTGAATTGTATTTGCACATTGAAATCGTTCTGTTTACATACAAAAACTCACCTCTCGGTTGGCTAATAAATGAGAAAAATGAAGAAAATTGATGTTGTCTTGAAATTTATTTTTATTTTATATAGACATTGTGAAATTACTGCATGTGTGTGCATGTATATAAATCAAACATTTTATTCCCAGTAACATTTACATGTTACATCGGTATATAGGTAACATTGTCATGCATGTAACATTTACATGTTACTGTAAATAAAATATTGAGCCTTTTCTTTTCTTTGTCATGTAAACAAAGGATCGAATTCATGTGTTTTTAGACAACTATTCACCAAGGTAACTTTATTCAATACACTGAGGAGTGTTGGCAAAAGTTTCAAAGTAATGCATTACAATATTGCATTACTCCCAAAAAGTAACTAATTGAGTTACTTAGTTACTTTTTATGGAAAGTAATGTGTTACATTACTTTTGCAATTCTTTTTCTTATCTGGGCTGGGTTTGCATGTTTGTTTTTTAATAACAAAAAAGTTCAGTTTTTGGCAAATGTAAAGGCCGTTTCATGTGAAAAGTTTCACACGAAATGTTGCAAGTATGCCGCAAGAGAATAAAGTTCAACTCTCTTACTTCAGCAATAAATCAAATGCTGTTTATCTGAAGTCATTCTTTGCTTATTAGTATGGCTGAATTGGATCAGTGAAGGTCAAAAACAAAGACATTGTTTAACCATCTGGTGCTGTTCGGTCATTTTTGACCAAAAACGTATGTTTTTTTTTTTGTTTGTTTTTTTTAGAATTTTTTACTTCATCGGAATGTCACAAAACTTGGTAAAGGTTTTGCCATTTGCTGTTTGTGGTCAAAAATGACCGCATTGGAAATGAATGGGAGACAAATTTCATCTAGTGGAAACGTTTACTGCGCCCTAACAAAATCTTACTGAAAGCTCATTTTTTGAGATTTCAAATTTGGAGCACATCTTGTTTAGATAAAAGGTGTTTTGGAAAATATATATTTCATATACAAATTGAAAATTGTATTTTAGTGCATTTTTCATAACAATAAATGTACAATTTTATAACTTTTTTCAAGTTCACTTTTTAAAACTTTTTTCACTTCACAAATAATCTGTCAAGCGTCATCTTTAAAAAGAGACCAAACTTCAGTGTGTGCTCCAAAGCACTCAAGATTTATGAAGCTGAAGCTGGAAATTTCATTTTCAGGTCCATGCTCAAAAAGTGAATAAATGGATTATAACTACTGCAAAAATATAATTTAGTACCATAAAATACCCTAAAAATACAAAATGAATAATAAAAAATAAAAAAAACTAAAACATAGTGCAACCATTTCATTGAAATAAAAAAATGGTCATTTTTGACAGTTTTGAGGGTTAATAAAGTGAGATAAAATACATAATGTATATTTGTGTCATTAACATTTAATTATGGCAGGTTTACGTAATATTCAGAGTTTGCATTTCAATGTTTTTATTCATTTTAAGGAACACTGAATCTGTTTTGTGCAAGTGAGATGAGTAAATACATGTTCACATTTAGTCTAGAACTACAATACCCATCATGTCGCACACAATGCCTCTGCACTTAAGATTTCTCTCAACATTACCAGTAACACCAGTTACGTAATCAGATTACTTTTTTCAAGTAATCTGATTACGTAACTCGCGTTACTGGTAACGCATAACCCCCAACACTTGACAGTGATGTTGACCTGTATCTTGCTTCAAATTGTGATTATTATTATATAGCATGACAATGAATGATAAATGTTTCCAATACCTGGCTAAGTGTCTCAATAGGGTTTCTCAACGACGTTGCCCTCCATGCTGCGTTCCCTGTATAGTCTGGAGCTCCAGGATACTTGTGGCAGTAAATGCAGGACAGATGATTTTATTCTAAAGTTGTCTTTGGGGAGGATTTATGTTTTCTCTCAGTGAACCCCATCTAATTGAGGTTAATAGGGTGGTGACCTTCCTCGGGCTGGACAAGACAGATCACAAGACAAATGACACAAACAACATATGCACTGTTCAAGAAGTTCATTGTATGGTCAAGTGGTATGCGTGTACATTCTTGTACAGGTTTATACTTTTTTCATTCTCTGACAAAACTGGCAAGTCTAATTTTAATGGCAGTTTTGACCAGCATACTCAACATCACGTTATGTTGTAGGGTGATCTCAGTTACATAAAACTATTCAGATTTCTTTGTCTTCCATTATACAAACTAACTGTAAAACCGATTCAAATTATTTTGACACTATTTGCTAAGAGAATATTGATATTTGACCCTTGATAATATAACTAATTAAGCTCTCATCAGAGCGCACTTCTGCTCGAGATCTGTTCTCCAACAATTGATTCGACACGCGGATCCGGTGTTTCAAAAGGCTGAAACATGCATCATACCCCTGCCTGTTCCCCACGACCTCCTTTCCAACCAGTCACCTTCTGCTGTTTTTGAAGTTTAATGCTGGATAAACCCTTAAAAAGAACCCAACATGTATTATAAAGAAATAAAGATTTAGCCTACTGATTTTTTTATATATCATATTAATTTATTAGACTTTTCAAAATGAAATAAAAAAAATAAAATGCATAATATTCTGTGTTATTTGGGTTTAAAACATTCTCCTACGAATCCGTTTGGTTCTATTTGCAACCTTCATATTTTCAAAGAAAAACGTTATGACGTTATGAATTCTCCACAAATAAAGGTATTTTGTATTCTGCCTCATGTAGGAATATAAGATGCAGATATAAACAGATAAATATAAAATGAAAATATATTAATCTGACAGGAAAATAATGCAATAGAAATAATGCAATTAATGCATCGAATAGAAACTCATTTACAAACACACACACGCATTCATTGTTAACCTCTCCATTAAATAGTTAGGTCGGTGTCTCCAGGGTCCAAGCTATTTGGCGTTGGTTTAACTTTTTAAGTAAGAGAGAATAATCTAGTGTTTTGCACGTGAAAGGACCCCCGTTTCCCCCGAGTGTTTCCCTCCCGCGTGCGCCCCATTGTCCCCGCGCGCAGGCAGAAAGAAAACATTTGAAGTTTCTTTTTAGTCCAACAAAAGAGCCACATGTCATTGAAGTCACTGTGTGTGTGTGTGTGTGTGTGTGTGTCAGTCAGAACTGAGAGAGTTAAATCTGAGTCAGTCATCTTATTTTTAAACTTAATTTAAACGGCTTCAATTCTGTCTTTCTGTCTTTGATTTGTTATGGCATTATTGTAGGCTACTGTCACTACGTTATAGACCTAAATATGTTTTTTTTTTTTTTTTTTTATTATTATTATTTTTTTTAAAGTAGCTTAATATATTTCACTATAATTTAGTCATAGGCCTGCATCATATCTATTAGCATTAGCTAAGTCGCTAACACATGACAGTCGCTGAAACATCTTCGATGTCCACATCTGAACGCTCATGAAAGCAAAAGTGTACTTCTTCGACCAATCAGCTCTCGGATACGGGATCCTGTGGACCAATCAGAACGCGCTGTTCGAGTAATAGACAAGGAGGTCTCTGTAAACTCATAAATGTCTCAGTAGTTTGAGAACTCGCGCTCATCCTAAACGTCTGCTAATAACAATAACGCGGCGGTTATAATCACATAATGAGAACAACAACGAAGGACCACAAATGAGGAGAGACTGCATCTGACTGATAACGTTTCCTTTCATCGTCTACTTTCTATTTTCCTTGAGGGATACAAAAAGACAATCGGAGATAATCATTTTTTTGATCGTGGAATATTTACATGCATTTTTTAAGCCCTGGTGGCTTGTCTGAAGTGCACTTTTAGTCAACGCGCTTGCCCTGGAGCAATGAGCGGCTTGGCAGGGACCGTTCCCAGGATGATGCGTCCATCTCTCCCTCAAAACTATCCCCGCAGTGGCTTCCCTATGGAGGGTAAAATATATTAGGCTACATTAAAAAATATGCATATTAAAATATTTTAATTTTAAAGCAGAAATTTGAGGCCAAATGTAGCCTAAACTTATTTTGAAATTTGGTTTGCATGAGTGCCGAAAACGGTTATGTTCTTTTCTTAAAATTTAGCCATGTAAACTTTTGTTACACTATTAAAAGCCTATATTGTATTATGTAATTATAAAAAAAAAAATGAAATAAAAATTGATGTTCTATAGTGGTTATTTGGATTAGAAAAGAACCCCTCTTATTAAGAAACAATAACCATTTCACTGTAATTGGTGCTTGAGGTTCAAAGTGCTTGATGTTAGATTATTATTAGATTAGGTTCTTCAGATCAATGTGTTGGTTTCTGTTTCTCTAAAAAACATAAAGTTCAGGCTATGAAGATGTTTAATCGGAATCATTGTTTTTATTTGTTTTCAAGAGTTGTTTCCATTTAACTCTTTCGCATAATTCCTGACATTTCTAAATTCTAATTAAAAATGGAAAAACTGGAGATTGGAACCTTTGCACCAATTTACTTCATACCTAAAATTTTTAAGCAGCAATTACACTGATGTGTGTTTTTTTTTTTTTTTTTTTTTTTAAAGCAACACGAATTATGTCAGGGAATTAAATGCAATTTCATCTTACCCCTTCCTTAAGCACACTTCAGTTGTTTAGGTATAAATATATACAGCATTATTTTTTCTTTCTTTCATGTTTCTACTTCGATGACCGTCTCCCCACTGACATCATTTGAGTTTGCTTCAATGCAGTTTCAACTCCGATGGGTCAGGGTCGAGTCAACCAGCTTGGAGGTGTTTTCATCAACGGCCGGCCTCTACCGAACCACATTCGGCATAAGATAGTGGAGATGGCCCATCACGGGATCCGGCCCTGCGTGATATCCCGCCAGCTCAGAGTCTCTCACGGATGCGTCTCCAAAATCCTGTGTCGGTATCAGGAGACTGGATCCATCCGGCCTGGAGCCATCGGCGGGAGTAAATCCAAGGTGAGGCCCTGAAGTGCGGATTCATCTATCGCAGCTGGGCGTGCAGGAATTTTGTGAGCAAACTCACAGCAACAAGTCGACCGAAAGCGCTGACTGTCTGTTGGCATTATGAATTTGAAATATTTTGAACTGAATCAGGAACCTTGTTGACTGATTTTTATATTATTTCTAACAGACTACATCTCCAGATGTGGAGAAGCGCGTTGAGGAATATAAACGGGAAAATCCCGGAATATTCAGTTGGGAAATTCGGGATAAATTGCTCAAAGAGGGAATTTGTGACCGGAACAACGTACCATCAGGTATGGGATAAACATAATAAAATACACGAAGGAATTATTATAGTGTGCGAATTATTTGATGTTTTTTTAAATTTTTTTTATGACTTTTAATATAGGTTTTATTTCCCCAAGCTGTCAATTATCTTAAATAGCCTAAACAAAAACACTAATGTTTTTTTGTGATATGTAGCTATAATCTATAGATAATACAGAGATAAACAATTAAAGACAACATTTATTTTTTTGTCAGTGTACGCTCGAACACGATTTCTGTTCGCGAGCGTACAAGCTGTTTTCAACAGTTTTAGTAGCCACAAATCTTTCATCACGCACCATGATTAATTTGTTGTCTAACTTTTGTGGTTATGAAGAGTTTGTGAGCGTTGTTAAAATGTTGACTTCTGTATAGAAATAAAACATAAGAGCACTTACACATTCGGTTCAACTCTTGTTCAGTGAGTTCATTAAGCCGCATCATGAGAGGCAGAAACGGTGCGAGAGGTGATGAGGAGGAGGAGGAGGATGAAGAGGACATCGAAAAGCGCGAGCAGGAAGAACACGCCCGCAGGAGCGGACACAGTATCGAGGGGATTCTAGCAGACAGATGTGAGTGGATCCTACAAACTCTTGTCATCATTTACTCACCTTCATGTCGTTACAAACCCGTAAGACTTTCGTTCATCTTCTGAACACAAATTAAGATATTTGTAATGAAACCTGAAAGATTTCTGTCCCTTCATTGACAGTCTATCCCAACTACACATTGACACTTCAAAAAAATTCATAAAGAGATCGTAAAACTAATCCATATGAATTCAGCAGTCCAGTTCAAATTTTCTGAAGAGACTGGATTGCTTTATATGATGAACAGATTGAATTTAGGCTTTTATTCACATGTAAACATTGATCAGCGAACAAACAGAAGCTCAACTGAACATGCTTGATGCGCGAGAATGAACCTCATTGGTTCCCGCAGAAGCTCAAACGTGCTGCGTAACGCGAGAATGAACCTCATTGGTTCCCGCAGAAGCTCAAACGTGCTGCGTAACGCGAGAATGAACCTCATTGGTTCCCGCAGAAGCTCAAACGTGCTGCGTAACGTGAGAATGAACCTCATTGGTTCTTGCAGAAGCTCAAACGTGCTGCGTAACGCGAGAATGAACCTCATTGGTTCCCGCAGAAGCTCAAACGTGCTGCGTAACGTGAGAATGAACCTCATTGGTTCTTGCAGAAGCTCAAACGTGCTGCGTAACGCGAGAATGAACCTCATTGGTTCCCGCAGAAGCTCAAACGTGCTGCGTAACGTGAGAATGAACCTCATTGGTTCTTGCAGAAGCTCAAACGTGCTGCATAACGCGAGAATGAACCTCACTGGTTCTCACACATCAAGCAAACATGCTTATTTACCATAACTGATGTGGGATATGTGAATATAAACATTTACCAACAGACAGATTTAACTGTGGCAGAATCATGATCTGGAGTTGCTGGAAAGATGTGCCTCTAACAAATTGAATTAGAATGATATTTATTATATTTAATAAATGGCTTGAACAGTTTATGGCCTATAATGGGGATTCCGACTCATAACGATTCCCATCACTTGGCAATGGTCAGCCAATAACAGAAGAAAGAAATTACAATACCAGTCTAAAGTTTTTTGTTGTTGTTGTTGTTTTTTTTTGTTTTGTTTTTTTTGGTGCTTGAGCATGCTTGAAAAGTTTTGAACATTTTTTTTTTTTTAATGGACAGACACAAGTTTCCAAAATACACGTGAGATCCTTCAATAGTGTAAAAAGCATTCCAGGATGCTCCTTATGAAGTTAGGTGAGAGAATGTCCAGAATGTATAGAGCTGGATTCTATACAATTTCATTCCTTGAACAATGCATAATTCACATTTCCATTTGTGTTGTTTCATATATTTATGACTTTACAATTATTCTAAAATGTGGAAAATATTCATAATAAGCATTGAATAGTCCAAACATCTGATTGGTAGTGGATATAAAAAGCAGACATTTAAATAACAGAAATGTGTATTTAATTGTAATCATTCTTATAATTAATTCATTAATTAATTTCTTATTTAAATTAGTTAAATTAAATGAGTTAAATTCATAAGTTGTCATAAATATTATGGGATGGTTTCAGGGATACCGAAACCACCAAATGAGTTAAACATTGGAAATCTGGAAAGAGAAGGTTTATTGTGGCCGCAATTATAGATTAATTCTGCAATGACAATGAGGATCTTAGCTGAAATTCTGCATTTAGCTATATACAAAAAAAAAAATTTGTTGTATTTAAAAAAACAAAAACATAAAAACAAAATGGTCATAATTTACTCACCCTCATGTCATTCCAAACTTATGACTTTTGTCTTCTGTGGAACTCTGAAGGAGAAATGATTAAAACAGATTTATCATAAATAGGCTATTAAAATATGACAACACAAGAGGACAGGACAGCTGTACCATTTATTGTGCAAAGAGGCCTCAGAAAAATTCAAAGGAAAAAAGTTGATGAAAAATAGTGTAAAAGAGTCTATTTTTTGCCTTCTCGCTGCCTATTGGCCAACAGCTGAAGTGACTGATGTTTTGCTGTTCTATAATGATATTTAATGAGCTAACAGCCTGTCCCTGCGTGACTAATTAAGGTGAACGTTATTTGACTGCCACCAATGCCCTGCTAACACCACTTCAGCTCCCTAAATAATACTGATCGGGATGCAGTGTCACACTTAATGGCGACAGGAGTTTATTAAAGGCTATTTCGGTCAATAGGGACCAGTGTTCTCCTCGGCTGTTCCTTCATGGCCCGGAGCGTCAGTCACAATGGGGGCGAGCCTCTCGTCATGCGCGCTGCCACAAAGCCCGTCCGTCACGCTCTGCCTGTCTCGCGAGTTGCCCGAGCCGATTAAATCAGGCTCTTTATTTGAACTTCACTTTCATCTGGCCAATGAGTCAAACACGCCTTGCTCTTTTTCTCCTCCGCCCTCCTCATGCCCCGTTCTACCTCTCTTGGCCTGCGGCGCATTTTCGGTTTAATATCTGTGGGCCGTTGTCTGTCCGTTCCATTCCCACCATCGCCCCTCCTTCTCTGGGAGACACAGACAGGCAAGTTGAGTTCAGTATTTACACCCTTCTTTTGAACAGGCGACAGCTTGATTCCTGAACCCTTTCCTTCATACTGTCTCCATATTTCATCTTAAAGACTCAAAGATGTTGGCGTGTGTGCGGGGAGTCTGAAGCTTATGAAATCTCACTGTTTGCCATCCTCAATAAAAAAAAAAAATGCTCTAAGAACGTTTTGCTAACCTTCCTATGAAGATTAAATGCACTCTCTGAATGTTCAAAAACTACCTTTTATTTGAATGTTTAAAAAATGTATTATATTGGTTATGTGAACATCAAAGGGATAGTTCACCTTAAAATGAAAAAGTTGTCATCATTTACCCTCAAGTTGTTTTAAACCTGTACAAGTTTCTTTCCTCTGTTGAACACAAAAGAAGATATTTTAAAGGGGACCTATTATGCCCCTTTTCACAAGATGTAATATAAGTCTCTGGTGTCCCCTGAATGTGTCTGTGAAGTTTCAGCTCAAAATACCCCACAGATCATTTATTATAGCTTGTCAAATTTGCCCCATTTGGGTGTGAGCAAAAACATGCCATTTTTGTGTGTGTCCCTTCAAATGCAAATGAGCTGCTGCTCCTGGCCTGCTTTCCAGAAGAGGGCGGAGCTTTAACAGCTTGCGCCTTAGTTGCTCAACAACAACAAAGCTGGAGAATCTCACGCAGCCAAAATGAGGATTGTCAGTAACGGTGTTCAGCCTTACATTGTTCAAACCAGAGTCGGACACTGATGGAGAGACTCAGGAAGAAGTTACAACTTTTAGAATGAAACTGGACGTTTCTGAATGGTTAGTGGATAAATTTATGTAGTTGTTGTGGAGTTGATTCAACTCATTGACTAGCATGTGCCGTCATGTTAATCTTTGTGCAAAACCCGTATGGACGCCCACTATACAGTCAAACAGAGCCATACACACCCGGCAAACATTTATGATTGCTATCAAATGCTGTGAATGGTCTAATAATTTTTCCAAAATATTGCTCGAACAGAAACGCTCCTTTTTTAGCAATCAAACTTGCCAGGGTCAAGTTGCAGGCTATCCAAGCTAATGACTCTCTGAATAGAATAATGCTTTGCTCGAACTTTTGGCATGGCCTTTGAACTGGTAAACCGCTTTCACTTGCGAAATTCAAATGACGGTGCTGTGGGTGGAAACTCACAGATTAAGTAGTGGTAATATTATAATAAGATCCCCTTCCTACGTCACTAATGGAGTGAAATCTGAGCAGCTCGTTTTTTCACATGCTTGCCAGAAAGACTTGCCAAAACAAAGTTACTGGGTTGTCCTTTTTCACGTTTTCTGTGTTGGTAGATGTACCGGGGACCCGATTATAGAAAAAGTCAGATTTTCATGATATGTCCCCTTTAAAGAATGTTGGTAACCAGACAGTTAACACTAGCCATTGACTTCCATATTATTTTTGGAAGTCAATGGTTACCGTCAACTGTCTGGATACCGACATTCTTCAAAATATCTTCTTTTGTGTTCAATAGAAGAAAGAACTTCATATAGGCTTGGAATAACTTGAGGGTACGTAAGAGATTACAGAATTTTCATTTTTGGGTGAATTGTCCATTTAAGGAACATTCCATTTTATGTTCCATTTTGTTTGTTCCATTTTGCAAACATTCTTGTTTGGAATGTTACTTTTGAATGTTCTTGGAACCATCTAGTAACATTTAAAAAAGTGCAACTAAAATGTTTCAGAACAATGCTCCATGAATTATGTATAATGTTTTTGATTACATTATTTAAGACCAGATAACTTGGAACGAACGTTCTATTAACATTACTGGAAGAATGTTTGTTCATAACTTTGAGTGAACCTTGCCAGAACGTTAACTCTGTTAGCTGGGATAAATCATTGTGTTGTATTAGAGTAGATGCATTTAAACATGCCCAGAAAAAAAAAAAAACGCTACTGAAAAATGCATTTTAAAAAGTCAAAAATGATTGACACTCCTATAATACGCACATATGCACACGCCGCCAAGCATATGCGCATGCACATGCAAACACATGCATGGATGCACACACGTACACATGCATTCACAAATAGTGCCAACTGGCCCAATGCGGGATGGTTTGTGTGGCACCATGGAGTGTGCAGTCAGCGGCTCGTAATTTACTCTGAAAGCCAAAGCAAACACAAACACATGCGCACAAGCACAAAAACACAAACGCACCACTAGGAAGACCTAAAAAAGGAAACTTCATCAAGACCAAATTTGCTAGACAAAGCCTGGCCTGAAAGTTGAAAACAGCACTGAAATTTGACGTTTATTTTGTTTTGAGTACTTGAGAAGTGGTTGCTAGACAGTTGCTATGGTGTTCTGTGTGGTCCACCTGTGTACAAACAGTATACTCACATAAAGCAATACTATATAGCAAATCTTGGCTGCATGGTTATTGCACAGCTCTACATATTTGCCCAGTTTCACAGTCGAGGCTTAAACCTAGTCCCAGACTAAAATGCATGTTTGAGCTGTTTTAATTGAAAGCAACTCTGATATATCTGAAAATACGTCAGTGCCATTGTTTTGTCTCAAGATGCGCACCAGTAATGTTGTTTTTTTAAAGGCATGTTTATAAAAGCTACTTAAATGTCCCAATTAAACTAAAGCCTAATCCTGGCTTAATCTAATCCCTGTCTGTGAAACCAGGCCATAAAGTTATATTATATCCATATAATACAATATACACTATACTCATATGGGGCGATATATACTATATAGCAAATCTGTACCTGAAATATTTTTTTTGCAAAATTATATTATTGCCCAGCTCTTAATATAAAGTTAGATATATTTGTATCTTCATAAAAATATTAAGATATTATAAATATTACCTTCCTGATTTCCTGTAAATCTGCTTTGAAAATGTATATTGTAAAAAAATAAAATAAAAAAAAGTGCTATATATATGTAACAATTGACTTGACTGCCATGCACCTAAGGTATTCTAAGTGGTTTCCAGGCTGGGTGGTTTCTAAGGTGTTCTGGATGGTGCTAGATACAATCTAAGGGGTTGCTAAGGTGTTGCTAAGGAAGGAATCTTCAATGGGATTTTTTTCAGTCTGATCAGAAAGGAAATCTATATGCAAGTCAGAACAGGCTGAAGCTGTAGCTTGAAATCTCTAGGAGGAGATACAGGTGAAAAATTTGGTCTTGGGTTAGGAATAAGAAACAACAAGTGAAATGATAAGAGTACAGAGTAACATTTTTATCTTATATAAAAACATTAAAGCATACATTGATTCCTTCTTTGATTAAAAGAGAGACAGACAGTGAAAGGAGTACAGTGGGATGGACAATGTGGGGAAACCCCCCAAACAAAACTGTCTCCATTGTGTCCAGTGTCAGGGTCAGCAGACTTAGGAATCCATGTCTGCTTGTGTTCAGACCCTGAAGGCAAAATTACAGTGTGTATGTGTGTGTGTGTGTGTGTGTGTGTGTGTGTGTGAGTTATAACATAGACAGCACGAAAACAACAGAGAGAGTTCAGGACGGCTGCTATTTATTGGATAGTTGATAACTGAACCTATAGGACTTATTAAATACGAATCAATTTACCCAATCATTAAGTGCAGTTTCCTGCTCAATTTGTTCAGAAAAACTTGTTTTAGGTAGTAAATTCTTATAGGAGACAGTCAGCAAACACTTGTATGAATATGTGTTTTCAGTTGTTAAACAGAGCAGTCTGAGGTCACTGGTGTTTGACCTCCAGGGAGCAAAGGTTACATTGGTGTATGTTTAGAGAGGCAGGTGACTACTTCCTGTTTTAATGGATTAGTTCACTTTCAAATGAATATTAACCCAAGCTTTACTTACCCTCAAGCCATCCTAGGTGTATATGACTTTCTTCATTCTGATGAACACAATCTGAGTTATATTAAAGGGGTGATGAACTGAGAAATCAAATCTTCCTATAAGTTTCAGAACTGAAAACGTCCTTGTTAGTCCAATAAAAGCTTTTATTGACACCAGGTCCAGCAAATGACAGGTTTTTCAAAGAGGGGATCTATGACGTCAAAGGGCAGCAAGCACCGCCTCTGCAGAAGAAGATCAACGCCTACTTCATCACTGCTTGTTTAGCCCCGCCCACCGACTCGCACATGACATGCAATAGGCCTATGTAGTGCTACCAAGCAATAAACATGCAATTGAGGATTACAAAATAATGTGCAGTGCCTGGACTCGACAGTAATGCAACAGCATGTAAGTAACTGTAAGTAACTGTGTTAATTCTAATGCCTGATCTGATATGTATTGATTCATGTACAGTCAGATGTTCTTTGTCTATGTGTCAGTAAATCAAACCCATAACTAAATGTCAACTTGCGTTGTTTTTCGTAGTAGGATAAAAAATAATCTGTTACTTAACGATGATTAAATTATATAAAGAAAGCGATCAAAGAAAGCTCCCTTTGCAATCATTGGAGCAGCGCCGAGTTTATCAGTGACTGACACACGCAAAACTACCGCTTTATTCAACGAATTTTTTAGTTATATCATGTTTGCATTGTTAGTTATGATAAAAGCATTCGTGAGTGTGCATAAATTGAGTTGCAATGACGAGATCACTATTTTCATGCGCTCAACATGTCTGTGATTGGCTACAGTGTTCATCTCTGCAAGCTTTCATGCCATGATCTAAATATAATGCCATAGATCACTTGGCATTATACACTTTTCACGATTAGTTAACCTTGAGAGCTGTAATAGTAAAAACGTGCTAAAAGAGAGAGTCATTTCAAATGGAAAGATGTCAGCCAATCACAGTGGGCATTTAGAATGAAGTCTCACAGCAGACACGCCCCTTAAAACAGAGCGTTCAAACCAGAGGGCTAAAATCAGGGTAGGAAAAATGCCTTTTATTTCTAAATTATGACAATTTTTGATGTAAAAAGTATACTAACATTATAAGTGTACCCCAGGAAACATTATAAAACAATAAAACAACACAGTTCATGACCCCTTTAATAGATATCCTGATGCATCCAAGCTTTATAATGGCATTGAATGGGAACAAGGAGTATGAAAGTGCATCCATCCAAAGCAAAACTTACTCCACGCGGCTCTGGGGTGGTAATATCCATATTTAACAAGTTATAAAGTAAAATATCTAGCATCCGCCAGACCGCCTTCTGTATTCTATTTGCGTTGCGTCAGTTAAGCTTTTTCCGTAAGTTGAATACGGAAGGCGTAGGACATAGCATAAGCGTTTTGAACTGCGATAGGCTTTACACATTCTTTGTAAGTTTAATACAGAAGGTGGTCTGGCGGAAGCTAGATATTTTACTTTATAACTTGTTAAATATGGATATTTTTCTTACACAATTGCATCGGTTCAGAAGGCCTTTATTAACCCCCCGGAGCCGTGTGGAGTACGTTTATGATGGATGGATGCACTTTCTTGAACTTCATACTCATTGGTCCCGTTCACTGCCAGTTTTTAGCTTGGATGCTTCAAGATATTTATTAATATAACTCCGATTGTGTTCATCAGAAAGAAGAAAGTCATATACACCTAGGATGGCTTGAGGGTGAGTAGCTTGTGGTAATTTTCATTTTAAAGTGAACTAATAATTTAACCCCTGTTCCCTTCAGCATAAAACACTGACTTGCTGCATCAGAAATCGAATACTTTCCTACTAAATAGTATGCCCAAGTTGTATGCCCAAATACATAGAATTAGAAAAACAGTTGGCAAAAAGTCCTTGGATGACCTACTTTTTCCGCCGAGATTCTGAAATGCACATTCAATGGACACTTTACTATCCCAGAGGCCATGGGAGAGGATTTATGAATGGTAATAAAGCGACACAACTAATGCTGGTAGGTCACATGACAGTAACAACATGGCAGATGTAGTATGTCCAAATTTCATTCATACTACCCATTTTCATACTATATAGAGCATACTTTTTTTAATGGTCGCAAAGTAAATTCAAATTCAAATGTAGTATCTACCCAGTACATGGTACAAGGCAGCGACTATGTTTGCGATAGCATACTAATCATTTTATTATCAATGTTGAAAACAGTTAGAAAGACCACAGAAAGTCCAAAAGAACAGCATTTATTTGAAATAGAAATCTTTTAATGTTTTTACTGTCAAATTTGATCAGTTTAAAGCATCCTTGCTGAATATCCATCCTTGCTTTTAAACGGTAGTCAATGCATTTCTACACAAACTTGGATTCAAAATGCAAAATAATCATCTATAATTGATAACTTGATGTCAGTCAGCAAATTAAACGTGCTATGCGATGAGGCCATAGCATGCCCCATACTACTGTTTGAAATGTTTATAGTTGCGTACACACTAGCTTCTTTCACAAAAGTCACACAGCCAAAAAAGCAAAGAAAAAGAGGCTAAACAGACGAAGAGCACATTTGGTGTAGAGCTGAAACGTGTGGTTGTTTGAGGGCAGCTGCGAGGGTCACAGTTGCTCTTTAGCAAGTCAAGTCCTCCCTCTGTTTCTCTCTGTTCCTAAACGCTGGGGGGCAGATGGGCCCACGAGCTGTCACTCATCCTTTCTGTCTCCGGCATCTGTTAGTTCTCTATGTACTGCTTAATGTAGTCGGGCAGTCACTCAGCCAACCTCGGCGCTGAAAAGGACCCGCCTCGCTCTCCCCTCTTCGAGACGCTGCATTTGTTCCCAAGCTTTCTTTTGTTCCCCTCTTTGTCTTTCTTTTTTGGCTGTTTTTGATGGCGAGGGGGCATGTCATTGGCTCAATTAGCCCTCTTCATTACCTGCCCCCAAGAGAATCAGAACACACACCAAAACACAAACTCAGAGCGCTACACACGCACATATGGTTTTGTCTTGGACCTCTGCCGCTTGGCCCAGTCCAAAGCTAAATGCAATACTGCAAAGAAAAGAGATTTTCTTCCTCAGTATTTTTGTCTTGTTTTCCATTACAAAAATCTAAAAATTCTTAAAGGGATAGTTCACCAAAAAATGAAAATTCTGTCATCATTTACTCACCCTCAAGTTGTTCCAAACCTGTTCGAGTTTATTTGTTCTGTTGAACACAAAAGAAGATATTTTGAAGAATATTGGAAACCAGACAGTTTATGGTAGCCATTGACTTCCATAGTAGGAAAAAAAAGTTAACCTTGAGAGCTGTAATAGTAAAAACGCGCTAGAAGAGAGAGTAATTTCAAATGGAAAGATGTCAGCCAATCACAGTGGGCGTTTAGAATGAAGTCTGAAAAAAAAATACTATCGAAGTCAATGGCTACCGTCAACTTTCTGATTACCAACATTCTTCAAAATATCTTCTTCTGTGTTCAACAGAACAAATAAACTCAAACAGGATTGGAACAACTTGAGGATGAGTAAATGATGACAGAATTTTCATTTTTGGGTGAACTTTCCCTTAAAATCTAGATACATTTACTTTAGAAGTAAAATTACTTAGGATATTAAAGGGTTAGTTCACCCAAAAATGAAAATTATCCCATAATTTACTCACCCTCAAGCCATCCTTGGTGTATATAACTATCTTCTTTCAGACGAACATCGTAGTTATGTTAAAAAATAATCTGGCTCTTCCAAGCTTTATAATGGTAGTGAATAGTAACTGTGATTTTGAAGCCCAAAAAAGCACATCCGACCATCATAAAAGTAATCCATATGGCTCCAGGGGATTATTAAAGGCCTTCTGAATTGAAGTGATGGGTTTTTGTAAGAAAAATATGTGTATGATGTAGGATGTAGGAGTAGCGTAAGCTTAGGCGAGAGTAGACGCCTCTCACGGTTCAAACAAATAGGCCTGGGCAACAAACTCAAGCTCTTCCAACATTTCTCTTTAAAAATTCTCGTTTTGGACTTCTAATTCATGACCGGTGTTTTGTTTTGCTCTATCCTCTGCACTTGCAAGCTAGTGATTACAGTTTATAAAGTTAAAAATATATGGATATTTTTCCAAAACGCATCGTTTTGCTTCAGAAGGCCTTTATTAACCCCTGGAGTCGTATGGATTACTTTAATGATGAATGGATGTGCTTTTTGGGGCTTCAAAATCGTACTATTCATTAAGGGGCCGTTCACACAGAACGCATTTTTCTATTCCAATGCGCTACTTTTCCATTGGTTTTCTATGTAAACAAATGAAAGATGGTCGTGCATGACCATTACGCTCGCGTCTTTTGCAGCGCCTCGCACATGAGCGCTGCGTTTTTAAGACGCTGTGTCAAGTTAAAAGAATTTCAGCTTTTACACGCAACGCCGCTCATCAATGTCAGTTCCAAAACAGTGGACCAATTAGAAGAACTCTAAGCGGGGACAAGCGTTGTGAGCTTCTGTTTACAGTAGCAAGTTGGCGTGGCAACAGTTTTATTTGTTCGTTATTGCATCATATCTCAAAAGCGCACCTCGAGACCCTTGCGTTCTGCGCTGCGCTTTTTTAAAAAACCATTACTGAGCATTTTTAGATGCAAAGACACGTTCTGTGTGAACAAGCCCTAACATTATAAAGCTTGGAAGAGTCAGGATATTTTTTAATATAACTCCGATTGTGTTTGACTGAAAGAAGATAGTCATGTACTCCTAGGAAATTATGGGATAATTTTCATTTTTGGGTGAGCTAACCCTTTAAGTCTTCTGTTTTTATAAAAACTGCCTGCTGGATATGCTCTCGCCATTTTGTGTACATGGACGCACAAGGTATATGTGCCTGGGGTGATATTTCGCCTCCAAATATTGAATTTAAGCAACGAGGGCCCAGAGCTGAAAAGAAACTTTGGAGATGCTTTTAGTGACCGCACCGTTTACATAGCGGAGAGCTAAAATATCTAAGCAAGACCTTAAAACACATACTCATGTGCACTACACACTAACTTTACATGCCAAAGACCTGAAAACACACACACACATACAAAGGCAAACACACACTCTGTGTATTTACAGAAGGCAGAATATCTCTAGATTGTCCAGTGGTTCCATTTCCATGACGTTTGGGTTTTGGTTGTGTGTTTAGAAACTTGCGGTCTGTATTCTTCAGCCTCAATTAAACCTGTGTTTACTGTTTGCTCTTTCCTTCTGTTGATTCTCATTCAGTCAGCAAAAATATAAAATTGCAAGTGCTTAAGTATTTTCAACCAGATGATCAGATGTCAAACATGAACATTTTGACACCATTTTACTTGTGTTGTTACGATCCTGTATTTTCTTTCTTTTCCACACATCTGTCAAACTCCTAAAATGTCAAAAAGCACCATAGAAGTATAATTAAAGCAGTCTATGTAACTTGTGCACTGTTTTTCAAGTCTTACAATAGATTAGTGTGAGAAACCGTTTTAAGTTCACTGATGTTCACTGATAATCTTCTCTTCCAGTGTCAAATCTCATTTGAGATGGCATTTTTCCAATTTGCCACATTGCAATCACTATGTAACATGAGAAAGCTGTTTGATATTAATAATGTCTAGAGCACATTTATATAGACAAACATAATAAAAAAATGAAATTAAAAACAGCACAGAAGAACACAGCCTGTTTGATCACAACTTAGTGCTGTTTTTTTGTGGAGCTTATTAACCAAAAATGTGGTAACATCTAAGCTCAAGATACAAAAATAAATATTGTATACATATATATGTGTGTGTGTGCGTGTGTGTATATGTGTGTGTGTGTATATATATATATATATATATATATATATATATAATTTATAAAGTCACCCTATTAGGTTACACCAAAAACACTAAATTTAAGAGTTAGATCGCTTTGTACCAATTTTAGTTTTTGCTTAGTCTTATGTAACTTTATTTCTTTGGGTTTGATAAACTTAAACCATTTAAGGCAACTGGTTTCCTCAAACCATTTAAGTAGCTATATAGTTGTTAAGTTTTTGTTAGATTTGTTACCTGAATTCAAACTGAATGAGTGAAATAAATGTAAAATCTTTAAGTTGAGTTTACTCTAATGATTGACTAAACCAACAGTAAAATATAAGTGAATTTAACTCAGTATATATATATATATATATATGAGTTTACAGTACTCATACTTATTGTTTTTAAAACTTAAATGGTTTAAGGTAGGGATGCACCGATACCATTTTTTAAGGACCGAGTACGAGTACCGCTACTTTTTTTTTAGTACTCGCCAATACCGATAGCGATGCCTATACATTTATTAATTTCTCTCTCTCTGTGTTGCAGTTTTTCAAGCACAACACAGTGAGACTAATGAATGTAGGACAGCTTCTTTATTATTACTCTAATGAAAAAGTAATAATTTTTATGTGCTTGTCACAAAAGAACAAACATTTCAGTGTCCAATAACCTTCAAAGGTTACCAATATATATAATTGTTGTTATATAAAAAGAAATTTACAAACAAATGACAAACAATACAACAAATACTATAGAGATACAAATTAAATATTTAAACTTATTTTTCAGATAAAGTAGGTTTATTTACCATGTATACATTTATTTAACATCATTTCGTTGTTTTATTAACATTAATGACAAATATAGGCTACGGTCCCTTTAAGACCGAATCCATGGATACTGACACATATCCTGTTTTCACCCAAATGTTTACGTCCACTTAAGCCATAACCAACTGTATTTACGTGAGATACTCCACACGATGGACATTTTGACAACTATGTGTGCATTTGACCATTCAGGCGCGAGGAGAACTGATCGCGCTGTCTGAGAGAACTGGGATTGCGCGCAAGAAAGAGGGCACTTCTGGTCTGTGTCATTCAGCGTGATTCCGCCTATCCCACCTTTATTAATCGATAACGAATTGTGATTGAAAGCATGCAGTTCGCAATGTGTGTGTTGTCATCATTAATTTTGTTTGTATTTCCACACCTCTGAGGCTGACATTGTTTCTGCTGCTGCCGCCGGTGTCTCTGTGCACGGAAAATTCTGTCAGTTACGTCACGTGAGGTATCGGTCTTTGGTATCGGGGGTATTTTTACGAGTACAAGTACATGAGCTTGGTATCGGTATCAGTGCCTCCCTAGTTACAGTGTAGAAATAATTCCACTTACCAGTTTTCACAGCTTAAATGACCATCTACTTTCATTGTATGGAAAACAGAATCTTGTACATTTCCATTTGTATTTCACACACAGAAAAGAAAAGAAATGTCAAACAAAAGAAAATGAACTTTCCCTTTAAAGTTATTTCAATGACAAGTCTCAAAATAGTTTTAGCATGTTGATGAATATGGCAATGTTAATATGTTTGGCCTTGGTGGACTAGATCTGCCGTTATTGCTGCTGCTGCAGAGCAAGAATGGACTTGCTACTGCTAATTGATACACAGACAAGCTGCTGTGAGATGTAAGATATGCTGCTGCTGCATAAATAGACGTACATAAATCCCATAGCAGATCTAGGCAGGTGGAGCTGGGGAGGTGGAGGGGTTCAAATGGACTAGCTTACAACAAACAATAAACCAGACTGTTTAAATGTTGAGCAAGCAGTTTCATCAAGGCCAGTCAGCTTGTGCAATGTGGTAATGATTTGATTGCTTGCAGATTGCCTGTAAAGGACCTATCAGCCTGTGCCCTCTAGAGTTTCATGACTGAACTAGATATTCTCGCTAGATTTACGAGTGCACAGAAAACATATATACGACTCATTATTCAGCTCTCATTCCTAGAATGGATCAGAATTAGATTTGAATGGATTTCAGATCTTTGAATTATCTGTCTGCATCCAGATCTGAATTTTCAGGTGCTTCTTCGCTTTTTGTGGGATGGGTTTTTGAAGAGAATTAGCACTTGAACTACTCCCGTGAATACCGCCCAGCCTTTTCCCTTTTTTCCCCCACACACCCACCTTTGGCCTTCTGTATGCCCCCTCCACCCCCTCCAGGGCAGGTGATGGCCTCCACTGAGAGCACTGGCCGTCATGACGGATTCCACAGATGGAGCGTGCAAATCAATCCAACAAAGACTGAGGGAAGAGAGAATGAGAGAGAGATGCACTAATAGCTCAATGTCTGTAGAATATAAATTAAATAAATATGAATCTTCTTTAATTCCAGCCCCATGAATATATAGTTACCAGCTTCTGCTTTTGGCATGTTTTTGTGAAGTCATTCCAGGCTGATGAACAGTTTTCCACATGGTTCAGCGTTCCCTCTACCAAATCCCTGTGAAATTGTAGGAATTTCCCATAGTACTCAATGAGTCCTCAGGTACAATGGCTGATTTCTGTTTGAAACAAGAAAAACATTTCCACTTTAACTTTTTTTTTTTTTTTTTTTTTAAAGAAATGTGTCATGTTTTGATTGAATATATTTTTCTGTTATAGTTTCTTCTTTTTTCCATTTAATAATCTGATCATCCAGAACATTGCTTCTTTCTTTTCTCCTCCACTGTATTTCTCTTTCATCCAAAAATAAGCCTGGTTTTGAAGCCTTTCAAGAAAAGATGTGAAGCAGCTCATAAAATTCTTTCCTCACAAAAACGCTACTATTATTTACTACTAATATAGCATTAAAATTGAGAAAAAGCTGCTATATATATATATATATATATATATATATGGGTGTGTGTGTGTATAATTTTAGACAATTTTAGAAAATTAAAACATTTACCATTTACATTAACCTCTACTGTTTACAAAATACTAAACTTTAATTTGTTTTTATTATACATTAGAAAATTGTAATTAACATATAAAACATCATATGACATATACATATATAATTATATATCATAAATCACACACACACACATATACATTTCTAAATAATTTAATTATATATATATATATATATATATATATATATATATATATATATATGTTTAATGCACACACATATTCATTGCTTTTGTGTGTGTTTCAGCGAGTCCATCTGATGAAGATTCAGACGTGGAATCTGAGCCCGATCTGCCGCTGAAAAGGAAACAGCGGCGCAGTCGAACAACATTCACAGCCGAACAGCTGGAGGAGCTGGAGAGAGCTTTTGAGCGCACACATTACCCTGATATCTACACCAGAGAAGAGCTCGCTCAGAGAGCTAAACTCACAGAGGCACGAGTACAGGTACAAATACACAGAGACACCAGAACAAGAATAGACAGAATTAAAAATTTCGTATGAACTGTTTCCTATGTTTGTCTTTTCTTAGGTGTGGTTCAGTAATAGACGAGCTCGTTGGAGGAAGCAAGCGGGAGCCAATCAGCTCATGGCGTTCAATCACCTGATCCCTGGTAGTTTTTCACATCCGGCTATGTCCAGTCTCTCCCCGTATCAGCTGTCAGAGAGCCCGTACCCACCTGCTAGCCTTTCTCAAGGTAAACATTTTATATATAAAATCCAATGTTACATAAAATATATTCAGATGTATTCTGTAACCATTACTGGCGACTGAATCTTGTTCTCAGATTCAAGTACTGTACACAGACCTCAGCCACTGCCGCCGCCCTCGAGCCATCAGAGTCCTGGAGGGGCGGGGCAGGAGGGCGGGGCTTCCTACTGTCTCTCTAGTCGGCATGGTTACGCAGGATATTCAGATACCTTTGGACCTCATAACAGTCACGCTAACTCTTCCATCAGTAATGGACTGTCTTCTCAGGTAAGAGTGTAATTTCTAGCAATTTTAAAATTCTTTTTCCAAGCCAGTCAGAGGTTGCCAGTCTTTCGTACCAAGTCTGCACATTAAACTGAATGGATAGTAAAGCATCATTGGCCTGATGTTGATTACCACAGAAAATAAAGCATATTTTGCATACAGTAACACACTTAGCAGTGTGTGTGTATATATGTATATATATATATATATATATATATATATATATATATATATATCATCGTGATTATCGTGTCAAAAATAAGAGTCTGTTTATGTAATATATGTGTTTGTTCTGTGTATAATTATTATGTATATATATATATATATATATATATAAACACATTCATGTATATATTTAAGAAAAATATATTATATTTATATAAAAAATATTTATATTTATATATAATATAAATATATATATATATGTTTATACATACATGCATATATTTATTAAATATATACATATATGTGTGTGTGTGTGTATTTATATATACATAATACTATATACAGAACACACACATATATTACGTAAACACACTCTTATTTTGGACACGACAATCACAATTACAGCCCGATACATATATGTATATATATATTCAGTGAAAAATATACATATAATTATAATATTTAATAAATTCATATTATTTAAATTATCATACTAATATATATTATACTTATATTTCTGCTATAATATATATTTAATAATATTCATAATATGAATATATTCATTATATTATATATTATATATTGTTCATAAATAAATTAATATTATTTAAATGATATTAAAATGTAATGTAATATAATATTAATATAATTATAATATTTATATAATTTTGTATAACTTTTATATTAAATTTAATATTTAAATATTTAAATTTATAAATATTTAATATATAAAACTTTTGCAGTGGAAAATGCAAAAGTTAGTTGTTCATTTGTTTATTCAGTTCATGTATATATTTATGTATAGATTCATATTCAGTATATATAAATATATTTATTTACTGATTTTTTAATGAAAGGTTTGTTTTATTAACATTTAATATGGAGCTTCCAATCCTCCATAAGAGTGCATTAAAAATCTGTAAAGCACTTATTATCAGAAGTTCATCAACCCAGGAAAGTAGTCCCACCTCAAAAGGACAATTTCAAATATAAGACATTTTACTGACAAATTCATGTACGCACAAAACTATGAGCTTTTCAACAAAACTATGAGTCTAATTCATTTCCTGTGGTAATTGACAGCCTGATAGAGCTTAAACCTGGAATATATATTTGAAGATTTTAAAAAACGGCTTAAAAAAGCGATAAATGGTATTCATATTTTTGGTTAAGCCCTTAAATCTTAAAAGCAGCTAGTTGAAAGTGAATCAGTCGAAAGTGTAGTCGATCCCACCTGTTGAGTGTCAGTTTAATGGGCTCTTCTGGCTTCTGTAGAAACTATTACACACTTCAAGACGACGCGTTACGCAGATAAATTCCACCATCGGAGGGTCATCCACGGGCCATTTTTCATTCAGTTATCTTTAGCTTTTCACTGGACCGTGCAAAGCAAAGCGCAGAACACACAGCAACACTCATACCCCCCTCTGTGTGATAGATAGGATGACTGACCCGCACATGTTTCTCATTTGTAAAGGAGCGCACCAATGCCTCACCGGGGGGTGTTTGTCAAGAACACTGACAGACCGCTATGAATTACAGGTCTGACGGGTGTGAATGTGGTGTGGAGTGAGTGTAGTACAGTCTCACATTCTCGCTGTCATCATCTCTACGTTAAAAATGTTGTTAAGATTCAAAGCATCCCAACATAGTATTGAGAGGGATGTTTCAATCTGTGCTCTGTCTTACACATATTTTTTTTAAAGAAATTAATACTTTTATTCAGCAAGGATGCTATAAATTGATCAAAAATGACAGTAAAGACATTTATAATGTTACAAAAGGTTCTGAAGGATCATGTGACACTGAAGACTGGAGTAATGATGCTGAAAATTCAGCTTTGATCACAGGAATAAATCACATTTTAAAGGGGACCTATAATGCTATAAAGATGTAACATAAGTTTCAGCTCAAAATACCCCACAGATAATTTATTATAGCTTGACAAATTTGCCCCTATTTGGGTGTGAGAAAAAACACGCTGGTTTATGTGTGTCCCTTTAAATGCAAATGAGCTTCTGCGGTCCACTCTCCAGAAGAGGGCGGAGCTTCAACAATTTGCGCTTCGGCTCAACAACAACAAAGCTGGAGAATCTCACGCAGCCAAAATGAGGATTGTCAGTAAAGGTGTTCAGCCTTACATTGTTCAAACCGGAGTTGGACACTGATGGAGAGACTTTTAGAATGAAACTGGACGTTTCTGAATGGTTAGTGGATAGATTTATGTAGTTGCTGTGGAGTTGATTCAACTCATCGACTAGCATGTGCCGTCATGTTAATCTTTTGTGCAAATCCAGCGTTGAATTGACCCTCGTTTGTGAAGCAGTCCGGCGTAAAATGACGGCATGGTAACAAACACTCTACTACAACTCTTCCTCTTCTCTAAAGCAGCCCAACATGGCCTCACCCCCTTTGTTGCGTGTTGTCGAGGGCAGGGTTTATGTAAATTTTAGGCTTAGTGATGTCACCAACCCGGGAAGAAGCTCGTTGTAGTCCCTACCAGCTGTTTGTTGTAGTCCTTAAACAGAGAATTAAAAGAAAATATCTTCCTTTGCATTAAACTTTGAGTGTATTTGGGGCATTCTTTTGGGGCATTTATTCATAAGCCGTCCGCCATATTGGAACAGTCAAAGCCTTATCATGAACAATTGAGAGCAAGTTGACTGAGCGTCTGCAACTGTAGTTATACACATATGAATATCTATAACTGTAATAGACTTCAGCAAATGGTTTTTACAACCAAATGTTTTGGCATCTTGGAAAACTCATTGATTTTTACTGTGAGTGACATTAAATGCTGACAATTCCAAGATGCATATGTAAATATGTATACACATCAATGGTCACACTGCCCAGATTCCCACAAAATGTAAAAATCAAGTTTAAACATTATCCACGAACAATGTAAATTTAATGTGAAGTATTAGCTCTTATTTGGTTCTGTTGCCTGCTAAATTTTCCAAAACTGACAGAGAAAATCTTCCAGAGCTTCAGAAACAGAATTCCATCCTAGATTCGGTACACGTCACTCCCTGCTCGACTATGGGAAATGGTTTAAGCGAGACCATGTGCGTGACCGTGTGTCCGTGTGTGTGTTGTACTGCTTTGACTGTATCCACTGATGTAACAGGATCCTGTAGCCTGGGAGACATGCTTTTCTCTTTCTGTTTCTATGTAAAGGTGCTTATTTGGTGCAGCAACTGGAGTATGTGTTTATTTTGGCCATAATTCTGGTGGTAGATTCAATTATGCTTCAGGAACTTTTATTCCCCAGAGCACACATGCAACATTCCTGAAATGCAGCACAGTGTTTTCTAGGTTAAATAGTAATGCGCACACACACACACACACACTGTACGACCCTCTGGCTCTGTTCTAGTCCTAGAATCAGATTAAACAATCCCCAAATTCAATTATTTGTTTGCCTGATCAATTTCAGGTCACAGAGATCTATCCAGATATCTGCATGCAAGTGTGTGTGTGTGTTGTTTAAACAATAGAGTCCCGGCTAAAGGCGCAACACACAGCATCTTGTGGCTCTTATTGCTTTTAAACCCATTTTTTTTGTAACCCAAGGGATTGTGGGCAATAAGGCAACTGTATCTTATAAAAAAACATGCACAAGGAACAGTGGTGAACCGGCGACAGGGTCATGGGCGGCCAAGGCTCATTGATGCACGTGGGAAGTGAAGGCTGGCCCGTGTGGTCCGATCCAACAGACGAGCTACTGTAGCTCAGATTGCTTAAGAAGTTAATGCTGGTTCTGATAGAAAGGTGTCCGAATACACAGTGCATCGCAGTTTGTTGCGTATGGGGCTGCATAGCCGCAGACCAGTTAGGGTGCCCATGCTGACCCCTGTCCACCGCCGAAAGCACCAACAGTGGACACGTGAGCATCAGAACTGGACCACGGAGCAATGGAAGAAGGTGGCCTGGTCTGATGAATCACGTTTTCTTTTACATCCCGTGGATGGCCGGGTGCGTGTGCATCGCTTACCTGGGGAACACATGGCACCAGGATGCACTATGGGAAGAAAGCAAGCCGGCGGAGGCAGTGTGATGCTTCAGGCAATCTTCTGCTGGGAAACCTTGGGTCCTGGCCTCCATGTGGATGTTACTTTGTCACGTACCACCTACCTAAGCATTGTTGCAGACCATCAGCAGGATAATGCGCCCTGACACAAAGCAAAAATGGTCCAGGAATGGTTTGAGGAGCACTACAACAAGTTTGAGGTGTTGACTTGGCCTCCAAATTCCCCAGATCTCAATCCAATCGAGCATCTGTGGGATGTGCTGAACAAACAAGTCCGATCCATGGAGGCTCCACCTCGCAACTTACAGGAGTTAAAGGATCTGCTGCTAACATCTTGGTGCCAGATCCCACAACACACCTTCAGGGGTCTAGTGGAGTCCATGCCTCGACGGGTCAGGGCTGTTTTGGCAGCAAAAGGTGGACCATTAGGAAGGTGGTCATAATGTTATGCCTGATTGGTGTGTGTAAATATATATATCTATATATATATAGCACCTTTCCTGTTTTCGTACGAATACAATGTATGATCAGTACAATGTGATCATACTGACAAAAATTGGCCTGCAGAATATTTTCTATGCACTAATCCCAACCTGCTATTTAGAACAGACAGTGTGTGAATACAGATGGACTGAGGGTGAACTCTGATCTGTCTCTTTCTCTGTAGGTTATGGGACTAATAACCCCAGCTGGAGTTGCACATCAGACCCAGGCTGAGTTTTCTCTGTCATCTCTCAGCGGCGCTCTGGAGTCGGGTGGATCCGTCAGCAGCACCTGCTCTCAGCGCATCGAGACCCTTTCGACTCTACCTGCCCTCTCCAACCTGCCCAGTCCACAGTCTTACGGCCCGGCCTCCTTCTACAGCATGGAACACAGCGCCCCCTACCAGTACAGCCAGTATGGACAAAGTAAGGTCATTATTACTGTCTGCCTTCTTTATCCTTCTAATTTGATTTACAGGCTGCTAGTTTGAGTCTTTGCGCACATCCTCTGATATCTGGAGTGTGTGCGTCCAATTCTAGTTTGGATCATTTGTTGATTGAATACCTTCCTCTTTTCCCTGTAAAAAGGACTGGTAATAAAAAATAAACTGGTACCAGCAATTATACACGTTCATGAGATATACATTATAAATAATTTATATAATCGCTATGTCATTCATTACAATTAATAGTGTCTGTAAACTGAAAGAATAACTTCAAAATGTGATTGTCACTCCCAGTACTCGCAGTTTGTTCGTGACCTGAGATTTTGAACCTGAACATGTAATAATAGGGTAAAAGGCTTCATGCTCATATCAGATGTTTGTATATAGCTCTATGTGATCTGCAGAGGTCTGATTCTGTAATATCTGGACTGTGTTTGCGTGTGTGTGAACGTCATGGTTGGATGCTAATCTTCTGTGGCAGTATCATGATGAGAAGCAGCTGCTCTTGTCTAACTCACTATCCCGGCTCACAGTCACTCGTACAGTTACGCTCTGATGAAATGGCCCCCGCACAAATACGGCAGCTCCTTAATGAAGGGGAGGGTCAGCGTTTGCCAGCCTGATTGCTGTGTCAAATGGACAGCACATGCTTTCTTTTGGAGTCCGGCGGCTGGAATAACTCATGCAAACGTTATCAGACCAAATATTACAAAAGTTGCATATCATACGGGAAATCATTTAACAATATTGAAACATTTTCATTGCGCTCTTTATATTTGAATTCATATCAAACCCTCTTTTTCTTTTCTTCCAGATTCCTTTCATTATCTGAGGCCTGAAATCGCCTGAACGGGTCATGCATCTCAACGGTCCCAAAGTCCTGCATTTTCAAAGCCAGAATGAGGTTTTTCCACAGACAGAGATTCAAAATTCTTTGACTTGGCAATAAAAATAAAACTGTTACGCCACAGGATGGCACAGCCACACACACACACGCAGCCGGCAGATCAAAAGGGCTTTTTCTGTCTAAAACATTCCCTTGAACTCTTCTTCAAAAGCCTTCCAACAGAATTATCCACAATTCCTGAAAACAAAACAAGACAAGCTGAATCAAAATGAAAAAGAAGACATTTGTGTATGATTTTACTGCAAAACATGTTTAAGAGCAATATGAGAAATAGAAATGCATGGCCACATTCATACGAGACATTCGCAGCCACTGAGGTCTTTGCAACCAGCGGCCGTCCAAAGCAAGACCCTGGAATGAGATCGGCCGTTTTTATGATGCCAGACACATCGCTCTCTGCCCACGTTGTAAATAAAAGACAAATATTTTAGAGCGGACAATGAACTTTTTCTCACACATTCCTTGACAATGAATGATAATTTTTTTATTTTATTTTTTTAAATTAAGGGGATGATTAGAAAAGTATACAGTATTTGGGAACTATTTTGCTTAAAGGTACACTATGTAAGTTTTGGCCCTCTAGCGGTTAAAAAAAACTTTGCATCTTTACACTTGGTGGTGTTTTGGCTGTGCGTGACTGTGTGGATGAATATGGTTATCCTACTGCTCATAAAACATTCACTACTAGGCTTAAGAGCAATCTGATCTTATGGAAATACATACCTATGGGAACATTTTAGCAAAATGCAAAAAAATGTACATATCACTGCAGTTTCCAACAGAAATGAACACTTGAGGCAGTAAAACAGCAAGCACTTTTAATCGTATTCATACACAGTTATGATTACGGAGTCCGATTATGGAATAATAAAGACTTGTTTTCACGTCTCCATGCACAATATTATGTTATGATCTCAAAACACGCATCCAAGCTTTATAGTGGCAGTGAGCGAGGATCAACGATTATGAGCTGAAGAAAGTGCCTCCATCCACATCCATCCATCATAAACGTACTCCACACGGCTCTGGGGGGTTAATAAAGGCCTTCTGAAGCTAAGCGATATCCATATTTAACAAGTTATTAAGTAAAATACCTAGCTTCTGCAGGAGTGTAAAACTCACACAGTTCAAAATGCTTATGCTATGTCCTACACCTTCCCTATCCAACTTACGGAAAAAGCTTTACTGGCGCAATGCCAGTTACGTTTTTTTTTTCCTTCATAATTTTAATACAGAAGGCGGTCTGGCGGAAGCTAGATATTTTACTTCATAACTTGTTAAATATGGATATTTTTTACACAAGGGCATCGCTTCACTTCACTTCAGAATGCCTTTATTAACCCCCCAGAGCCGTATGGAGTACGTTTATGATGGATGGATGCAGTTTCAGCTCATATTCGTCGTTATCGCTCGGATGCGTCAGGATATTTATTAATATATATATATATATGAACACAATCTGATATATATATATATATATATATATATATATATCAGATTGTGTTCATATATATATATATATATATATATATATATATATATATATATATCAGATTGTGTTCATCAGAAAGAAGAAAGTCATAGACATCTAGGATGGCTTGAGGGTGAGTAAAGCTTGGGTAATTTTAATTTGAAAGTGAAATAATCCTTTAACACTATTGGGTGTAGGTGTAGTGTAGATTGTTATTTTAAAACGTAATGGAGCATTACACTTTTAGCGCCACTCAACAGATATTTAAGAACTGCAGTGATATGTACAAATCCAACGTAATATAAAACGTACCATATTTACGTTCATCTGTTTCGGAAAAAAACTGAACACGCTTTTACACTCAGTGGACATTTTCACATTGAAACATACATGACACTACGTTTTTTCGTTTCGCAAAAAGGTTCCCACAGGTACATTTTTCTAATGAGCCGGGGCTGCTTGAGAGATATAACCAGTTTAGATGGAAAGGATCTCAAGACGACTAGCTGAAGACGGTACCGCTTTACCCATTAACAGACACGGTACTTCCCTGAAAATAAATTCCAGCACAGCTCTACAACAACCGTAAAGAAATGAGCCTTCACAATAATGATCAATAAATCAATAAAATACCCTACTCACCTACTGAGTAAAAAAAAAACGCCATCTCCACGTCACTTTTACAACTGTTGACTCTCCTTTGTTTGGCGTTTGTTTAAACTTGGTGATTCCCCGCGGTTGGAGATTTAGCTGCTCCATTTCAACCTTTCTCGCTCGTTGTGACAACTAACCTATGCCACTTCCACACCAGACACACGTCAAAGTAGCCGGAGCAACTTTTCTATTACGGATACGAGACACGGACGGGCGCGTGACGTAAGTACACAATTTCCCGCTAAAACCATCCCGTCAGGTCTAAAATAGAAACACTTATAACAGGCTTACCATAGTGAATCAGGGTAAGACAAAACACATTTTGGAAGACGGATTGATGATGTACTGACTTAATTTTTAAACTAAAAGAAAGTTAGTCTACATAGTATACCTTTTAAATGAATTCGAAACCATACTGTGTTTTATTTCAAAAATCCTATAGCGGTGCTGATATTTGTGGTGTTGGAAAGATGCACTGTAAAAAATGACTTTTTTATTTTTAGTAAATATATTTCTACTGATTTGATATTATCTGATATGCTTAAGATTGCTATATAAATGTGCTCATGCATCCCCACAATAACTAAACTGTTGTTTTTCTTTTTAACAGAGATGATAAAAACTAAAATGCTCAAAAATAGACAATACAGCCACAAAAACTCTGAATGTTTTTTTTTATTAATTTATTTTGTATGTGTGTGTGATTGCATATCTTTATCCTCCAGATATTTTGCCTAATTAAATCATTCACTGTATGACAATAAACCCTGTTTGTACGTGCATCAATGGATATTGTCAATTGCAAAATAGATTCCTAAAGCTAATATATATATATATATATATATATATATATATATATATATATATATATATATATATAATTTTTTAAGTAAAAAGTTTAGGACTTTAATTAGTCTGTATATTGTCATTATAATTCATTCAAAATGTCATTATAATACATAAAAACAAGGTTATACATCTCTCACACATCTGTCTGCATTCATTCACACTTTCCAGGATGATTCATGTCTCTGTTCTTCCTCAGCTGATCAAACGCTTCACCTGTGAACACTGAAGACCTCCTCAAAACACCTCAAGAATAACGGACAGGGAGACAGATGCTATTTTATGTCAAACTCATGCATCTTTCTTTCTTTCATTGGCTCTCTCAGAAGCTTCCTTTGACCTGCAGTCTTCCCCTGTAAATGCCAACCTTCAAACAAGAGTCCTCTCCTTCACCCTGCTCCATCATCCGAGGGGTCAAAGTGTAAAGTTCACAGGTCTGGCACATGTTCATCACAGAGAGAGAGAGGACGAGCTCAGGCAGATGAAAATAAAACTACAGTCTACAGTCTGTTTTTCATCTGATCCTCAAACTGTGCCTTGACTTGATTACACACTCATATGGGAAACGCATTTGTTGTTGATTCTTCTATAATTAGAGGGAAAGAGCTTTTTTTTATTAAAGTAATAATGAGCATGAAAGTAATTTGATATGCTCTACAATTTGTTGTGCTTCAGTTTAGTTTAACATTTCCAAAATCATGACACAATGCAGTTTTTTTGCAGGCAAGAGAGCTTTTGAAACAGCTGCGATTGTGAGTGAGATACTGTTTTCATGTAACAGTTAAATAAGAAGGTAATATCATGTAGCTTATCTTTCAAACAAAATATGACCAGGTAGCTTGTTAATTACTTCCCCAACAACAAAAATAGATTCAAAGCAAAGCTCCATTGGCTCTGCACTATTTAGTTGCCTACAGTTAAAGACTTCCTTAAACTGTTCACATATATACTGGTCTAAAATTCTAGTTTTTCCCTCTCATTATCTATTTGATATTTATGCACACTGTTGCACAACTGTTGCTTTACCCCAGATACCTGCTGATTTATTTCTATTGCAATGCTGCCCCCTACTGGTGTGTGATTACACCTGCGACTCTACCACCAAATCGACTCTAAAATAATGCTACTTCATCTTTTCAAGTTTTATTGCAGAGACATTAAGTCCATTAACATTCTGAAATAATATATAGTTTTCTACAGCCTGGAACACAACTAATTAAGAAATGGCAAAAGGAAAAAAGTTGAACATTGCTATGCACACCATAAAAATATTAAAAGTATATAGTCTTATGATTATAATTAGGGTGTTGACAATGTCCTGTCTAACACATCAATATCAAAATTTTCTTTCAAAAAAAGTAGCTGTTGGTGCCATAGTATAGTGATCGTGTCAGATTAGACTGTGCTTTGAAATATACATCTATGTTCATTTTCAGTAGTATTTACCTCGTACGCCAAGATATTTCAAAGAAACCATGGTGTCTTGGCAAATATAATGTCAAGCTGTGGTTAATGTCATGGTATACACAATAGGATGGATTTGCAGGTTTGGTTGGATTAGGCCTACAGGTAAATATTTTATTCGTGTTTCTACTTTCTCCGAGGCCACTTGTCGATGTTTCTTTTAACTTTATTTTTTAACCCAGGTCACCTCACACCTTAAAGGGTTAGTTCACCCAAAAATGAAAATTATGTCCACACCTGTAAGACCATCTTCAGAACACAAATTAAGATATTTTTGATGAAATCCGATGGCTCAGTGAGGCCTCTATTGACAGCAAGATAATTAACACTTTCAGATGCCCAGAAAGGTACTAAAACATATTTAAAACAGTCCGTGTGACTACAATGGTTCAACCTTAATATTATAAAGTGACGAGAATACTTTTTGTGCGCCAAAAAAACAAAATATCGACTTTATTCAACAATATTTAGTGATGGGAAATTTCAAAACACTGCTTCATGAAGCTTTCAAAGCTTTAAAAATCTTTTGTTTCGAATGTTTGTTTCTGTGGTTTGGAGTGTCAAAGTCACATGATTTCAGTAAACAGGGCTCTGTTTCGTGTTTCAACATTTAAATAGTTTAAATAGTTCATGTGACTTTGGTTGTTTGATATGCGATCCGAATCACTGATTATAAACAAAAGATTCGTAAAGCTTTGAAGCTTCATGAAGCAGTGTTTTGAAATTGCCCATCACTAGATATTGTTGAATAAAATCGTTATTTTGGGGTTTTTTTGGCGCACAAAAAATATTCTTGTCGCTTCATAACATTAAGATTGAACCACTGTAGTCACATGAACTGTTTTAAATATGTCTTTAGTAGCTTTCTGGGTGTTTGAAAGTGTTAATTATCTTGCTGACAATGCAGGCCTCACTGAGCCATCGCATTTTATCAAAAATATCTTAATTTGTGTTCTGAAGATGAACGAAGGTCTTACGAGTGTAGAACAACATGAGGGTGAGTAATTAATGACAGAATTTTTTTATTTTTGGGTGAACTAACCCATTAAAAGTAAAACGTTACAAGGCTTTATAAAATTACACAGAGCGAAAAAGTCAATTTTCAATAGTATAGCAAATATCAACTAGAGGCTAAATTTTGTGAACAAACTTTGATGTTGGTTTGAGAAACCTCGAGCCGGGTCGCCAGAAACACAGCTGCACCATATGACGTAGCGCTGCATGTGTTGCCAAAAGCACAAACTCCAAATCTGCTATTATTATAGAGAAAACTGATCCTAGACCAGCAGTCATTGACAGGTTTTCCCCCTAAAAGCAGCAGCAGTTAGTGGTTTGAGTGAGAAACTTCAACACTAGTCTTAAGTCCATGGTTAGGGGAAGGCTAAGCCTTGCCCAGCCTTACACACACTCCGCCTATGTTACTGAGCCATACAAACAAAAAGGCCAATGACATTGTTCAAGACAGTGAAAGTCAGTGATTAAGGCAGTTTTCTTAGTAATTTTATGTTTATGTCAACAAACTTTGATGTTGGTTTGAGAAACCTCGAGCCGGGTCGCCAGAAACACAGCTGCACCATATGACGTAGCGCTGCATGTGTTGCCAAGTCCGCTGTTTTCCCTCGGAATTGGGCTACTTTTTACACTGTTGCCGCAAGTTTAAGTGTATGGTCTGAGCTGTGCCCGACTAGAAAAGGCGCAAAGAGCATTCCCTTTATAATTACTAAAAAGCTGTTACTCATCAAAAATTAATCGCAATCTCACAAAGATCTGCTATAATTAATAAAGCTGACTGCTCAATTTCTACACTTTGTTTGTTATAAGTTAACTTATAACGAGAGGATTTACGAGCATGCAGAACTGCACAAAAACTGGCATTCTGAGTGGTGAGTAGATACTAACTTAAACATGTATGATTGGCCATTGCGTTCAAGAAATCAACAGATTTGTTTGTGATTTGCTACACTGCTTAACGCTGCAAAACACATTATAAATAGAAACCTTTGATGCTCTCAAAAGCACAAACTCAAAATGTCAAGCTGTGGTTAATGTCATGGTATACACAATAGGATGGATTTGCAGGTTTGGTTGGATTAGGCCTACAGGTAAATATTTTATTCCTGTTTCTACTTTCTCCGAGGCCACTTGTTGATGTTTCTTTTAACTTTATTTTTTAACCCAGGTCACCTCACACCTTAAAGGGTTAGTTCACCCAAAAATGAAAATGATGTCCACACCTGTAAGACTATCTTCAGAACACAAATTAAGATATTTTTGATAAAATCCGATGGCTCAGTGAGGCCTCTATTGACAGCAAGATAATTAACACTTTCAGATTCCCAGAAAGGTACTAAAACATATTTAAAACAGTCCGTGTGACTACAATGGTTCAACCTTAATATTATAAAGTGACGAGAATACTTTTTGTGCGCCAAAAAAACAAAATAACGACTTTATTCAACAATATCTAGTGATGGGCAATTTCAAAACACTGCTTCATGAAGCTTTCAAAGCTTTAAAAATCTTTTGTTTCGAATCAGTGGTTTGGAGTGTCAAAGTCACGTGATTTCAGTAAACAAGGCTCTGTTTCGTGTTTCGACATTTAAATAGTTTAAAAAGTTCATGTGACTTTGGTTGTTTGATACGTGATCCGAACCACTGATTGGCATTTTGAGTGGTGAGTAGATACTAACTTAAACATGTCTGATTGGCCATTGCATTCAAGAAATCAACAGATTTGTTCGTGATTTGCTACACTGCTTAACACTGCAAAACACATTATAAATAGAAACCTTTGATGCTCTCAAAAGCACAAACTCCAAATCTGCTATTATTATGGAGAAAAGTGATCCTAGACCAGCAGTCATTGACAGCTTTTCCCCCTAAAAGCAGCAGCAGTTAGTGGTTTGAGTGAGAAACTTCAACACTAGTCTTAAGTCCATGGTTAGGGGAAGGCTAAGCCTTGCCCAGCCTTACACACACTCCGCCTATGTTACTGAGCCATACAAACAAAAAAGGCCAATGACATTGTTCAAGATTGTGAAAGTCAGTGTTTAAGGCATTTTTTTTTTTTTTAGTAATTTTATGTTTTTTCCAAGAAGAGGGCTGGTCCTGACTCAGAATAAAATCCCATTCCCTTCCTCTTTCACTCTTATTTCTCCTTTTACTTTGAAGACTCACATAGCATATCTGGGCCTGAAGATTTGGAACAACAAACATGGTCAGTCACATTCAGGATTTACTAGCAATTATTACTTATAGAAGTGGTGCTGGTGAGAAGTAGTATGTGCAGGTCACTTTGAATGCACATGATATTTATCAATTTATTTTGTTTTTCTCTTGTTTGTGTGCTGTTTTCTGATTTCAGAAGTTCACTGTGTTTCTGAGTGGACTCCTACTGCTTTTTCTGCTTCCTGACTGGACAGAAAGTGTTGAAGATGACACTGTGGACATCAATACTCTTGGCCGTATTATTAACTTCTTTGAGCAGAAGTAAGTCTGTCTCCAGTGTCTATGAAAAATTTTCAGTTAAGCAAAGAAGAAACAGAGAAATGAGAAGTACTCAGTCAAACAGCCATGGTTTTAAAACATGGGAGTGTCATCATTAGTCACCTTAATTACTTGATCTTGATACTGTTTTCCAGCTATAAGAGAGTCGATAAAGATGGACATCCCCGTCAGTATGCTACAGCCATCAACGTGCCGAAGCATCAGTGTCAACAGAACTTCTTTCCTGCACAGAACAACTTCCTGACTCAGGAGAATGCTTTGAACGTGAAAAATGCAATTACTGATGAAACAAACGCACTTTACCAAGGTTCAGAGCTCATCGCTGCAGGAACTAGGAAGGTTGTAATTAGTAAAAAGAAGCAATACAACATGCATTCAGAGTCTCTCCTGCTGAATCCTGCTGACAACTCGCCTATGACCAAACTTTTGAATAAAAGAAAAGACGGCTGCTCTGTTTTCTACACATTTGATTCTCCCTGTGTTGACACATGTCTGGATGCAACAGGCAGTCACAGCATTATAGATGCTCTTAAGAACTGGAAAGAACATGATGGAATTAAAGCTTTTGTCTTCAAGGATTTCTGGAAGTTTGACAAAGAAAAAGATCTTCAGACTAAGTTTAAGCAGATTGTGGCTCATGTTCCTCTCTTCCGCTGTGTGAGTGAGAATGAGTGTTATGCTTGTAAAGGGGAAGGAAACACTCCCATAGATGCACACTGTTTGCCTCCAAAAAAGATCTAACAGTTATGTTAGTAACATTCACTTCTTTCATATGTGATTCTAAGATCTACTATCCTTTGTTTTGAAAATCAGTATGCTTAGATGAAGAAGCATTAGATGAAGAAAAAAATAATCTTGCTTCCAACTTGAACAAATAAAATTCTTCTGCTTGGCACCTTTGTGTTTGGGTTTTATTTCGAGATGAAAGTATAATGCACATAAACACCCATGTGTGTCATAAAAAGTCAAAAGGGAGGATATAAGAAGGCCTTTTATAGGCAAAATGCAAAAGGTGGTTTATTGTGAATAGTGCAGAGTGTTTGTATCTATTTGAGAACTCTGGTACATTGTTAACATAAATGACAAGAAAGAAAACAAGCTTAATGCAGCTGTTAGGGTGAACGAAGACATACACAGTGGGTGCCGGCGTCAGGCCTCTGACATTAATCTATTTTAAACAAACAAAGAAATTGCAGAAACACACTGGAAAAAAGTGGAAAATGAGGCTAAGTGTAATACAGAAAATAAAGACAGAATATTCCATAGACACAACTATGAGAAAAAGCAGATGTACAAATTGATGATGATTGCATATTGCTAAAACAACACCCATATCCCTCTCAGAATATCGTAGAGACATGGGACTGGGCTTTTTTGCCTCAAGACAGTGTAGGGGGCAATGTAGTTGCGCACAGCAAGCACCACTCACATTTTCTTCAGTCAATGTCTAATTTTCTTCATCTAATTTCTGGTTCTTCAATATACAGTATATACAGGTGCTGGTCATATAATTAGAATATCATCAAAAAGTTGATTTATTTCACTAATTCCACTCAAAAAGTGAAACTTGTATATTATATTCATTCATTACACACAGACTGATATATTTCAAATGTTTATTTCTTTTAATTTTGATGATTATAACTGATAACTAAGGAAAATCCCAAATTCAGTATCTGAGAAAATTAGAATATTGTGAAAAGGTTCAATATTGAAGACACCTGGTGCCACACTCTAATCAGCTAATTAACTCAAAACACCTGCAAAGGCCTTTAAATGGTCTCTCAGTCTAGTTCTGTAGGCTACACAATCATGGGGAAGACTGCTGACTTGACAGTTGTCCAAAAGACGACCATTGACACCTTGCACAAGGAGGGCAAGACACAAAAGGTCATTGCAAAAGAGGCTGGCTGTTCACAGAGCTCTGTGTCCAAGCACATTAATAGAGAGGCGAAGGGAAGGAAAAAGTGTACAAGCAATAGGGATAACCGCACCCTGGAGAGCATTGTGAACAAAACCCATTCAAAAATGTGGGGGAGATTCACAAAGAGTGGACTGCAGCTGGAGTCAGTGCTTCAAGAACCACTACGCACAGACGTATGCAAGACATGGGTTTCAGCTGTCGCATTCCTTGTGTCAAGCCACTCTGACAGCGTCAAAAGCGTCTCGCCTGGGCTAAAGACAAAAAGGACTGGACTGCTGCTGAGTGGTCCAAAGTTATGTTCTCTGATGAGAGTAAATTTTGCATTTCCTTTGGAAATCAGGGTCCCAGAGTCTGGAGGAAGAAAGGAGAGGCACACAATCCACGTTGCTTGAGGTCCAGTGTAAAGTTCTCATAGTCAGTGATGGTTTGGGGTGCCATGTCATCTGCTGGTGTTGGTCCACTGTGTTTTCTGTATACCAGGAAGTTTTAGAGCACTTCATGCTTCCTGCTGCTGACCAACTTTATGAAGATCTAGATTTCATTTTCCAACAGGACTTGGCACCTGCACACAGTGCCAAAGTTACCAGTACCTGGTTTAAGGACCATGGTATCCTTGTTCTTAATTGGCCAGCAAACTCGCCTGACCTTAACCCCTATATAAAATCTATAGGGTATTGTGAAGAGGAAGATGCAATATGCCAGACCCAACAATGCAGAAGAGCTGAAGGCCACTATCAGAGCAACCTGGGCTCTTATAACACCTGAGCAGTGCCACAGACTGATCGACTCCATGCCACACCGCATTGCTGCAGCAATTCAGGCAAAAGGAGCCCCAACTAAGTATTGAGTGCTGTACATGCTCATACTTTTCATGTTCATACTTATCAGTTGGCCAAGATTTCTAAAAATTCTTTCTTTGTATTGGTCTTAAGTAATATTCTAATTTTCTGAGATACTGAATTTGGGATTTTCCTTAGTTGTCAGTTATAATCATCAAAATTAAAAGAAATAAACATTTGAAATATATCAGTCTGTGTGTAATGAATGAATATAATATACAAGTTTCACTTTTTGAATGGAATTAGTGAAATAAATCAACTTTTTGATGATATTCTAATCATATGACCAGCACCTGTGTATAATATATATATATATATATACACACATCTTAAACTCTAATCAATGTTAAGACAAATCTTCACCTTTTCAGGTTTTATTTACTATAACTGATGTTTCATTCTGTTTTCTAAATTCTATTGACAGTTTGTATGTTTAACAAAAACACTTTACAATAAGGTTATTGCATTAAGCATTAGTCAATGTATTAACTAACATGAACTAACCATGAGCAATACATTTGTTACTATATTTACTAATCTTGGTTAATGTTTGTTAATGAAAATACAGTTGTTCATTGTTTGTTCATGTTAGTTCACAGTGCATTAACTAATGTTAACAAGATTTTAATAATGTATTAGTAAATGTTGAAATTAACAAAGATGAATAAATGCTGTTTAAGTGCAGTTCATAATTAGTTCATGTTAACTAATGTTGTTAAGTAATGTTAACTAATGAACCTTGTTGTAAAGTGTTACCGGATATTCATTATGTTTCCCAGTCACCTGTTTTAAAGAGCGTTATTTCAAAGGCGGTGGAGCAAAGGAGAACAAAAGAGAGTGCTTGGCTGTTGTAAATCACCTGATTATGAGAGCCAATCAGACAGACAGTCATGACATAGTCAAAACAGTCATAACTGACTCTCCTCAGATAGGAAAATGCATTTGTATCAGGCTGTTACATAGCAGCTACCCAAAAAAATTATAGAAGTTCAAGGTATTAGTTGGCTTGTACATTGTAAATGATAAGGAATCATATATATGATTAGTGAGCAATCAGCGTGGTGAAATTAAAGGTACATCTTTTTGTCTGTGAGTGAGTGACCAGTGTGTACAAGCTTGATGACTGCTGAAAATAAATTGACTATTAAAAAGATAAGCTGAATATTAGTTTATAAATAATATATATTGATACTGCCTTTAGTTATTATTTTGGAATAAATGTAAAAATGCGTAAAAACACTAATTTGTTGAAATTTATATTTGGTCTCTCTTTTTATGTAATGTTAACTTAACCAGGAAAATTGTGTAACAGGGACATAAATGAGGATGTTGCCTCCTCATTTTAAAACACCACCGCACGCCACTGATATATATATATATATAATGTGTGACCCTGAACCACAAATCCAGTCATAAGTCGCACAGGTATATTTGTAGCAATAGCCAACAATACATTGTATGGGTCAAAATTATCGATTTTTCTTTTATGCCAAAAATCATTAGGATATTAAGTAAAGATCATGTTCCTTGAAGATATTTAGTAAATTTCCTACAGTAAATATATCAAAAATGTATTTTTGTGAGTGGAAATGCATTGCTAAGTACAATTTTAAGGATTTTATCAATATTTAGATTTTTTTGCACCCTCAGATTTCAGATTTTCAAATATTGTATCTGGGCCAAATATTGTCCTATCCTAACAAACCATACATCGATGGAAAGCTTATTTATTTAGCTTTCAGATTATGTATAAATCTCAATTTTAAAAAAACTGACCCTTATGTGGTCCCTTATGTTGACCCTTATGTGGTCTCACACACACACACACACACACACACACACACACACACACACGTAGGTTTGTTTTTGTGAATTGTGGGGGCATTCCATAAGCGTAATATTTTTTATACTGTACAAACCGTATTGTCTATCCCCCTACACCAACCCTACACTTAAACCTACCCATTACAGGAAACTGCACATTTTTACTTTCTCAAAAAAAACTAATTCTGTATGATTTATAAGCCTTTTGAAAAATGGGGACATGGGGTAATGTCCTCATAAGTCACCCTCTCCTTGACCAATGTCATACCCATGTCATTATACAAACTTGTGTCCTGATCTGTCACAAAAACGTTCGCGCGCACACACACACACACACACACACACACACACACACACACACATATATATATATATAGTTGAGCTAGAAAAATAAAAATGGCGTCTCAAAGTTGTGGTTTCTGGTCAGTTTGTGTGTAAATGTATGTTTTTGACCAATGCTTTCAACTTCTGATATGCCTAAGTTTTCAGATGTAGCCAAGTTCTCTCATCTACTACTGATTTTTTTTTCAGTAATGCGTATGAACACATTTCACTATCACTGATCAATGTCTTCATTTCACTAGTGTTTATAAGAGGCTTTTCAGTAGTGCATATGAATGAATTTCACTAATATTGATCATGCTTATTTCACTAGTGTTTGTAAGAGGCTTTTCAAAAATAACAGACTATACAGCCCCTCATACTTATACTACACTATCAATGCTAATTAAAGTCAAGCAAATATTCATATAGGAAGAAAGATTATCAGTGCTTTATTGCCTTTTTTTTTTTTTTTTGCATAATGTATAATATATACATTTGGCTCTCCCACTCACTATACTTCAACACATCATCTTAGAAAAGCTCTGAAGCATCTCTACATCTTTACTAAGATCCACAACATCCATCATGGTAAGTAAAACTATTATTTAGTCTATTGTCTGAATGTTAATTTCTATTTTGACCTAATTATAAAACTGAGACTGCACCAGTGGCAAGTAGCCTAAAGTGTGCAATGTTTAGGATCAAGTGGTGCTTCCCAGAAAAATAATCATTAATGGAATAATTTAGAAACTGAAATCATTTAGTGGAATGAACTTAGCAAATTGTTTTTCTGTTACGTGCTTAAAGATGTTAAGTGGCATGAACGCAACATTTAGGTGAGCTGCAGCTGTTGCAGTGTGAGGGAGAGCAGACCAGACAACAATGGTTGCAGAAATAACCCGATGTTTATTGACACAGGAGAAATTAGACAATACAAGAAAACATGAACTCAATAAAAGTAAGGGAAAACGAGGGTGTAGCCAAACAAAAGAAATAATCAAAACAAAACCCCATTAACTAGAGCCCACGCCCCTAAACTAACTACCAAAAATAAGATGTAGCAACACTATCTCACAACCAATTCGAGCGGAGTAAAGTTAGTTTTGTTTTGGATATTCGTCACACATTCAGCAATAAACGGCAATAACTCCAAAACGAGATGCCCCACAAAAATCTAAACGGTATTATCGCTAAAAGCTAGTAATGTTTCACAAGCTTTCTTTTCATTATATTTGCTCGATCTAACGTCCAAAATGAACTTTCTTTTTGTAATAGCTTTGGTTTGATGTCTCTTTCTCCCCTTTAGACAAAGCGATTACAAAAAGAAAGTTCATTTTGGACATGCATTTCCCTTTTTCACCAGTAGGGGTAAAAAAAGAGGTTGTTAAAGTTGTCCCCTGTCCCCCTGTACTGAATGACACTGGTTTGATGTCTCTTGTCTCCCTGATGGACAAAACTATTACAAAAAGAAAGTTAATCTTAGACATGCAATTTCCCTGTTCACCAGTAGGGGTCAAATAAGAGGTTATGAAAGTTGTCCCCTGTCCCCCTCTACTGAATGACACTGGTTTCATGTCTCTGTCTCCCTGATGGACAAAGCTATTACAAAAAGAATGTTAATTTTTTACATGCAGTTCCCTTTTTCACCAGTAGGGGTAAAAAGAGATCTTGTGAAAGTTGTCCCCTGTCCCCCTCTACTGAATGACACTGGTCTCATGTTTATAGGACTTTTAACAAAAGAGCTATTACAAAAACACCACTCACCAAGTCATAGCAAAAAAACGAAGAAAACTTGCACTTTACCCACGGTCCCTAACTTACAGCTCAGCCAAGAGCGAGCCTTCCCGCCGTAACTCACATTGCGAATGTGTGACGAATATCCAAAACAAAACTAACTTTACTCCACTACCAATTCGTACGTATTTTACGAGGTGGCTAATTCGTATGAATTCATACGACCTCACTCGTACGAATTCGTACGATTTGTCTAAACCCCAGTGATTGTTAGGTTTAGGGGCGGGGTTTGGGGTAGGTCATTCGTATGAATTCATACGAATTTGTCATCTCGTAAAATACATACGATTTAGCAAAAAATCGTCTGGACGGAAGGTGATGACACTGTGGACATCAATACTCTCGCCCGTATTATTAACTTCTTTGAGCAGAAGTAAGTCTGTCTCCAGAGTCTATGAAAAATTAAAAGTTTAAAGTTTCTATTATAATTTACATTAAAAGTTAAAGTAAATAATGAGCAAATAGAGCAATGAGAAGCAGTCTGTCAAACGGTCATGGATTCAAAACATGGGATTGTGTCATAAGTCACCTTATACTTGATCTTGTCTACTGCTTTCCAGCTATAAGATAGTTGAGGAAAATGGAGTTGAACATCAGTACGCTACAGCCATCAACGTGCCGAAGCATCAGTGTCAACAGAACTTCATTCCTGAACAGAACAACTTCCTGACTCAGGAGAATGCTTTGAACGTGAAAAATGCTATTAAGGATGAAGAAAATGCTCTTTACGAAGGTACAGAGCTCATCGCTGCAGGAACTATGAAAAAGGAGAAATACAACAGGCATTCAGAGTCTCTCCTGTTCATTTCTGTTGACACCCCGCCCATGACCAATCTTTTAAATAAAAAAAAAGATGGCTGCTCTATTTTTTACACCTTAAATTCTCCTGTGTTGACTCATGTCTGGGCAGTGGCAGACACAGCATTATAAATGGTCTGGAGCAATGGAAAAAACATGATGGAATTAAAGCTTTTGTCTTTAGGGATTTCTGGAAATTTGACAAAGAAAAAGATCTTCAGACTAAGTTTAAGCAGATTGTGGCTCATGTTCCTCTCTTCCGCTGTAAGAATCAGTGTTATGCTTGTAAAGGAGAAGGAGACACTCCCATAGACGAGCATTGTCTGCCACCAAAAGAGAGATGACAACAGTTGTTTGTAACATTCACTTTTTCATATGTGATCCTGCATTAAGATCTACTATCCTTCGAAATTCACTACTTCAACAAATAAAATTCTTCTGCTTGGCACCTTTGTGTTTGGGTTTTATTTCAAGATGAAAGTATAATGCACATAAACACCCATGTGTGTCATAAAAAGTCAAAAGGGAGGATATAAGAAGGCCTTTTATAGGCAAAATGAAAAAGGGGTTTTGAGGTGCACCTCTGTCACATTGATAACATAAATGACAAGAAAGAAAACAGGGTGAGTGAAGACAGACACAGTGGGTGCCGGCGTCAGGCCTTGGAGATGAATCTATTTTAAACAAACAAAAGAGAAATTGCAGAAATCACTTTCCGGTTAACACACTGGAAAAAAGTGGAAATGAGACTAAGTTTAGTACAGTAAATAAATACAGAATATTCCATAGACATTGCTATGAGAAAAAGCAGATATACAAATTGATGATGATCGCAACAGCTTTCAGTGATGTTTCAGTTTTAGTTTTTGAGGTTACACATGACTGTATCAATGGGTAAAAAACTGTAGATGCAGATCCTTCACATGGACCAAACCTGAATGACAAACTTAACAGACATCTCTCCTCAGATAGGAAAATATACACTCACTGGAAACTTTATTAGGTACACCTTAGGTACACCTAGTACCGGGTTGGGCCCCATTTTGCCTTCAGAGCGTGGCAGAGATTCAACAAGGTGTTGGAATCATTCCTCTGAGATTTTGGTCCATATTGTCATGATAGCATCACACAGTTGCTGCAAATTTGTCGGCTGCACATCCATGATGTGATTCTCCCATTCCTCCACATCCCAAAGGTGATCTATTGGATTGAGATCTGGTGACTGTGAAGGCCAAGTTTAGTGAACTCATTGTCATGTTCAAGAAACCAGTTTGAGATCATTTGAGCTTTGTGACACAGCGTGTTATCTTGCTGCAAGTGGATGGGTACACTGGTCATAAAGGTATGGACATGGTCAGCAACAATACTCAGGTAGGCTGTGGTGTTTAAACAATGCTCAACTGATACTAACTGAAAATATCCTCCACACCTTTACACCACCAGCAGCCTGAACCGCTGAAAAAAGACGGGATGGATCTAAGCTTTCTTGTTGTTTACAGCAAATTTTGATCCTACCATCTGAATGTTGCAGCAGAAATCAAAACTCATCAAACCAGGAAACAATTTTCCAGTCATTTTGGAGAGTCTTTGTGAATCGTAGCCTCAGTTTGCTGTTCTCAGCTGACAGGAGTGTCACCAGTGTGTCTTCTGCTCCTGTAGATCATCTGCTTCATGGTTTGACATGTTGTGTGTTCATAGATGCTCTTCTGCAGACCTCGGTTGTAACGAGTGCTTATTTGAGTTACTGTCAGTGTTGGTTAAGTTACTTCAAAAAAGTAATGAATTACTAATGACTAATTACATCATCAATATTGTATTTAAAATACTTTTCTAATTACTCTGTCTGAAAAGTAATTTAATTACTCAATAAGTAACTTACTAATTACTTCTTAAAATCCCTATAAACCTTGACCGGATAGACAATAGAAAGAAAACTCTTTTAATAATTTAGTCAAACATGGAATAGATTAGCCTTTTATAGCTTTTTAAAACATTTTAACTTTATTAAAACATATACTATAATACTTTTATTTACTTTTTAATACTTTTTTTTTTTTTTAGTAACAAATAGGGATGTCACAATACTAAAAATCTAGTAGTCGGTACCGGTACCACCAAAAGTGCACAGTACTCGATACCAAGGTAAAAATATATAAAAATACAAATAAAACGCTATATATATTTTTTTCCAGGTAGGTCTAATAGTAGTAAGTAAAAATACCACAGAAATTGAATAATCAAATATAAAATAACTCTGCATAGTCATAACTGTATAAATTAAATATAGATTAATCCTTATAAAAGCTTTTCTTTTGTTGTTTGATTATCATTTATAATACAGACAGCCAATAGCAGACAGTAGCATGTTTTAAAGACTGCTGTCACTAAGACCTAATGGACGGAGACAATATGCTGTTACACATAAGTTCACATTCACATAACCAACGCGAATATACACCAAGACAGGCATTTTGACATAACTGTGTGTGTATTTGAACATTATGTGTAATAAAACATCAAATCTGACACTCGCGAGAGGCGGCTATGTGTGTGTGCTTTGGTTGAGAGCGCGCGCAGTTTTTTCTTCCTAGGACATAGCTTACATTTGACCGTAATGTTCTTGCCTACCTGTGTCAAAAAGTGAAGTAATTGGATTATTTCCATTCTGCAAAACAGCCACTCGCTTTTGCCGACATCTTCAGACAGCCAACTGGTGCGAAGTTGCGAACTCACGCGCAACTGCACTACAGCTAACGATTTTAAAGTATTTAATTACAGTAAGGCGTTACACCCAACACTGGTTACTGTTGCCTTTCTATCAGCTGAACCAGTCTGGTCATTCTCTTCTGACCTCTGGCATCAACAAGGCATTTTCAGCCACAGAACTGCCGCTCACTGGATATTTTCTCTTTTTCGGACCATTCTATGTAAACCTTAGACATGGTTGTGCATGAAAATCCCAGTAGATCAGCAGTTTCTGAAATACTCAGACCAGCCCGTCTGGCACAAACAACTATGCCATATGCTCAGTTTGAACTTCAGCAAGTCTTCTTGTCCATGTTTAGACACCCAAATGCATTGAGATGCTTCGATGCCAATTAGATATTTGCATTAAGAGCAGTTGAATAGGTGTTATCTAAATGAGTGTAGATATATCAGGCTGTTTAATGGAAAAAAAAAAAAAAAAACACACAACTGAATTAACACAAAATGTATTTATCTTTCTGTAAACTACAAGTGTATTTAATATACTACTAAATTATGGACATATTTAAATGAAGTCATGTAGTATTTGAATTAAAATATTGTCATGACATTTGTACTCTATTCTGTTTCTCTTACATAACGATGTTCATGGATGGTTACTTGTTGCATTATTTGTCAAATGTGCAAAACATGGCAAACAGAAGTACTTATTGACCATTGAAGGATTAATATTTGACAAAAATAGTTACACACGCACACACACACACACACACACACACACACACACACACACACACACTTGACTTATTTTTGGGAATGTTATTAGGAGAATTTCTTATTTCATTGTTTCTTTTTGTTGTGTCATCAATCTAGAACTCAGTGGCTCCACTTGTTCATATTGTAAACTTCTTTGATAAAAGTAAGTATGCCTGATATTAGTGCAAATAATGAATGACCTATTTACCCTTTAAATGTAATATGTTTACCAGCTATCAGAATTTCAGTGCAGAAAATCATTCACGGAAACACACCATAGCCATCAATGTACATGAGAATCAATGTGAAAAGGATTTCTCGTCTACACATGACAACTTTCTAACTGAGAAGAAAGCTGATGTGGAAAATAATATTGAAAATAAGTTACATTTATGAAGGTAAAGATTTAATTGTAGCAGATTCAGAGCCTCTCTTACTCACTTCTACTGAAAACCTTCCCATTCCACCCATGACAAACAGCTGTACTATCTTCTATACCTACAAATCTCCCTGTGTTAAATCCTGCCTTAATTGTTACAGTATAGATGGGCCGGAGACCAAAGATGTAGAATAGATGGTTTATTGAAACACAAGTTGAGCAGTGGGTGTCAACAGGTGAGTTTGCTGAAGTAGTAGAGGTGCAAGAGGAACGATGAATAGGTAATAATGTCCTTTACGATTTGCAGGATGGAAGTGGGAAGATGGCGGTGGCAGGTTGGAGACGAGGAAGGCTGACAACACTCACACACGGACTGGGAAGCACAGGATGTAGATCGGAGAGACAGGAGACAGGTAAGTAGTACAGGGAGTCCTTTCGGTAAGCCAGAGGTAAGTACCTTGACATAAACAAGACCAGACAATGAGGGTGGGTGAGTGTCTTTTATGCTGGAGCTGATGAGTGAACTAATGAGGTGCAGGTGTGCGCGATTAGTACTAACTTCATTATTTTAATATAGTTAGGCTTTTTATTGCTGTTTTTTTTTCTTTAAAATCACAGTTTGAGCATTTTTTAAAGAGTAGAATACAAGCAAGAAGTCGTATTAATACCATATTAATGGAAATCTACAGGTTGAATATTAATATCTATGATGATAATACTTTATAAAAATGCAAATAAATTATTTGTAATAAATAAAAACAAAGAAAGTGTTGAAATCTTTGTTTTTCTATACCAGGAAAATATCAAACCTCAAAACTCTCTGATCAGGTACTGAACCCCCAACTCAAAGGAGATGAAAGATGCAGGAATTTACATCATATTAAATTTAAGCCATGGGAGACCACTTCTCTCGATAAATGTAGACTCACAATATTTGCCTTTCAGGGTGACAAGTTATGTTTGGCATGTGAATTAAACTTTCTGCTTGTGAAACCACCGAGATTCAAATTCCCAAAGAAATAGGCTAACTTTTCTCAGGTTAGAATGCATTGGTTTGTGTTTTTATATGTAGGCCTAACTCAATATGACAGGTTTTTAAAATATGCTAACTTTTTAATGTGTTAGCTGATGCCTTCGCCTTTTATTGTGTTATTTTAGCAAAATCATCTGCTTAAGTCTATTGCAGATATATAGATATTAATATATGCATCTAACTATGGTTGCAGACGCTCAGTCAACTTGCTCTCGAATGTTCATGGACCGACTTGGACCATTCCAACATGGCGGACGGCTTATGTATAACAACCTATAGAAACTGCCGCTAATGAGTCATCTATGTACATATATGTATGTATATATATATACAGTGGGTACGGAAAGTATTCAGACCCCCTTAAATTTTTCACTCTTTGTTATATTGCAGCCATTTGCTAAAATCATTTAAGTTCATTTTTTTTCCTCATTAATGTACACACAGCACCACATATTGACAGAAAAACAGAATTGTTGACATTTGTTTTGATTTATAAAAAAAGAAAAACTGAAATATCACATGGTCCTAAGTATTCAGACCCTTTGCTGTGACACTCATATATTTAACTCAGGTGCTGTCCATTTCTTCTGATCATCCTTGAGATGGTTCTATACCTTCATTTGTGTCCAGCTGTGTTTGATTATACTGATTGGACTTGATTAGGAAAGCCACACACCTGTCTATATAAGACCTTACAGCTCACAGTGCATGTCAGAGCAAATGAGAATCATGAGGTCAAAGGAACTGCCTGAAGAGCTCAGAGACAGAATTGTGGCAAGGCACAGATCTGGCCAAGGTTACAAAAAAATTTCTGCTGCACTTAAGGTTCCTAAGAGCACAGTGGCCTCCATAATCCTTAAATGGAGGACGTTTGGGATGACCAGAACCCTTCCTAGAGCTGGCCGTCCAGCTAAACTGAGCTATCGGGGGAGAAGAGCCTTGGTGAGAGAGGTAAAGAAGAACCCAAAGATCACTGTGGCTGAGCTCCAGAGATGCAGTCGGGAGATGGGAGAAAGTTGTAGAAAGTCAACCATCACTGCAGCCCTCCACCATTTATGGCAGAGTGGCCCGACGGAAGCCTCTCCTCAGTGCAAGACACATGAAAGCCCGCATGGAGTTTGCTAAAAAACACCTGAAGGACTCCAAGATGGTGAGAAATAAGATTCTCTGGTCTGATGAGACCAAGATAGAACATTTTGGCATTAATTCTAAGCGGTATGTGTGGAGAAAACCAGGCACTGCTCATCACCTGTCCAATACAGTCCCAACAGTGAAGCATGGTGGTGGCAGCATCATACTGTGGGGGTGTTTTTCAGCTGCAGGGACAGGACGACTGGTTGCAATCGAGGGAAAGATGAATGCGGCCAAGTACAGGGATATCCTGGACGAAAACCTTCTCCAGAGTGCTCAGGACCTCAGACTGGGCCGAAGGTTTACCTTCCAACAAGACAATGACCCTAAGCACACAGCTAAAATAACGAAGGAGTGGCTTCACAACAACTCCGTGACTGTTCTTGAATGGCCCAGCCAGAGCCCTGACTTAAACCCAATTGAGCATCTCTGGAGAGACCTAAAAATGGCTGTCCACCAATGTAAATCCAACCTGACAGAACTGGAAAGGATCTGCAAAGAGGAATGGCAGAGGATCCCCAAATCCAGGTGTGAAAAACTTGTTGCATCTTTCCCAAAAAGACTCATGGCTGTATTAGATCAAAAGGGTGCTTCTACTAAATACTGAGCAAAGGGTCTGAATACTTAGGACCATGTGATATTTCAGTTTTTGTTTTTTAATAAATCTGCAAAAATGTCAACAATTCTGTGTTTTTCTGTCAATATGGGGTGCTGTGTGTACATTAATGAGGAAAAAAAAATGAACTTAAAACATACATAATCCTCTTAATTTATACTGATAATTTATCCATGTCACAGTTAGGGTGATATTATATGACTTAACCCGTGATATAAGATTTTGGCCATATACCTATCCAAGTCATTCATCCCAACAGGCTCATCAGTAGGCTACACTTCTTGTATTTCGGGCACACTACAAGGTGTCACTGTGGCCTCAACGCTTCACCCTCGCCTACTCTGAGCTCGACTGCTATGTCTGCGGTAAACCACGCCCTCCTCATTACTCTATGGACAAAGAAATCTAAAAATACATAAATGTAAAAATAAAGAAATGCCGAAATAAAGAAATGTAAAAATGAATAAATGTGGAAATGAACAAATATGGAAATAAATAAATAAATGTGGAAAAAATAAATATATGCATAAATAAGAAAATAAATGTATAAATAATTATTTATTTTTGTTTATTTGATTTTCTATGTATACTTATTTATTTTTGCTTTTTTACATTTCTTTGTATATTTATTTATTTATTTTTAATATTGGCAGACTTGGCATTCATATCACCCGACATTGAGATGAATTCAATAAAGAATCCCTTCATTCTCGTTTATTTAATTCTGACATAATATTCGACCACAGATGTTTTTCGTGACTTTTCTTTCTGTAAAATTAGGTATCTGCAATTAGCTAAGTTGCAACATTGATACTCATCAAGTCATTGCTAAATTGGACTAATTTGGACAGTCACGCTAAATGTGTGTTGTTTAATGAGCGGATTTTAAGGCTTCGGGTCAGGAAAAAAAGATTAATTAAGTGTGTATAAGGACTGCCATCTTGCTTTATTTATAACCCTGTTTTGATGTAAAGTAAATGGAGTTGAGGAGTCAATTCCAGTTCTGAAAGTTTTAGAAACACTGCTTTAACCTCACACACGAGCAGATCCGTTTTCTTGCTATAGAGAAGCGTTCAGTTTTTCCTCGCCGACCATTTTTCCCATCGTTAAAGTAGCAAAAATGGATTCGGACATGCCTTAAGTGCACTTGCGCCGTGCGCTTTAGACTGCTTAGATCGTAACTCACAATTGTGAGTTATAAAGTCAGAATTGCATGATATAAAGTCAGAATTGTGAGATAAAGTTGCAATTCTGACTTTCTCTCGATTGTGAGTTTTTATTACGCAATTCTGACTTTATAACTCAATCGTAATTGTGAGTTTATATCTCGCAATTCTGGAAAAAAAATCTGAATTGTGAGATAAAAAGTCACAATTACCTTTTTTATTTTTTATTTCATGGCGGAAACAAGCTTCCATACTCTGGTGCCTACAACAACAACAACAACAACAACACAAACAACAATAACATTCACAGAAGAACACCAAATAAAACCTGAACATGTAATTGTTTGTTGTGCCACCTGAAGTTAAGAGCTGGTCACATTTAAATGACCACATTATGTTGTTTACCATATAAGTGAAGGCATTCCAATTAGCAGGTGGCAAATTTAGCTGATTTGCCCTCAAAAATATGTTTGTTTTTGGTCTTTTGACATTTGCATGGGGGGTGAATTACTCACATAAGGAGATACTTAAACCCTGCCAAAGACCTGAGTGAAAAAAGTGTTTCCACTGATCTTGTAAGGATGTGAAGGAAGGAGGCTGCTCAAGGGTCCAGGATTATAAATAGTACAAGCAGCATCAATACCTCACCATCATCTTCACTCTCACCTCTGAAGACTCACACATCAACCCTGAACCTTCAGCATCAATGGTCAGTAATATTCAGATTTGTAATGCTTGAAGAGATCGTTCACCTGTTGTTCAAAATATCTTCTTTTGTGTTCAGCAGAAGAAACTCATACAGGTTTAAAACAACTTAAGGATGAGTAAATGATGACAGAATTTTAATTTTTAGGTGATTGATCCCTTTAATATGATCATCTTGATTATCATTTATTTTGCGTTTATCTTCACAGTGATTTTTAATTTGTATTTTATCATCTGATATTGATCAAGTCAGAGGACTGATGATGAACGTGTCAGTAGCATATAGTTGTGTGTTATATATGTGTTTAATCTCTTTAGAAGCTCATTGTGTTTCTGAGTGCACTTTCTGCTTCTTCATTGGACAGAAAGTGTGGAGTGAAAGGAAGAGAACCTTACATCTCTTGCCCAAATAATTTACTTCTTTGAGCAGAAGTAAATTAAAGGTAACATTTTACTATATAATGTAGAACAAAGAGGACGTAGAAAATACAATGTCATTAGTAAACTGTGTTTAGTCTGCTGCTCATCACAAAACTCTTTTTATATGGCTCCAACTGATGTTTTTCAGCTACATGATCAAAACTGCAAAAGGAGATCCTGAGCCATCAATGTACCGAAGAATCAATGTAATGGGAGCTTTGATCATTCGAACTTCCTGACTCGGGACGGCACAGCAACTGTGACAGATGCCATTTATAAGAATGACAGTCACTTTTACAAGGGTAATGACCTCATAGCAGCAGGACCTCATCCTTTCAAAGGAAATTCCAAAATTAAACCAGTGTGTTACCTGCTCCAAAATGGAGCCGCATTTACCAAACTCTTAAAACGACAGCTGTGTTGTCATCTACAGCGTCTACTCCCCCTGTAAAAATATGTCGGTCAGCTATAACATTATACCAGTGCTTGAAACCTTGAAAAATCACAGTGGTATTAAAGCCTTTGTCTTCAGTGAAGTCTATGGGGTTAATAAAAATAAACATAAATGCTCTGATCTTGAACAAAAGATTGTGAAACATGCTCCCCTCTACTGCTTTGTGAATAGCACTGTTATTCCTATATATAACAAAGCAATGTCAGTACCAGTGATGAACAACCTTGTCAAGGAATGAGACTGAGTTCTCAACAAGTTCTCAAACATTTCTTTAATTACTGTACTCAAAGTATATGAATTGCAGATCATTTTGGTGCTGATAGTGTCTAAGGTAGTTATATAATTATTGTACAGTGGTTTCATTTCAGAATAATTCATGGACAATTATTCACACCTTCTTCTTTCCCAAAGAAGGCAAATTTGTTAACAACAACCTTATGTTAAGCTAAGAATTCAGTCACGAGTGATCATTACTCTAAATAAGTTAAAGGTGTATAGACATTTAACACATAAACATTTTATAGATTATCAGTCCTACAGGTCTTCAGGACCAAGGAATAGCTCAACCAAGAATGGACTTTTTGTCATAATTTCTGTAACATAATTTCTATAACATGCTTTTATTCAGAGCTCCAGCATATGGGAGGTTTACAGTGAATAATATCTTACATTTCAGTCTCATGATGGGCATCATTATGCCATTTTCCGTTGCTGATTCCTTTCTATATATTCTATAATAAAATCTTAAAAAGCAGTTTAAGTGCAACCTGCTGTATGCGGTTTTGTTGCTTGATGCACAACGATATTTGTAACACTCGTTTCCAAACACTCTCTTTCAAAAGAGATGACAGAAAGCAATAACATGTTAAGCAGAGAGTGGTTGAGAGCCAGTCAGATAGTCAAGTTTGATCTAGCTCTCCTCAAACAGGACATTTTCACATCAGGCTGTTCAATACCGTTATATGAAAGTCATCCCCTTGGAATTATAAGATTCTATCTGCATTCTGAGCAGTTTTAAAATATTGAGCTTCAGAGTTTTTGCTTGCCATTTAACTTTGTAGACAGAACCTAGAGTTAACTACCTGGTACTGTAAGTGTGAAAAACCTATACATTCCCAAAAGACCAGAGGTTGAGTGTGACTGAATATAAGCAGAATGTCTCATCCTGTGAGGAAAAAAACTACCAGATCGTTAACAAGTTTCAAAACAGAACACGAGGCCTTCCAACACACTGTAATTTTTCACAAATGCTGTTTGCACAAGACTCACAGCAAAACTGGAAATCATTCATTAATAACAGTCCACCTCAGTGGCATGCACAGGGCCAGGGGTGGTGGGGAGCCCCTGCCCCTTTAATCGTGAAATTAAGTCGAGTCCTTTTCGATTAATCGAGTCCTTTTCGGTCGTGTTGCGGTGCCCTCGGAATGCGATTTCTACCGAGGAGGACCCTTGTTTAGCATTTCACCATTGTTACACCCATTGCAACATGAAACAACATCTACAGTTCTGAAAATATAGCGTCTTATTCCTCAAGCAGTTGCAATGTTTCCCTGCTGGGGTTTGTTTATTAAGCGTGCAGGGCAACCACCCAGTAGAGCATTTCAATATTACATTATTATTATACTAATCTATTAAAATAATTTATATATTTCATATATATAATCTAATCAGCAAAAAATGATAGATAATACAGATTTTGTCTAGATAATAAGACAAAACTATAGGACGATTTTTGCCACACTCACTCCATGTACCAACTAAACATTTTTATGTATATGTGTCGTTGCACATGATTGGTGGCAGGCACATACACAATGTTTAGTCAATGCACAATGTTACAGTCTCTCTTTCTTTTTCAGTATCCACAGTGGAATTATCCACAAATCAGTTTGGCACATTAAGGTTTTACACTGGATGCCCTTCCTGGCATAACCCAGCACTCACTCCTGTGGACAATTGTAATGTACCCCACCCAATCCACCTATTAGACCCTGAAGAAATCCATGCTGACACAGGGAGAACATGCAAACACAGAAAGACCTCCTGGCTCAGCTAGGACTTGAACCAGTCACATTATTTCTGTGAGACAAAAATGCTACCCACTGAGCCACAATTCTGCCCTGTCATTTTAAACGTCTCAATTTGATTGGTAAAGTGGTCTCATAGCCATAGAATATATTAAGCCATATATTATATCATTATATATATTTTTCCTGTTAAGAGTGGTGTGTCTTCAAGATATTATAACACTGGTCTTTACTAATTCACAGAAAAAAAAAAAAAAAGAAAAAAAAAAAGGCTGTAGTTTTTAAGATATGCTATTGGGTCAGTATATAAGACCCTGACTTGGAAATAGAGGTGAGTAATAGAAATAAACCAGAAATAACTAAAATACATATTTGACTGGATCTATGAATAAATCTATGACTGGGTTTGGACAGTACTTGCTCTTTAGGCAAAGACCAAAACACCAGCCTGCGACCTCAGACCTGGTGTCTCTGAGTGACCGTCTCACTTCCCAATTCTCTTAACTCATCCAACCAGATAGCCCTAACCAACAAAAGTAAAAAAAAAAAAAAAAAACTGTTATACAGACATTTAAAGAAATGTTATGCAAAACCCTTATGCAAAAAACAAAACAATAAAAAACCTTTATGCAAAACATAATTGATTTAAGAGCAGAATAAATATGATGCATTGGCTTCTCCTGGTCATCATTCTCAGAACAGATCCAACACGACATCTCTGAAGAACTCTTTGATCTTCTCAGTTCTTGACAGACATCATGGTAAGTAATGTCATTAGATGCAGATCCAGATCTCCTATGAATGTCACTCAATTTGTAGGAATGTATCCATGGAGCAATTTCAATCTGAAATTGCTATTAAATTGAACAGCATATTTTCAAGTAAAGGCTATACACAGTTCTTGGTGAGTTTAATTAGGAATTCTCAAGTAGATTTTCTATATTATATACTATAATATTTTATAATAATTTTAATATATCTTTTGAATATTTTTTAACATTACTTTAATTAAGTTATGGAGCATACTGATAGTGTGTTAAAAACATATCTGAACATAAGCTAGTAACATTGACAGATAACATATTTTTATGCAATGTCAAAACTGCAAACGTATTAACAGTTTTTTAAAAGGTAAAAAAAAAAGCACAATGTGTCCATGCACAATTCTTCTACTCTGAAAAAGCAAATATATTTACAGTGCAGAGGCAAAAAAAAAAAAAAAAAACCTTTAAGGGATTATTGAAAGCCTCCACCTGTAAAAAAAAAAATACTGAACTTTCACAAAATTATAGAGAAAACTAAACTGACATACAAAGGTGAATACAACTTACATCCAAATAATAATAATAATAATAATAACAACAAGAAATGATGTGTAAATATATTATGTATATGTGTACATATGTATGCATGCGTATTTACATGCTTGTGTGAATGCATACATGTAAAGTAAAGAAAGTGTATGTAAGCAAATAAAAATGGCAGTAAGGGGAAATATTTATTTTACACCCAGACAATCACCTTAAAATAAAAATACAGTAACTACAAAGACAACAAATAAATAAAGAAAGAAAAACAGCTAAAGCAGCGATTGAATAAACATCTTTTGAACATCTTTTATAATACTAAAGAACATTTCTTTTAATCACGAAAGGTCTTTTTATAATTTGGTACCTGTCACAGTTCCCTGCGTTCCCGGACTCCATTTCCCATGATCCTCCTGTTTCCACACCTGCACTCACTTCCTCGTCATCTCCCCATCAGCACTCATCACCTGAACCTGGACCTCATCATCTGCACACCCTTTATAATGGACTCACTCCTCTCACTCCTTGGCTGTTCTTATTGTTGTATTGTTGTGTAAACGTGGTTTTGGTTGCTTCATTCTTCTTCATCTATTAAAATACCCTATTTTTGTGGAAGTCCGTGCATGCCTCATCCCTTCAGCTACCAAACCGTAACAGAAGAACAGACCCAACCGCTGGACTTCCACAGAAGCAAATATGGGATTATTCCTGGTTCCCGAGTCTCCTGTGTCTCGCAAACAAACTTCAGCTGAGGATCGTCTGTGTGGGTTCCGGCAGGATGGTCGCCCACTGGAGAAGTATGTGGAGGAATTTACGGAACTTGCTTATTTGGTGAACTGGCCAGATGCCCCGGTAAACGCTTGTTTTCTGGCGGGTCTGGACGAGGACACGATTCGATTTAGTGAACCCGCGTGTTTTTTTTCCCTAGTCGAGACCATTAATCTGATTCTCTTTCTGAATTGTTCTGATTTTGTTATTGAAGAGGTTCAAGAAAAATCGTGTATTCCTCGTCCAGTCCCCACAGAAATACAAGCGGCCTGGCCAGTTTGGCAACCGCCGGTTTCCTCCGCCTACCCTTTCAGTGGGTACTCCCCTATTCCTCAGCCTGACCCAAATCCTCTGCCGCCCAAAAGGAGGTCCAGACGGCCCAGGACGAGGGCCGCTGCCTTACCGGAGCTCCCAAGAGTATCTGCCATCCAGCCTAAGCCTTCACCCAAGGGAGAACCCTGGCTAATAGACTTTTGGGCGGAACCAACAGCTCCAGCCCTCGACGAGCCCGCTCCGGCCCACGAACTCACTCCATGCCACGGCCCCTTCCAGTCCTCCCTAAATCTCCCCAAGAAATTTTTTTGGGGGGGGGGGCATGTACCTGTGGGTGGGTAATTCATGGGCGGGGTTTCAGCCCAGCCGCGGCCTTCCAAGGCTCCAGACCCTCTACGGCTGCCCACGGCTCCTGACCCGCCACGGCCGCCCACGGCTCCTGACCCGCCCTGGAGACCTCCGTTCCCGCCTGCTACTCTCTCTGCACCTGCGTGAAGGTCTCCAGGGCGCCCACCCCCTCTCCCCGGTTGTCCCTTCTACAGTATATTAAAAAGAAGTTCAAAGAGTCAGCATACCTGGCAAATAGAGAGATACACACAGCAATTGTGCGGGTAGTTCTGAATGCAGATGCTTCCCTGAGTGGTTTGCCAAATCCCTTTAAATACCCCAAGTTATAACAAAAGGGCTATAAACATTTAGCACCCAAATATTTATGCAGCTTTTGCTGGACCTTTTCTCGTGCCCCAAAGGGTCACACGCCTGGTTTTGGGGATCAAAGCAAATGGTTAATAAGAATCTTTATTGGGGCATCTCCCACCCCAGGATAACAGGTTTTGTTTTCTTTATTCTTGTCTGTTCTATTGTTGTGGGAGTGAAACCCTCTTACCAATCGCACCAGAAGTATTTACATTGATGTCACTTAAAACAACTAAGATAGCAGATTTGTGAGACTTGCATGGCCGGAAGGGAAGGAGAGGGTGTGAGGAGTCAGGAACTCAGCATGGGGGGGAAGAGAGGAGGTTGAACCAGGTGTGGTCCTGTGCTCTTTCTCTTTGTGGAAGTCCGTGCATGCCTCATCCCTTCAGCTACCAAACCGTAACAGTACCCCTGAGATTTGACCTCTCCAAGTAAGAAATTTAGGAGAATGAACCTTTGAATTTAAAGTATGTCTTAAATATTCCCTTTGCTCAAACATATATTCTAAACAACAAAAAACAAAACAAAACAAAAAACATTTAAAAATATTAATGTCATAAATAGTAAGAATGTGAATTTAAATAATAATAATAATAATAATAATAATAAGGGAATAGATTAAATATATGACTCTGATTGGGTTGCAATCAAAAAACTGTATGGAGAATAGAATAGAGAAAAGAATACTCGCCCCAAATATATTTCAAGATAAGACATATAAGGATAAATTAAACTATAGTCTAATAAAGAGTAAGAAGTCTGTAACAAAATAAGTAACTGAATAAGTATCTTCTTGTAAAACATATTCCAGTAATCATTGTTTTATTTGTTTGTTTTGTAGTGTGTAGTAGCAGCATGTAAAGGAATATTTCACCCTTAAAATGTTTTTTTTTTTTTTATTTGACCAGCATGTTATTCCAACCAGAGTGCATGAAGATCAGTACATTAATCTACATTAAATATGAACTCAAAGAATATTCAGTTTTTAAAGGATTAGTTCACTTTAAAATGAAAAGTACCCCATGATTTACTTTTTCGTAAGTTGAGCTGTTGTTAGTTTCAAACAGGTGGTTTCTGTTCACTGCCATTATAAAGCTTATGAGCATCAGGATATGTATTAATATAACTCTGGTTGTATTTGTCTGAAAGAAGAAAGTCATATACACCTAGGATGACTTGAGGGTGAGTAAATCATGGGGTCATTTTTATTTTAAAGTGAACTAATCCTTTAACATTCAGGATGCTATTTTGTGGTTTTTATGTATGTAAGTGTTTGTGTTTTATGCGTTTGACCACTTTAGGTTTTCACTGTACCACTGAGGATCCTCCTTCTGATCTGCCTGATTCATTTTTGTACTGCAGATGATGAGAGTGTGAACCCAAAAACCCTCATGAAAATTGTAAGCCACTTTGTGAATCAGTAAGTATTTTAATATTTTTACTTGTACAGTATGTAATAAAAAAGATTTAATTTATCCTTTATTATATTGTAATCTAACAATATCAACATGAAATCTTACACAATATTAAACTGCCAATGTTTCATGTTTTCCAGGTTGGGTTATGGGCAATTTGCTGTAGCCTGCAGAGTTACTAAGGAGAATTGTCTTGATCCTACATTTCAAGGTGTAACCTTAACTAATAATGTGATAAATACAATTAACAACCGCGAAGTTTATGTGAGCAATAACCTCATTGCTGCAAAGCCTTCACAAGATCCTCATCCAGAACATTCAGAGTTTCGCCTGATGAAATATTTGCAAAACATCTTGGGTGAAGGCAATGACTGTGTGGTTTATTTCACCGTAAATTCACCCTGTTTTGATACATGCCTAGGAAAATACAGCATTCTAGACAGTCTTCATGGGTTAGAAAATTATAATGGAATTAAAGCCTTTGCATTCAAATATATCTGGCACCATGATCTTACTGAAAAGGGACAGGACGCAGTGTTTGCAAAATTGAAGGAAATGGCACCTCATTTGCCATATTATCAGTGTGAGGCAGGAGACGCATGTATTCCTTTGCCATAACTTCTACATATGAACCCTGTAGCCCTGAATAGATACGAGAATAGCTTTCCTCAGATGGAATTTTGTCTTAATTTACCTTCTAGAACATTCTTGTTCTTTTAGATTAGCAAAATAATTTCTACAAATCTTATTAATAAAACAGCTTTGTTATAGCAAACTAGTGATAATGTGAATGCTTACTGCTGGACAAATTAAAAAATATATGGAGCATAATTTGTGGTTTGATTGTGGTTATTACACAAACACACACATTGTATGGTCATTTGAAAAATAAATCTTAAATAAATCATTAAATCAGTGCTTTCTCACAGAAGCAACCCGAGGAGGCACATAATTTTCAGTCATCTGGAATATAACTTCCATATGATACGTTATTTTTATCCATCTTGATTATTTTGAGACAAACATAAAAAACATCTATATTGAATCAGCCTATTATGATTCTGATTATGATAATAAGGTTATTACAGTTTTTCTCAATCAATTTGACAAATTTCTCCAAATGAATGTAGTTGCTCTCAAAACAATTAACATAGCAAAAACACACTCTTAGATTGGCAAAACAGTTCAATATTCACTGCATAATGTAGTTTGCAGTTTTAATGCATTTATCAAAAATAAATACTAACATCAAAACTACACTGTTGATTTGATGACACATTCAGCAGTAGATACACAAATATACATGTTTTTTGTGTTCTTTAACTGTGTTCTTTAAAGTTTAGTTGTATAACAATGAATTTTCGCTCAAAAAATAAAATAAGTAAATAAATTAGTTCACTTCAGAATTCAAATTTCCTGATAATTTACTCACCCCCATGTCATCCAAGATGTTCATGTCTTTCTTTCTTCAGTCGAAAAGAAATTAAGGTTTCTGAGGAAAACATTCCAGGATTTTTCTCCATATAGTGGAGTTCACTGGGGTTCAACGGGTTGAAGGTCCAAATGTCAATTTCAGTGCAGCTTCAAAGGGCTCTACACGATCCCAGACGAGGAATAAGGGTCTTATCTAGCAAAACGATCTGTCATTTTATAAAACAAAATACAAATTTATATACTTTTTAAACAAATGCTTGTCTTGCACTGCTCTGTGATCCGCACGTATGACGTAATCACGTCACAAAAATCATGCGGAAGTACCGATCCAGTGTCTACAAAGCGAACATAAAAAGGCCTTTACAAAAAAGGTGAAACAACAATGTCAGAAGATTTTGAAGTTGGAGGAGAAAATTAGATTAAGTTTTTCGCCCTACCGCGGTACTTCCGCTTATGTCACGCGTGACCTTTCAACGTCATGCGTGGCGGATCGCAGAGCAGTGCAAGACGAGAATTTGTGGTTAAAAAGTATATACATTTTTTTTTTTTTAGAAAATGACTGATTGTTTCTCTAGATAAGACCCTTATTCCGCGTCTGGGATCGTGTAGAGCCCTTTGAAGCTGCATGTTGAACTTTATGTTAAGCCAAGAATTCAGTTATGAGTGAATTCGACACGCTAAATAAGTTAATAGTATATAGACATTTAACATTTTTAAAATTAGTACAATATTCACGGAAAATGACATAATGATAGAAGTGATTGGCTGCATTGTCCGTCATGAGACTGAAATGTAAGATATTATTCACTGTAAACCTCCTATATGCTGGAGCTCTGAAGTAAAAACATGTTACAGAAATTATGTTTTAGAACAATTATGACCAAAGAGTTCATTCTTGGTTGAACTATTCCTTGGTCATGATGACTTATAGGACTGATAATCCTTTCTATAATGAAATCTTAAAGGTGCCCTAGAATGTCAATTTCACAAGATATAGGTAATAGTCTAAGTCTAAGGTGTCCCCAGAAGTTTCAGCTCAAAATACCTCATAGATTTTTTTATTATACCATATTTTAACTGCCTATTTTGGGGTGGGAGGAAAAATGCTCTGATTTGGTGTGTACACCCTTAAATGCTCGTGCTCCCTGCCCCCAAACTCGCGACTCCATTAAACATTGCATGAATATTACTACTGAAGTTCACAATATAACTCTCAGAATGGATCTTTACAAACTGTTTGTGATGCAACATATCAGATCATGTAAGTATAACATGTATTTTGTGGATGTTTGTTAAAATTCGATCCTGAATGAGTTTGATAGTGTGCTGCACGGCTAACGTGGCTAAAGCTACACACGGTTAGAGGGACATTCGGTGTTATGTTGAGATTTGCCTGTTTTTCCGTGGTGTTTTGCACGAACGAGATTTACATAAGAAGGAGGAAGCAATGGTGTTTGAGACTCGAGGTATGTGATTACCATGTACAGAACTCTAATTATTCAGTTATGCCAAGGAAAATACAGTTTTTCATTCTAGGACACCTTTAAAGAGGTAGCGATCATAAAGTTCGATCATAAAGAGTAAATCACACAGAAATTACAGTCATAACCCACCTTAAGTGAAACATGTTGCATACGGTTTTGTTGCTTGATGCACATGTGTTAAGGAAGGGTTATTTGTAGTGTTTCCCAAACACTTGTTTCCAAAAACTCTGTTTCAGAAGAGATGACAGAGTGTGAGAGCCAGTCAGGCAAGTTTGATCTATAGAAAGGACACATTCGTATCAGACTGTTCAATACAAAATCATCTGAACTAATGCATATTCTTTCAGGTTACAAAATAAATTCTGTGTGAATTGTGAGCGTCTTCCTATGAGAACGCTCCGTTCCCACCTGGCTCTCTTCTCGAGGGAGGAGGCGTCAATATCTGCGCCTGGTGGGTCCGGCCCTGCTCGTGCCGAGGTAGAGCGGCGGCTGCACTCATGGGGCTCGCAGATGGAGCTCGCTGCCGAGTTTGAGACAGGTGTCATAGTCTCTCAGCCTCCGGTGGCGGCTGGCGGGGATGAGCTCCTGGATGACGATGATGTCTTATCTCTGACATCATCGGATCCAGGAGCGAGTGTTCATCTGGCTGCTAGCCCCCGTGGGCAGGAGTTGGCAATGGAGGAGGAAGAAGTGGCGTCTTCTTCTTTCTCCAAGCCTCCTGGCCCAGCATATGCCGAGTTACTGGAGGTTGTGGAACGCGCCGCTAGCAGGCTGCAGCTGCTGTGGGAGCGCGTGAGAAGGGAGCCTGTTCGCGGCAGACTTGACGAACGGTTTCTTTCTGACCACAACCCCGTAACTCCAGTGAGCCTTCCATTCCTTCCAGATCTTCACGTTGAGATCAAGAAGGCATGGAAGAACCCATACTCGGCTAGAATTCATCCACATCAGCGAGGGAATTTCACTGATGTGGAGGGATTGGGCCAGCATGGGTATGTGTCGCTGCCGCCCATTGACGAGACGTTTGCCAACTATCTCGTCACGGGCAGCGCACCGACACTAAAAGCTCCGGTTCTGCCGTCCAGACCCCTTAAGCAAACATCTCGTCTGAAAGGCAGAGAATATGCTGCTGCAGGTCAGGCTGGCGCGGCTTTGCACACTATGGCAGTGTTGCAAGCCTACCAGGCTGACCTGCTGAAGGACCTGGATCAGGGGCAGGCTTTGTCCCCTGATGCGGTGGCTGAGCTGCGCTGCACCACAGATCTTGCTTGGCCACGGAGAGGCATCTGTGGCTGAACATGGCGGACATAGGGGAGAAAGAGAAGGGCTCTCTCCTCGATGCCCCAGTTTCGCCAACTGAACTTTTCGGCAGCTCCGTTGAAACAGTGGTTGGAAAGTTCAGGGAGGCGAAGGCGTGCTCAGCAGCTTATAAGAATTGCATACCACTCAGGTCCGATCCTGGGCCTTGTCTCTGTGTTCCTTGCCTTGCCTGTGTTTTCGACTTTGAACTGTTTCCTTGATTATGATCGTTTGCTGCCTGCCTTGACCTTTGCCTGTTTTTGGACTACTCTTTGCCTTGCCTCTCCTGATCCTGTTTGCTGGTGTTTGACTACAAACAACATACAACATACAACAACTGTGCCTCCCTTGTCCGCTCTTTTTATTACAAAAACATCGTTATTGGAAAGCCAGTTCAGAGCTTCTCCTTCTTCTTTTGAAAGATTATATTGTTTTCTTCTTTTTGAGATGAAAATCTTGTCAATTTCATACATTACTTTTTTGTAGAAGAAATTCAACGTTGGATTGGATGCACATGGCATAAATGTTTACTTGGGCTTAAAAGATGTAGTTTTCTTATCGTAAGTACGGGTAGCCGCTTCAGATGTATAATAACAAGCTTTTAATTGAAGGCTCCGATGATACTTAAATAGGTCCACTTTGGTCTGAAATTCTTTCGCTGTATTTATTGGTGCATAGGTCAGGCCTTTTGATAAAACAGAAGTGCAACTTGTCGGTAGAGTAATATTTAAAATATTTATTACTTCATCTCCCTTGTTCGACTCCTGGTGTATCTGCCTTGGATTGGGAGTCTCGATCGATTTACCTCTTCCTCGTCTTGTCTGAGTTATATATATTTTATTTCTTTCAATATTTTTTATCTCTTTTATATATATATATATATATATATATATATATATATGAAAAAAATGTCTTTTCTTTTTTTATTATTATTGATTATACTGTATTTGATTTAATTTGATATGTAATTGTCGAACTTCCTCTCTTAAGTCTGCCCTGTATAGCACAACCAGGTGGTTGTCATTAGACTAATTAATTGCTACTCAAAATGAACTCTGAATGTGTCTGTTACTCACACTCTGTGTAGGTCTGTGTAGATTCAGCCAAGATGAAATAAAGGCTTTTTAAAATAGTTTCTCTATTCGAGTGCCTTGGATCATGCTTTAGTTTATAAGTTGAATTATCCCTTGCATCCAAAGAGCACTGAGACTGAACTCACACCCCGTGCAGCACTTCTTTGGCATTGTTTGGCTTAGAGAAAAAATAATTTCTGGGTGAGGGAGAGGAATAGTTGTTGGAGGAGAGGAGTAGTTGGATCAGAACAAGGGAGAAAAAGAGGAAGAGGAGAGGAGGAAGATTGTGTGTTGGATTGTGCATCTCTGTGGTTTTCCCCCTTACACATGTAGAACCTATGAAAACTTATTTCTGCCATGCATAGAAAATAAAAAAAGGTAATTGTGACTTTTTTTCTCTCAATTCCTAGTTTATATCTCACAATTCTGAGAAAATTTGTCAGATTTGTGAGATGTAAATTCACAATTGCAAGAAAAAAAAAAAAAGAAAAAAAAAAAAATATATATATATATATATAGAATTGTGAGATAAAAAGTCACAATTACTTTTTATACTTTTTTATTCTGTGGTGGAAAAAAAGCTTCCACAATAACCAAAGGCCATGTGTTGGACTTGTTGTTAATCAGTTGCAGCTATTTCATGTTTTCATTTCAGTTAAAGCTTCATGTAAAGCTTTTACTACAACGATTCCACTGCCAATGTTCCATATATGCAGAATATGTGGTCTGCGTAGGGAACTAACTACTAAGAGGACACCATCCCATCCTTTATGGAGACACCATCAACACCACAGACCCAACCCCAGAAAGAGATTTCAACCAAGGGGGCAACTGAAGTTCTGCATAGGGGACCCATTTGACCAGTAGCTGAAGTGAGGAATTCTGTTACTTTCTTCTTCTTTTTTTCAACTGTATGTTGAAACAACTGTGAGTCAACAAGTAATGACTCATTTACTTTTAGATTGCTATGTTGCCAAGAATGCACACATTCAACATTTAAGCATTCTACCCTTTACTGCAGTAACAGGAAACTGAATTATAAAAACAATGGATTTCATATTTTCTGCAGGTAGAACTGAAATATGATAAGTAATGCAGTTTTCATAATGCCATCAACTGTTAGTATTTTGACAGTCATTGTGCTTTGATTGACTATATGTTCATGTAGGATGGAAAACTAGTGCGAGTGTTTTGACAGAATGACTCGATTTTGAATCAGGTTTGCTGTGTGTTAATAGAGTGATACAGGCTTCATTCTTTCCGTGACAACAGTTAATTGACCACCACCCGACCTGGAAAACATGAAACATTGGCAGTTTAATATTGTGTAAGACTTTATGTTGATATTGTTAGATTACAATATGCTAATGGATAAATTAAATCATATTGTACAAGTAAAAATATTAAAATACTTACTGATTCACAAAGTGGTTTAAAATTTTCATGAGGGTTTTTGGGTTCACACTCTCATCTACTGCAGTACAAAAATGAATCAGGCAGATCAGAAGGAGGATCCTCAGTGGTACAGTGAAAACCTAAAGTGGTCAAACGCATAAAACACAAACCCTTATGTACACAATTTTATTTTATTTATTTATTTATCATTATTATTATTATTGATTTATTTTGTAACTTGAGTTACAATTGTTAACAGAGGATGTCTGTTATTTCATGTACTGATCTTCATAAACTCTGGTTGAATGACAAGCAGGTAAAGAAAAAAAAAGTGATGGTGAAAACTAACCTGCTGTCTCCAAAACAGAATGACACATTTTTAATCATTTATATTAAAATCTTCAAAATTCTGCTGATGTATCAAAGGCATTTTCAAATCAAATGAACTGAAAATATTAATCTTTCTTCATAGATACTCCTGAATTCTAAAAGTATTGTTACTATATTTACACCACATTACACAAGTATTTTAATCAAGTCACATAAAATGTTACTTGTAATACTGTAATACTGTCATGATTTTTGTATTCAGTTGTTTCTCTCATAACTTTGTAAGGTATACTGCTAAATTTAAACTTTTACTTGTCAATGTGCAAAAAAGAAGAAATTCTACAGATTTGCTATTATTATTATTTTTGACAAAAAACTAAATGTAGTAAGTAGTAAATAAGTTAAAAGGAAAAATAGTAATGTGGCATAAAGTGATGAAGAAGTGTGAATATGACTTACCATTTTATCTGTTGCTCAAGTCAGGAGGTTCAGAGATGCTGTGTGAGTCTGCAGTGAAGCAGGAGTGGTGAGGAAGAGGAAGTAGATGGTGTTTATTCTGACACTCGACCAGCCCTCTTCTTCAACTCCATGAAAACACCAATTAAAATGCTTCACAGTTGCATCACTGACTCCTTTAATAATGTATGAGCATCTTTGTGTCTCACCATGTATGGTAATGTTGGACTTCCTCAAAATGGCCAATAAGAAATAGAACAAAGAATAATTCCTCCAAGGGTAACACTTTGTAATAACTTTAATTACAGTTTTTCTTGATTGTTTAAACACATTTCTTGAAACAATGCCTCATATTCTCAAAAAAGTAAACACAAATCCATAAAGTCTCACCCAATTCCCCTATTTTCAGGTCAAAATGAAGCTCTACACTCAAAACCATTCACTCTTGCTGAAAAAACAAACTTTGCCCTCAGACATCACACACAAGCCCTCAAAAACACACACACTACAACATAGTCTTACACACTGGTGCAATAAATTCAAAACAACATTTCCAAAACTGGTAAGTTATGTAGCCTTTTCACATGATGAACAATGAACACAAAAGATACAACCAATGTATACATTGGCACATTTTTATTTATTCATGTACTACACACACACACACACACACAAATTATTCAGCCTCAGCATCCCGTCTTTGGTCTGGGTCAGGCCAGAGAATCTCGTCCACATCACAGGCTATATTGGCCCTAGCCAGGCAACGAGGGTAAAATCCTCGCGCATGCCTGATCCATCCCTGGCATGCATCTACTGTTATGTCATGGCAGGCTTCTTCCATGGCCTGGAAGAGGTGAACTCAGACATAAGGTTCTCGGTCATAGACTTTCCACCGCCATGCTGAAAAAAACTCCTCTATCAGGTTTAGAAAGGGAGAATATGCAGGCAGAAAGATGTTTGAAAACCTTGGGTTATTGGTAAACCAGTCATGAACAAGAGCAGCAGCACGATGGAAGCTGACGTTATCCCAAACAACAACGTAGTGAGGCTGCTCTGGCTGTGCTGGTTCCCTGAGGTCCAGCTGGAACATATGCTCTCTTAGACTGTCAAGGAAAGTAAGGAGAAGCATAGTGTTACAGGGTCCTAGAATGGCATGGCGGTAGAGTACCCCTCGTTGGCTTATGGCTGCGCACATAGTGACATTTCCTCCACGCTGACCAGGGACATTTACTATAGCCCGATGGCCAATTATGTTCCTCCCCCTTCTACTTCTTTTGGTCAGGTTGAAACCAGCCTCATCCACAAAGATGGGGAACAGGCCGGCCTCCAATTTCAAAGATTCTCTGCAAAACACAAAACAAAGTAGAGTAAATCACTTTCCTGAAGCACAGTTCAAGAGGGCACAAATGGCAGCATAAACTGCTATACTCTGATGGTACACAATACTTCATACAATATCAAAACTCATACCTGAACATATTCCACTCGTTGGTCTTTCACTCTGTCAGAGTTTTGATGGAATTTATCCCTCGAAAATGATGATTATCCTCAATCACTCTCCTTTGAATTTCTTGCAGGTGAAGTACATTATTGGCAATTACCATGTTTACAAGCTCCTTCTCTTGCTCATCCGACAAAAGCCTTAGCCTGCCTCCACTAGGTGTCGTCTCTGTGTCCTACAAAAATAGAAGCAATCATTACTGTAACTGTCACACATCCTTTTTGATGGGAAAAATGGAAACATACTCAAACTCTCTGTATGCAAGGCAATTTGATGCATTTCTTTATTACAGTAGCATATGTGCAACAGTGTATGTGCTGTCACAGCACAGAGTGAAGCACTCAAAAGTTACTGTACAAAGCAGTCTTACTGTATGTACACCTACCTGTTTTCCTCCCTGAAGGTTCTGATGATGGAGGCGATGGTGAAGCGACTCAAATTTGGCTGTACACGTTGCCCAGACTCCCTCATGGTCATACCATGGACAAGGACATGGTCAACTAAAGTGGCTCGAATTTCATCAGAGACCACTTGTCTTCTTACCCTTCCCTTTCCTTGTTCTTGTCCTCCTTCTCCACCTCCTCCTCCTCCTCTTCCTCCTCTCCCTCTCTCTCCCCTCCTCCTCATCTCCCTCTCTCCTCCTCCTCCTCCTCCTCTCCCTCTCCCTCCTCTCCTCTCCTCTCCTCTCCTCTCCTCTCCTCTCCTCTCCTCTCCCTCCACCTCCTCCTCCCCCTGTTTAAGCAATCGAGAAAAACTGTAAAGTGGGCCGGTTTAAGGCATGAAACCCCAAGGCTGAAAATGAGTACCACTCTGGCCCTACCATGGACAAGGACAAGGTCAACTAAAATGGCTCGAATTTCATCCGAGACTGCTTGTCTCCTTGCCCTTGCCCTTCCTTGTTCTCGTCCTCCTCTTCCTCCTAGTCGTGGTCCTCCTCTCCCCCCTCCTCCTCTCCCTCCTCTCCCTCCTCTCCCTCCTCGACCTATTCCTTAATTTCTCTGTGGATTCATTGTCCCAAAACTCAATGAACTGAGGGGCCTTTTATCTATCTTTTGAAGGATCTGATTGATGTGTGTTCAATTTTGACTCTTAGTGTTTTCATTTGGGGAATTGTGTGCTAATTGAGCTCAAGCTGTGCTGACTTGAATGAACAGTATTGAATGCTAGTGCTTTCAAAATTACCACATGGTGTAGGCAATAAGAAATTAAGGGATTTGTGTGTAGAGTTTTGCAGTGACAGCTCAATAAATCTGGCTCATGTGTCAAAACAGGGGAGTAGTGTTTAGGGAATTGGGTGTGCTTTTTGATAAATGGTGTTATGGTTTTGAAATTTTAGTTCAAAAGCCTGGTTATAGTGTTTTAGCAATTGAGAAAAACTGTAAAATTTTACGGTTCTCGGTACTAATTTCGGTACCACAGGAAAATCTGTTGATTTACTATTTTATTTAACTAGCCTATTTTAAAGACATATTAAATATGATGGTACTCATACATATAAATATTTTTATAAATACTATTTTTGTAGGACACAGAGATGATGGAATAGAAGAAGCCTGACTAGACATTTCAGTTGATGCATGCCTGGGGTGGATCAGGCATGCACGAGGATTTTTCCCCCGCTGCCCGGATAGGGCCAGTACAGACTGTGATGGTAATGAGATTCTCTGGCCTGTCCCAGACCAAAGATGTGATGCTGGGGCAGAATATTTTTTTTGTTGTTGTTTGGTGTATTGTTCTGTACAGTACATTAAGGAAAAAAATGTGCAAATGTATACATGTGTTCATCATGTGAAAAGTTCCGTGAGGGGGAGAACCTCAAGCAACACAACTTATTACTGGTTTTTGGTTTTGGTTTTTGTAGTATTGTTTTGAATTTATTGCACCAGTGTGTAAGACTATGTTGTAGTGTATGTGTTTTTGAGGGCTTGTGTGTGATGTCTGAGGGCAAAGTTTGTTTTTTCAGCAAGAGTGAATGGTTTTGAGTGTAGAGCTTCATTTTGACCTGAAAATAGGATGTTTGGGGAATTGGGTGAGACGTTATGGATTTATGTTTACTGTTTTGAGAATATGAGGCATAGTTTCAAGAAATGTGTTTAAGCAATTGAGAAAAACTGTAAAGTTTTGGTTGGAGGTATTGTCTATTATGAAAACATTTGAGAATTTTGTGCGTAGTGTTTTGAGAAAAGGATTCACATGATTTGCATTTTGTGTGAAATGAATGAAAATGTACAATCTGTTTAGGACAACTACAAAGTGTTCAGATCACCGTGTTAACTGTTTTGAGAACAGTGATCCGAGTTTGGAGAAACGTCAAATCGATTGAGAAAAACTGTAAGTCTGAAGGACTTTTCACATAAATCAGTATTTCATTTTAGAAGAATAACATCAGAAATGAATCAGAAATGCTGCAATGTGTTTTTTCTATATCTTGTTGCATATAGTACAATTTACTTGTAAAAAATATAAAGTTGAAAAAAGTTCTGAAATTCCTGGGCTGCTATAATAATAATAATAATAACGTTTGAGCAGTAAAATTTATCAACACGATCTGTTTGGCCTTGTACAAGCAGCAGTTGCGATCAATTTTGCAATGTGTTGCAGCGCCCTGCAATCTGCTTATCTTTGTACACATGAATGATCTGGTAGATTTTATCAGCAATGGGATGAAACATGCACTATTTAGCATTTTGAAATGTAGAGTGTGTATTTATTTAACAAAATATGGTTTGGGGCAGAAAATTAACTATTTGGCTAATTGTGTGATGTATGTGTGTTGCTGTGTTAACCCATTTGTGCCCAAATTTTTCTGAATGGTTTCATGCATATAGTCGTGTTAATAGTGTCCTATGTGAATATGTTTTGCATTTATTTCCCCCAGGTTTTTGGTTTTTTTTTTCCTTAAAAATTGCATTTAAATGTGTGGCAACTATTTGCCGGTGGGCAAATATGTTGTATGCACCCCTTCAATGTAAAATTTAAATAGGAGGAGAACATTTGGCATCTAACTCAAAATAACTGCTTTCAACAGATCAATCTTATTCATAAATAAATTTATTATGTATAAAAGTCTAGGAACATTCAATGCGAACCCGAAAAAGCTGCATCATGCTTATAATCTCTTGAATATGAAAACACAACGACCAACAAATCCATTTGTTGAAATGAAGACCTAATGTTCCAGTCTTTAAATATAGGATAAAACCTATACTTTTGCAACAACAGCAGTACTGGAAAAGTACTGGGGAAAAAATATAAAACAAATACTGAAAATATTGATAAGCATTTTTAAATAGCAGATCACTTAAATATTTAGAAATAGCAGATTCCAGTCTCAGTTGGAGGCATAGTCAGGTGTTGAAGTTATTTTCATTACATGGACACAGTAAAATAGGACTCTTTGAATCGGATTTGTTCAGTGTGTATGAAGAACAACACAGAGGAGCAGAGAGAAAATAATATCTGGGTAAGGGAGAAGAATAGATGAAGAAGGAGAAGTTGGATCAGGACAAGAGAGAAAAAGAGATATGGGAGAGGAGGAAGAATGTATGCTGGATTATGCATCTTATTTCTGCCATGAATAGAAAATAAAAAAGGTAATTGTGACTTTTTATCTCACAATTCTGACTTTTTTCTCTCAATTCCTAGTTTATATCTCACAATTGCAAAATAAAAAATATTTTTGATAAAAAGTCACAATTACCTTTTATACTTTTTTATTCTGTGGTGGAAAAAAAAGCTTCCATAATAACCAAAGACCATGTATGTTGGATTTGTTGTTGATCAATGGCAGCAATTTCATGTTCTCATTTCAGTAAAAGCTTCATACTACAACGATTTTACTACAACGATTCCACTACCAATGTTCCATATTTAGGGCACTAGCTACCAAAGGGACACCATCCCATCCTCTATGGGGGCAACATCAACACCACACACCCAACCCCAGAAAGAGATTTCAACCAAGGGGCCAATTGAAGTTTTGCATAGGGGACCCATTTGACCAGTAGCTGCCCTGAGCAATTCTGTTACTTTCTTCTTTCCTTTTTCTTCTTTCTTTAACTTTCTTTCTTCTCTTTTTCTACTGTACATTCTATAAAATAATGACTCTCTTCTGTTGCCAAGAATGCATGCATTCAACAATCAACCAAAAATGTAGAATGACTTACATGCATTATAATTTTACTGCAGTAAAAGGAAACTGAATTTTAAAAACGATGGATTTCGTATTTTCTGCAGGTAAAACTGAAACATGACAAGTAATGCAGTTTTCATAATGCCATCAACTGTTAGTATTTTGACAGTCATTGCGCTTTGATTGACTGTATGTTCGTGTTGGATAGAAAACTAGTGCGAGTGTTTTAACAGAACCACGCTATTTTGAATCAGGTTTGCTGTGTTTTGATAGAGTTAGTATGTGCTGAAAAAGGTTTTTAGCATTTTGAAATGTAGAGTTTGTGTTTATTTAACAAAATATGGTTTTGGGCAGAAAATTAACTATTTGGCTAATTTTGTGATGTATGTGTGTTTGTCAGGGTTAGTTGCAGTCAAGGTGAGGATGCAGGATCAAGTTAAGCAGCAAAGGTTTATTGATGATAGTGAAACACAGGAACAGGAACTGAACAACTAACAAAACAATTACAAGAACAGACAAGGGAGTGCAGGAGGAGAGAGTCTTTAAAGGAAGTTCTGATGAGGATGTGCAGGTGTCGGGAATCCATGATGATGAGCTGACTGGGTGCAGGTGTGGGTCAGAGGGGATTATGGGAAATTGAGTCTGGGGGCGGTGAGACAGACTGTGACTGTGACATCACTCCCCCCTCCAGGTAGATGGAACTACCGAGGAGCGGGGGTGGGCGCCCTGGAGACCTACTGACAGGTGATGGAGCGGACTGGTACGGAGGTCTCCAGGGCGGGTTTAGGGGCTCTAGGCGCCATGGCGGGTCGGGAGCCGTGGGGTGCCATGGTGGGTTGGGAGCCTCGGGCAGCCATGGCAGTTCAAGAGCCGTGGGACGCCACGGTGGGTCGGGAGCTTCGGGCAGCCATGGTGGTTCAGGAGCCGTGGGACACTATGGCGGGTCAGGAGAGTCGCCCATCCACATGTTCCCCACCCACAGGTACATAGCCCCCCCCCCTACCAGTGGTGGTAGGAAAGGGCTCGTGGAATTGAGCGGGCTTGTGGGCTGGCTGGCGTGGGCTGAAGCGGGGTCTGGGGACGACTCGGGGCACTGGAGCGGAGTATGGGGGACGACTCGGGCACTGCGGAGTCCAGAGCGGGCTCTGGCGAGCACTCATGGGCTGGCGAGGACTCGTGGGCTGGGTATGGAGCGGTCACTGGAATGGTGGCAGACTTCAGCGCTGATCTTACTGATTTAAACATTGGGTCTGCCATCTTGGCTCCCAAATCTTTCGAATACACTACTGATTCGAATCTTTTGTTTCGAATCAGTAGTGTATCAAACTGCCAAAGTCACGTGATTTCAGTAAACAAGGCTTTATTACGTCATTAGTGTTTCTAAATTTCAATGGTTCACCACTGGGGGGCGTGACTTTGGCAGTTTGATATAAGCTCCGAACCACTGATTCAAAACAAAAGATTCATAAAGCTTCGAAGCCTCAATTCTGACTTTATATCTCATAATTCTGACTTTATATCTCACAATTTTCACTTTATAACTCGCAATTCTGACTTTATATCTCACAATTTTCACTTTATATCTCGCAATTCTGACTTTATATCACAATTCTGACTTTATAACTCGTAATTTTGACTTTATATCATGCTTTATATCATGATATATCTTTATATTATATCATGTGAGATAAAAAGTCACAATTACCTTTTTCATTTTTTATTTCATGGCAGAAACAAGCTTCTATAGAATTGAACATCTTTCTGAATGAAAAGTTGAAGCAGTCTAGACATATTACTTGTTTATATTTAGTCCAAGTCCTTTGTCTTGCTCAGCTGGGGCTTAAAAGAGAATTGACTTTAAGAAATATTATCGATTTGACTGCTTACACTGGATGACACCCAGCTAACAAAAATATGTTCTTAGAATGTTTTACTAACATTCCCATTAAGTTATGAAAACGTTATTTCTGAATGTTTTTTTGACGTTCATAAAGTACAGGTTTTTAAAATGTATTAAGCACATTTTTTCTTGTTTTATGTGAACGTTAAAGAAACATTCCATTCTGTCATTTTGAAAATGTTATGAAAACGTTATTTCTGAATGTTTTCTGAAAGTTCAAAACGTCCAGTTTTTTAAATGTTTTAAGAACATTTTTGTAATGCAAAAATCAAAAATACTTCAAACATTCCCCCAGGAACATTACTTCTACTCTTCCACACCATGTATCCTCTCTAGGATTGTTTTCCAGAGTATAAAAGTTTCTAAGTACATTAAATATTTGAATTTAAAAAAAATGGAAGAGATAAGACTTTGACTGTGTAAGAGTCTCTGGGAAGGTCACGGTCAAAAACATGAAATAGTAAAGAGCAAATCTTACATTTTTTAAACCAAAAATACAACCCCACCATGTTAAATAAGAGAAAAAAAAAAAAACTCAAACATAAAACTATACAGCATACAAGTCAATTTTAACAAGGCTTGTGGAAAACAACACAATAGAAAGTGTTCACAAGTGTTCTGTGTATATGAACTGTTTCATATGAAGTTTCAGATGGTGTCATTTAAAAAAAATCATAAATTTGAATATGTACTGCAGCAAGACACCAAGCATATTATATGAGATTATCCCAGTGTTTAACCAGAAGCCCTTTCATCTTATATCGTCTTCTAATACTGCAGAAGGGCATGCAAAGGTAAGTACAGACATATATAGTGTATAGTTATAGTTAACCCTTATGTTATGTTGGGGACGTTTTCATCCACTATGGGGTGCTCTTGAGTCTTAATTTGGCCACAACTTTCTCTGTGTTTCAGCAAATAGAATGATTTTTGGTGACAAATCTTATTTTGACACATATTTTGTGAGAATGCTTTGACAATTTTCAACTCAACAATACACTGTGGGCAAATTCACTACCCTTTTGTTATGTTCGGGATGAAAACATCCACTAAATTAAACTGCTGTAAAAATGTATCAGATAAATATTTTTTTTCAAAATTGTTTGCATAAATCTGTTAATCAACCTCAGTCCTGATAAAAACTACTAAATGTTTAAAAAAAAATCCAGAATTTTTACTCTTTAATTGCCAAGTTTATAAATGATGTCACTGATTTGGGGGGGAAAAAAACACAAAATGACTTATTTTCAATATAAAAAAAGTGATTGTGGACTGGATATTTTTTTACCTTTCTTGGGCATGTGAAAGATTAGTAACAACATTGGCTTTGATGCATTGTTAGTTTTTGTGCAGCATCAGATTTTAATTTTTTCTCCCTCATGTACTGTTCGTGGCTGTTTTTGCCCCATTGACTACCATTATAACGACATTTTTGGATTGCAAAGCCATGACACCATATAATCATGCATTCTGATTGTTGGTGGTTTTCCCTGTTGGGAAGAGGTAAAATTTGTAATTTTTACTGTTGATCACCAGGTGGCACCATTAACCCTTTAAATAGGCCTGTGCACCCTCATCATCCTCCCCAGCTTCCACTGAAGGCGAGGAGGATTCAGAGGATCCTGGATCTGGGTGGATTGGGAGAAACGGCGAAGTGTGGTTTTCCACCAACGTGGAGACAACTCCCTTTCTTTAGCCTGCCAGAGGTGTGACTCCAGGGCCGACGCGTTATGCCATTGCAAGGGTCCAGAACGTGGATTCTGTGTTCAATCTGTTTTTTTTATGGAGGAGATGATTGACTTCATTGTCAGCATGGGTGCCGCACAATGAGAAACTGGACCATTTATGTTTATAAATCTGATGCTGAAGATCTGAAGATTTTTTACAGAAAAAATGGAAAAGTGTATCACTGAAGGATTTTAAGGTTTTAAACGTACTCGGTTACTAACGTAACCTTGATTCCCTTAGATACGGAACGAATACTGCGTCGTTCGTCTTATTAATTAATATTGATTATTAATAAGACAAGACGCTATGGAGAAAACTCCTTTTTCTCTGATTCTGAAGCCCTCTGAAGCAGTGTGAACTGCACTGCCATTGGTTCATGAAGTTAAAGAAAACGAACCAATGACGGCGCAGAACGCATGAGCCAATGGTGAGCGAGCCCGCTCGAGCCCGCCAAAAGGGGCATTGTTTTTATTTATGACTGAAACAGTTTCTTTTGAATACTCGGTATGTAAAACAATAGAAAATGGAATCAATAAAACTGGGATCATTTTTTTGCTGTACAGTTCAGTGCATTAACAGTTTGTGAGAGGAGCAATGATAGGTGCTTTTATAAATTGTCTTAAGTGCTGTAAATGACTGTATTTTTGTTTGTATGTGTGGTTCAGGTAAACCTTACATTATGGAGACAAAATGTCCCAACAAATATGCCAATATCTAAAATCCTTGTGGGGACATTTAAGTAAGGTAAGATTTATGTAATAGTATGCAGAAAAACATCCAGGTTAAATTAACCCTGCTTAGTGTTCATGTGTGTGCACACTACTGAGTTAAAGTACCATTGAAGCATTGTCGGATGGTTTAGAATTCAAAAGTGTTTGACAACATTAAGAATCAGAATGTAGGACATTCTCTATTATATTTGATTGTCAGTCATTTGCCATTTATCATATGACAGACAGTTCTTTTTGCATAAGCTCAAAGAGCAGAATATGTTCTCCCATTCACTACATCTTTACGTCACATATCTACATCATCTACAATCCGCAAGCATCATCATGGTAAGTGACATCATTTGGTAGTCTAGTTTGAATATTCATTTCTCACGCATTTTGACCAATTTTGGGGTGTATTTCTTATTTGTGTCTTCTGTTATATCAAACTAGAAATCCATCCTTGGGAGAAACCAGGCTTAGTCGGGGGGCCAGTTCTCCTCTGGCAAACAGTGCTTTGTTACGATTCAGGTAGCTAGTCCGATGGGATCGCAAGGTATTTATTCCAGTTCCATCCAGTTGAGGATCGTATTATCACGGCGGTTTGTTGAGGAACTGTGCCACTGGCTGTCGTGTCGATGAGGCCTTCACAATGAATGATCTAATTGACTCAATCTCTGCTGATACTTCAGGGCTGTGTTGTGGTCGTGTCAAGGCGCAGGTCCTTGATCTCCCCTGGATACGGCCCAGATCCGGTTGACTACGGTAAACCTCGGGATAAACAGAAAGACTAATATTAGCGTAGATGCCATTCTTCTTCTGATGTAACGAGTACATCTGGTGTTATAGGAAGTATTCCCAGTTATATTACAGAATCCTTATGAAATTAATTCAGTGAAAATATCTAAAATCGTGTGCCACTATTTTCTTAAATTTTAGGAAGTTATTTTAAATACAGCATAGGGTGCACAAGCATAACACTCTGATGTTTTGATATGGCAGATGATATGTATTTAACTTGTGCTACATTGTGTAATACTGGTGATTGACTGTGAGTTTTGCTTATGCAGCCTAGAGAAGTGAAACAGAGGAAATGGCTGACGAGAGAGGGCAAGAGGAAAACATAGCCAAGAGAAGAAAAATAGAAGGTAGAGAGGAAGAAAACATACCTGAGCAAAGAGAAGAGGACAAAACAGCTCAGGGAGGAAACTATACAGTTCTTGGAAGGCTGTCAGTGCCAGGCACCAAAAGAAAATACAATTGATTAGGGTTTGTATATACCCTAAACCTTATAGCAATTTGCTATACTTTTACAGAACATTTATAAAACAATGACATATTGGTTTACCCAAAGGTTCGTAAAGAGGATCTCCCTCAGGAGCTCAGAGAGCAACGGCCAATAAAAGCCAAGACAAAAATTAGCAAATTCTCTGCTCTCAGTGAAGGGGAGGCCACAGATTTAGCCGAGGAGCTGGGAGCCATGCTTGGGAGGCATGTAAACCTAGGCATGCTTGCAGGTGTTCTCAGTGTGCAGGCAGCCATTGCAAAGTAAGTTGCTTTCCGCATATGGATTTTTTTTTATTTTTTAAACTTGCTTCTTGCTTACAAATCTGTCCATTTATGTTTACAGGAATACACTCTGCACTCTCTAGTGCTTGCTCCGAGAAAAAATGGGAGAGGAATCTCCTTTTAGTCTGCTGACCCATACATTAGGACCACAAGTCATAGATGTTGTCATCTCATTTTTAATCAGTCAGTTTAAGTAGAGGTACACTGAGCCAGTGAACACAATAACAAATGAATGTTAAATTGTTACAAACATTGTCATCTCAGTTAATTAAGTAATGTTACAGTTAATTTATTTAAATATACATATCACAAACATAAACACATATCATAAACATATTACTGTTAGAGAACATTCAGACAGCAGAGTAATGTTAAACGCTTGTGGTTTACTTAGCTTAATTTACAATTAAGGACACACCAAGCTCCGATGGCTACGGAGCTTAGGCCATTTTTCTCACCAGCATGTCCTGTTTTTAATGTACTCTCCTGTCCTGTAGTTCCCACGCCTGGGCCAGTTCACGAGATGGCTGCCACGCCTGAGCCCTCAGCCAAGATGGCTGCCACGCCTGAGCCCTCAGCTAAGATGGCTGCCATTCCTGAAGCAAGTCAAGTCACAGTTGATCTGCCAGAGCCCTGTCGCGTCTCCGCCGATCTGCCAGAGCCAAGTTGTTGATCTGCGTCTCAGCCAAGATGGCGGCTCCGCCAGTGTCGACGGACAAGATGGCCTCTCCGCCAGTGTCTACAGACTCCGCTTCAGTTGCCAAGTCAGCTCCAGTCTTCGCCCCGAGCCCAGAGGGGGCTCCAGTCTCCGCCCCGAGCTCTGAGGGGCTCTGTTACATATCCGGCGCCTACTGGTTCCTGCTATTCCCCACCAGAGGTCGCCAGTTCACCATTTCAGTGCACACACAGTTATACATCACTCTGGACTATCAGACTATTCCCATCAGTGGACCCTTTATAAGCTGCACCCAGACACACACACAGGGCTGAGTTTAGCCTTTGTTTGACCTTGTCTCCTTGTTCCTTGCCTTGCCTTGCTTTGCCTTGCCTTGCCTTGCCTGTGTTTTTGACCCTGGACTGTTTCCTTGTTGATCGTTTGCTGCCTGCTTTGACCTTTGCCTGTGAATTGGACTACTCTTTTGCCTTGCCTTCCTGTTTCTGTTTGCTGTTGTTTGACCTATTGCCTGTACAACTACGCTTTTTTAAATAAAGCCTGCACGTGGATTTCCCACTCTCTACGTTACACACTGAAATGTTGTTGCAGTGGTAAATCCTCTCATTACATAAACTTTTTACATCTACCTCTTTTGTATCAAAGCACAGAATGGAGCAAAGTTTATTTTGCTTAATTACACTAGCATGTGCATTTATTTGATAATTCAAAGCAGGAAACTTCTGAGAATCATGTTCACTCAGCAAATCAGTAAGTACAAGGTGTTTACAGCAATGTCCTCTGATTCCTATTGGGCAACTACAAAAACTTTCAGATGGATAAACTTTGTAGGATAGACCAGGGGTTTGTTCTGATGGAACTTCATAAAGTTGTGTCGTGGGGTATAAGATTAATGCTATCTTGCCAACCTTTTTCCACCAATCTAGACTTAAGTATTTCTCCTGACTTCAAAGAGGCATTTTTTTTTATTCTTCCAATTGCCTGCAAATCATGAATGACCTGGAAGCATCCATCTGTCTTCTTGATGAGAATGCTGATAAGATCATCCAGTCTACGGTTCCTAATGCCACCCAAAAACTGATATTTTAGGTGATGGAAAAATCTAATTAGACAAGCAAAGAAAAACAATACATGTTTTAATATGATTGTGTTGATATAACTACATTCCATTCTATTGGTTCTATTACATTATTTGCATTAACTCATAATGAAGTTGCATTAGTTTAATTTCAAATATTACCTTTCAACAAGATTGTATCGGAGTGAGCATGGTTATAGCACCATCTAAAGTCAGACCATGTGTGTCCTATTTCCAGCCAGTGATCCCTGAAGTATGAGCAAAGAGCTGGGAAATCTTCAAACCTTGAGGAATTGATCAGCAGTTGACTTAAAATCTTGATGCTATAATGAAAAAAGAATAATAGATATAATGTTAAATCTAACTGATTTAATATTTGCTTTAAAATAGTTATATAAATAGTAACAGTACAGTCAACACTTTAGTATAGGGAACACATTCAATATTAGTTTAGCTATTGGGTAGTATGAATATGGTCATGCAGAATAAGGCATTAATATGTGCTTTATAAGTACTAATAAACAGCCAATATTCTAGTAATATGCATGATAATAAGCAACTAGTTAGACCCTAAAATAAAGTGTTACCACAGTACAATTACGCACTGTTGCACAAAGCACAAAGCTGATGAAGGAAATTATTTCTGTTCTAACATCAGTATTTGATGGTCCACTGATTCCAGAGTCTGTCTTTGAAAGCCAATGAAAAATAGCCTGAAAACAGACATCAAATAACTTTATAAAATATAAAGAATATATAAATTTGTATATATGCATACTTGCATAAACATGATACCAGCACAGCAAGATATCTGACTCTGGGAAGACTTTGCGCAAGGCATTTATCTCACATATCCTTGTCCACCATGAAGCACCTAGAGGAAACAACATAGCATACCAGAAGGATGAAAACACACATATACACTACGATTCAAAAGTTTGGGATCAGTAAGATTTTTTAAATATTTTTAAAAGAAGTCTCTTATGCTCACCAGGGCTGCATTTATTTGATTAAAAATACGAAGAAAAAAAAAATATTATAAATATAAAATATTATAACATTTTAAAATAATTGTCTATATATTTTAAAATGTAATTTATTCCTGTGATCAAAGCTGAATTTTCAGCATCATTACTCCAGTCTTCAGTGTCACATGATCCTTCAGAATCATTCTAATATACTGATTTGATGCTCAAGAAACATTTAATGTTATCACTGTTGAAAACATTTGTGTATAATTTTTCTTTCAGGATACTTTGATGAATAGAAAGTTAAAAAGAACATAATTTCTCTGAAATAGAAAGAAAGCTTTTGTAACATTGCACACTATACTGTTCAAAAGTTTGGGGTGCATTTAATTGGTCAAAAGAGACAGTAAAGACATTTATAATTTATAATGATGTTCCTTTGAGCTTTCTATTCGTGAAAGAATCCTGAAAAAGATTGTACACAACTGTTTCCAACATTGATAATAATTATAAATGTTTCTTTAGCAGCATATCAGCATATTAGAATGATTTCTGAAGGATCATGTGACACTGAAGACTGGAGTAATAATGCTGAAAATTCAGATTTAATCACAGGAATAAATTTAAAATATATATTCAATATTCCCTGACCGGATACAGTAGAAAATGTAGTATCCATTATCCTTGTTCTTTTGCCTTGCAGAATTTGTGTTTCTAAAGTTTTAAGTTTTTCTTGAATGAATGTTTCATGATTTTCTTCTTTCTTCAGGACATGCACATCAACTGTAATATTTTTATTTTTTCCTCTTTGTCTTTCTTCACGCAACACTGTTTTCTTGATACAATCCTCCATTTCTCTTTGCATTCTGGGGAGAAAAACATTTATTAATACTAGGGTTGTTGCCTAAGGATGAAGCTCTTGGTAACAATTTATAATAAAAACTATCACCAATTATTATATTCTTAAGATAGTGTAACCACCATTATTATTAATTAATACAACTTCATGATGTTCCCAGGCCAACATTAGAATGCTCTGCATAATATTTGAATTTCATTCATAACACCCTAGCTTAGCACAAGATATTTCATTATTATTATTATTATTATTATTATTAATGCAATATAGTGATTGCTCTTGGTCTTATATTAGATATTGTATTATTATTATTATTATTATTATTAATAAAATACAGTAATTACTATTTGTCTTATTTTAGATGAGCTTTAATGAATGTCCCTGGATCAACACAAGATATTTCATTATTATTATTTATTATTATTATTGCAATATAGTGATTGATTACTCTTGGTCTTATATTAGATATTGTATTATTATTATTATTATTAATAAAATACAGTGATTAATCACTGTTAGTCTTATATTAGATGAGCTATAAGAATATGATGTCCCTGGATCAACACAAGATATTTCATTATTATTATTATTATTATTACTATTATTGCAATATAGTGATAGATTACTGTTTGTTTTATATTAGATATTGTATTATTATTATTATACAGTGATTAATTACTGTCTGTCTTATATTAGATGAGCTATAAGGAATGAAGTCCCTGGATCAACACAAAATATTTAATTATTATTATTATTATTATTATTATTATTATTGCAATATAGTGAACAATTACTCTTGGTCTTATATTAGATATTGTATTATTATTATTATTATTATTATTAAAATACAGTAATTAATCACTGTTAGTCTTATATTAGATGAGCTTTAAGGAATGAAGTCCCTGGATCAACACAAGATATTTCATTATTATTATTATTATTATTATTACTATTATTGCAATATAGTGATAGATTACTCTTGGTCTTATATTAGATATTGTATTATTATTATTTAAATACTGTGATTGATTAATGTTTGTCTTATATTGGATGAGCTAATGATGTCTCCGGGTCAACACAATATATTTCCTAGCTGTTGATGGACGGCAAACAGCAATCCATCCGCGAAAGTGTTTAGCTTCTCTTCTACAAAAGGATCTGCTAAACGAATACATGAAAAAAGTGATATAAATCAGATCAGACGACTTGATCACTGGGGAAAAACACTACACCGGATCGGGGCGAAACAGTCGCAGGCGCCTTCCTGCCCGATAAGAGAAGGGCTCTGCGATTTGCAACTTATATGAGCAGTTTAGCTAATGTTCGCGTTAGTTATGAATACATTGTGCAATTTGAAATGGCATATTTTAAATAAAATGCACTTACCTCTGTGAAATGGAGGAGACTTTATCGAGGCACAACTCAAAAAGTGGCGCTCAAGCTGGCAGATGTCACGTGAGTAATCTGATTGGTTGATCAATTTTACCTTAAGCACCTCCCTTGTTGACCCAGGAACCCGTCTAACTCGGCAGAATCAGGACGTGCCATGTAACATGAACAATTTGTCACTATCTGTGTTCATCCAAAGAGTTAATGGCACTGTACATAAAACAGTTTATCAAGTCGACACTGAAAGTGACACAATAACAGCCGTAATCGTGTGAAATAACCTTGATGCTGCTTATATCAGCCAAAGGTTAAAAAACAACTTCAGTGAAACACTCAGTGAATTGTTACTCTTCAGTGAAACTGAAGGTAAATAAAGAGCTACAGGTAAATGATAACCTTAATGTCTTAATGTCATTCAGGTCTATAATGAGGGAACTGACAAATACACTCACTTAATCTCTCAACAGTTAACCAAATGTTTGCAATGCCAATTGACTAATCAAATCTGTAAATGATAAACTTACATTCAGGTCTTTATATATGCTTCATTTCCTCGTGATCCTCAGCACTATCAGAAGAGAAACAACTGTGCTTCAGCTCTGAAAATAAAAGCATCTTCTTCCATAATTCACAATGGTAAGTTTCATTTCAATAAGTAAACTTTCTTTTCTTTTTTTAAACACTGGTTCTTCAAATTATCTCCTGCGTGAATTTAACTCAAGTTTTGTGCTGAAATGAGTGATGTTTTCACTTTAGGCGTCATTGAAGGGTCTCTTCGTCCTCTGCCTGCTTCATCTGTGTGTTCAAAGCATTCAAGGTGATGTGAATCCTGCCGTCCTTGCTAGAATGATCCAGTATTTTGATGACAAGTAAGTCTGTTTGTACAGTAATCAAGTGAATTAAAATCCACATATAGTTTTCAATTAAAATGCATGTACAAAGTGTTGAGTTTACTCATATAAAAAGACAAAAGGAACAAAGAAAAAAAATATATATATATTTCTTGAAAACTGTGATAATGTCTTATGTCTTTCAGTGTCCAGCCAAGGACCAAGCCTGATGTTCAGTATGCAATAGCGATTACTGTCCCACAGGCTCAGTGTACAGATGAACAAGCTGATATCCAGACTGTGTTCAGCAGGGAGGATGCAGAACATGTGAGAAATGTTCTCAATAACCGAAAGAAATGTGTGCTCTGCACCCCATCACAAAATGTCATTGCTGCACGACCAACTGAAAAACCAAAGGAACACGCTGAGCATTTTCTGCTCTATCCTTTAGGTGATTCTCCAATGGACAAACTTCTAGCACTGGCAGATCAGAATACCTGTATAGTTTTTTATTCATATAACTCTCCTTGTGTGACGAGGTGCATTCAGAGTAAAGACAATATTTTGGATGGCCTTGCAAACTGGAAGAATACCCGAAAAGGGGCAATGAATGTTTTTGTCTTTGAAAAGATCTGGCAGAAGGATGAATGGAGGAAGGATATGGAAAAAGATCTCCTAAAGATTCATGCGCAAGTGCCTCTTTATCGGTGTGACATCAACAATATAGTGATGGAATGTCAGAATTGTGTGGAGGAAAACACTGGGAAGGTGATTCCTTTCTGTCTGCCTAAAAAGAAATCACTACTTTTCTATTTCCAGAAAACGCTTTTGTCAATGATCAAACGTGTGTGGCATGTTAATGAATGATTTGCACATAAGATCTTTCATAAAGCTGTTTTTACCCAGCAAACATTGGGCTATGAAAGCAGAATTCTTACTCGCCAAACACACACATTTTTTACTCATGCATGTGTCAATTGCCAATTCATTATGTAGACTCTGCAAACATTAAATTCTGCTTATGAATCATGCTTATCTAGTTTATTTGCAACTGAGTGTTCTTGTTTGCTAAAAAACATTGGTGTAGGATTAACTTTGAAACTATTTTCACAAATAATTACAAAGAAATGGCAAGTAACACTCAATAAAGGCCCCTTCACACCAAGAATGATAACTATAAAGTTAACTATAACGATAAATATATTTGCGTCCACACCAATGAACAATAACAGTCTGTTTATTCTGTGGTTTCAAAGTGTGTACATGTTTTTACTGTTCTTGTTGCATTTACACGGCTTTAACCAGCAGATGTCCTCAGCATGCTATGTTTCGAGTGAATTGCTAGTGTAATTGATCTAATCTAACAGTGAATTTAGCTGACAAAGTCAATACAGTGGAATAAAAACAACCTTTTTCACCGCAACTTCAAAGTTCAAAATTCTTGTTCATTTATCAAATAAATGTAATAAAAACAGTTTGAACCATGTTCCCTTATAATCAAACTGATCCTTGTACACTGTTGACCCCTTAACCCACCCCTAAACCTATCCATACCACCCCTATCCTTACCCGTATCACACCTCAATAGCAGCAAGAGTGTTTTACAGTAGAACATGAACACAATAAGTACATTGTACCTAACCATTTTTTGACGCAAATACATAAGACACCTAATATAAAGTGGGACTAGTCATTCTTATATTGTTCAATATTCTGTTGCTACCAAACACCTTTTTGCATTAGATAACATTGAAGTTTAATGACATTTTTAAGCATTTTAATTTACATTGAATAATAATCTGTTAATCAACATGTAATGTTTAATAAATTCATTAGCATTAGTAAACATTAACAAGCATATCTAATATTAATATATATATATATATATATTAACAAATGATCTGATCTGTTAAGCATTATATAATGTTTGTTAATAATGTATTAATTAAAGTTATAACAAAGTGTTACCCTTGTGTTTTTAATTGTTCTATTTCTTATTGGCCATTTTGAGTCCAACATTACCATACATGGTGAGACACAAAGATGCTCAGGCATTATTAATAGAATCAGTGATGCAACTGTGAAGCATTTTAATTGGTGTTTTCATGGAGCTGAAGAAGAGGGCTGGTCGAGTGTCAGAATAAACACCATCTACTTCCTCTTCCTCACCACTCCTGCTTCACTGCAGACTCACACAGCATCTCTGAACCTCCTGACTTGAGCAACAGATAAAATGGTAAGTCATATTCACACTTCATCACTTTATGCCACATTACTATTTTTGCTTTTGACTTATTTACTATTTACTACATTTCGTTTTTTGTCAAAAATAATAATAATAGCGAGTGTGTATAATAAGACGTTTCTTCTTTTTTTGCACACTGACAAGTAAAAGTTTAATTTAGCAATATACCATACAAAGTTATGAGAGAAACAACTGAATAAAAAAAACATGACAGTATTACAGTATTACAAGTAACATTTTATGTTACTTGATTAAATACTTGTGTAATGTGGTGTAAATATAGTAACAATACTTTTAGAATTTAAGAGTATCTATGAAGAAATATTAATATTTTCATTTGATTTGATTTGAAAATGCCTTTGATAAAAAAAAAAAAAAAAGTCTCAGGTTATGTATGTAACCATGGTTCCCTGAGAACAGGGAACGAGACTCTGCGTTTGCAAGCGCTTATGGGGAATGTCACGTGACTCTGTGTCTGAAAGCCAACTATCCAATAACTCCAATTCCTATTGGCCGGCGACAGCCTATGACGTCATACAGCGTGACCCGGAAGTATAAAAGGGGCGCCTGGGGAAACAGTCATTATCCATCGTCTTGAGGGACTGTTCAGCAGGCAGCCTGAAGCATGGCAAGGAAACGCAGAGTCTCGTTCCCTGTTCTCAGGGAGCCATGGTTACATACGTAACCTGAGACATTCCCTTTCGAAAGGGAACTTCTACTCTGCGTTTGCAAACGCTTATGGGGAACGATATACCCACGCCACCATGCTTGAGGAAAATGCCTGCCAAGAAAAATGGCTGAGACAAAGGCTCCAGAGCAGTTAGAGAACTGCTTGGCAACTCCCCCTCGGGTCACACCAGGCTGTCAGTGACAGCATTTCCTTCGGCCAACAGCCCAAGCTGCACTCCAAGAAGGCCCTCCTCAGAGGTCCTACAGAAGCTGCTAAGGCGTCTGGAACCAGCTTTTCTGAAGAAAAAGCAGTCCCTTTAAGGGAATGTGGCCAAGGAACCCGAAGGGAACCTCGGCCAGTCACTAGAGGGGAATGAAGTCACCCCCAATGCCACCAGGGAGGCCAACCTGCTCTGTTACGAGACAAACTTAGTCTTGGCCAATCCTGTCTGAATACAGAGCCTCTAAAATGCATTCTTCATAGAATATAGTAAGTAAGAGTGACTGCAAAGAGGCAGAAACAAACTCAAACCCACGCGTAGAGACGGGCATCCCAGAGAGCAGAACTATGAACCCTTGTACTGAGGGGAGTACAATCCACTCATCCTAGGATCTACTCAGTGCTTAATTAACGCACTGAGGAGGCCGTGCGCTACAGAACCCTGATCCAGGGGAGCACAAACCAGCCTGAGGCTGGATCTTAGGAGGAGGCCTGATTAAGGCCTACCACCATGATCAGCTTAGGGAGTTAAGCACTATTACAAATATAACCCTAAAAGGGAAGTACGAAGCTCACCTAACAGGTAGACCATGCAATGGGCACATACTCATGGAGGCCGAGGAGGGGCCTACAGCATAGTAGTTATGTGAAAAACACAAGTCTTATACAGAAAGTGGCCCGGTTTTAGGGGCTACCCCGAACACCTGTCTTGTCTTTCTGGGGTAGACAGACGACTTCAATGGCAGCCTAAGAGGCTGCAAAGTGCCCGCATGACAATCCACCTAACACAATCCAACGAGCAGTGTACTCAGTAACACCTTTTACTCTTTAAAGCAAGAGGAGTACAGCATACGCCAACACATATTAAGGAAGGCCTGGAGGGGCCTATAACTTTAACAGACACGTGGCATCAGCTCGTGGCAGTGTTTAGGCCCAAAGGACGATAAACAACCAGACAAAAGGAGGTTGGATTTAAGCCTCTGGCCAATGGAAGTGTATACAGATAATTCTCAAAGAGAAATACACCCAAACATACCCCAGTGTGTTAAAATCAGGCGGCCCGTAGGCCTAGCAACCTCTAATACACACGGCGTAAGTCTCGTGGCCGTTTCTAGGAGCACAAAAGATCCACCCTAGGCGCTAGGCGGCTCTTAGCTCAACTAGATTAGAATCAGACTCAGGGAGGCAGATATAGGTTAAACCAACCTTCAGTAAGGTTTCACTACCAAATCAACCTGAGGGGCTAGCCACTCGGAATACTCGGTAAAAAGCACCCTGTTACCCTCACAGCGAGAGGAGTACATGACTGAACATGACTGAAGGATAAGGGCCTACCACCTGAGAAACAGCATCAGGGAGTCAAAAACAGCCTACAACCTAGCTGTTAAACTCATAATTGCACCTACACAAGCAAGGGGATAATTGGGCGTACAGCTTAAACAACTCCCTTGGGAGGAAGCCAGAACTAGGAACACACATCCTGAAAGGATAGTAAATACATATGGGGTTACTTCATATACCACATATCACTTAGCTCTAGCCTGGCTGCTAAGCTATAGGCCTATATATACAACAGGCACCAAAACAAAAGCCTGATCTCCACTTCCAAATCTCATGATGAGAGAAATAAAGTGAAGCTCAAAGCTAAAATGTCAGGCGGCCGGTAATGAGTGCCAACTCAAACTATACTGAAAAAAACTAAGCAGCAGCCATTTTGTGGCCTGCTCAGTCAGTCTCAACACTCCAGTTTTGCCCAAAAAAAACCCCTAAATGCTACATTTTACTGTTACATTTTACTGTTACATGTTCAGGAAATACACAGGAACAACACAAGGTCAAACATTTAAATAATTAAATCCGACCTTGTCTTACCTTCCCGTGGCTCAAAGACCAAAGACTCCTCCTTCATTATTTAAAATGGGAAGGAAAAAATCTATGGTTCTAGAAGCCCAAAGAACCCTTTCACTATCAAGCCAGAAGGCGGGCCTTCAGAAAAATCTCATCATGGGCCTGGCCGTCAGCCTGACTGTTCAAAGGTGTCAACCTGAACATGCACAGTAATTAAAAAACGCCCCGGGAGGCCAAGGAAGAGGGGCGAAGGCAAATGTAGAATTACCTTCACCAAGAGAGGGGATCGATCAGCGGCGTTGCTGGCGCCGGTGATCAATCACCTCCCTCAAGTCAATGTTCCTCTTCCTCGTATCCCTCTGCTTTTGCGACTTGATCCGAGGTGAACACTAAACCTCTGGCCTTGCCTCGAGATGGGCCAGGGCCTCCCAGCTGTCTGGGCCCAGGATGGGCCTGAGCGGTATGCAATTCTTATAAGCTGCTGAGCGCGCCTTCGCCTCCCTGAACTTTCCAACCACCGTTTCAACGGAGCCGCTGAAAAGTTCAGTTGGTGAAACCGGGGCATCGAGGAGAGATCCCTTCTCTTTCTCCCCGATGTCCGCCATGTTCAGCCACAGATATCTCTCCGTGGCCACCATGGCTGCCATCGATCTCCCAATCGAGGCGGCCGTCTGCTTGGTGGCCCAGTGAGCAAGATCTGTGGTGCGGCGCAGCTCAGTCACCGCATCAAGGGACAAACCCTGCCCCTGATCCAGGTCCTTCAGCAGGTCAGCCTGGTAGGCTTGCAACACTGCCATAGTGTGCAAAGCCGCGCCAGCCTGACCTGCAGCAGCATATGCTCTGCCTTTCAGACGAGATGTTTGCTTAAGGGGTCTGGACGGCAGAACCGGAGCTTTTAGTGTCGGTGCCCTGCCCGTGACGAGATAGTTGGCAAACATCTCGTCAATGGGCGGCAGCGACACATACCCATGCTGACCCAATCCCTCCACATCAGCGAAATTCCCTCGCTGATGTGGATGAATTCTAGCTGAGTATGGGTTCTTCCATGCCTTCTTGATCTCAACGTGAAGATCTGGAAGGAATGGAAGGCTCACTGGAGTTACGGGGTTGTGGTCAGAAAGAAAACGTTCTTCAAGTCTGCCGCGAACGGGCTCCCTTCTCACGCGCTCCCACAGCAGCTGCAGCCTGCCAGCGGTGCGTTCGACAACCTCCAGTAACTCGGCATATGCTGGGCCAAGAGGCTTGGAGAAAGAAGAAGACTCAACTTCTTCCTCCTCCATTGCCATCTCCTGCCCACGGGGGCTAGCAGCCAGAAGAACACTCGCTCCTGGATCCGATGATGTCAGAGATAAGATATCATCGTCATCCAGGAGCTCATCCCCGCCAGCCGCCACCGGAGGCTGAGAGACTATGACACCTCTCTCAAACTCGGCAGCGAGCTCCATCTGCGAGCCCCATGAGTGCAGCCGCCGCTCTGCTTCGGCACGAGCAGGGCCGGACCCACCAGGCGCAGATATTGACGCCTCCTCCCTCGAGAAAAGGGCCAGGCGGGAACGGAGCATTCTCATAGGAAGACGCTCACAATTCACACAGATGGCGCCCTCAAGCACCATCCGTTCGTGTTCTTCTCCCAGACAATATACGCATAGGGTGTGCGAATCTTCCGGAGTCAAAAACCTCGCGCATGGATCCGCACACTTCCTGAAACGTTTCTCTTTGCCCTCAGACATAATAGAGACGTACTTACAGGATATCAAGAGTATATTCACGACAGTGCCAATGACACAAACAGTCCCGAAAGACGATGAGATAATGACTAATTTCCCCAGGCGCCCCTTTTATACTTCCGGGTCGTGCTGTATGACGTCATAGGCTGTCGTCGGCCAATAGGAATTGGAGTTATTAGATAGTTGGCTTTCAGACACCGAGTCACGTGACGTTCCCCATAAGCGCTTGCAAACGCAGAGTAGAAAGTAGGAAATATATATATATATATATATATTATTCAGTTCTTAACTTTCAGGATGCTATTTTGTGGTTTTTGTGTATGTAAGTGTTTGTGTTTTATGCGTTTGACCACTTTAGGTTTTCACTGTACCACTGAGGATCCTCCTTCTGATCTGCCTGATTCATTTTTGTACTGCAGTAGATGAGAGTGTGAACTCAAAAACCCTCATGAAAATTGTAAAGAACTTTGTGAATCAGTAAGTATTTTATTTTTACTTGTACAATATGTAATAAAAATAATTTAATTTATCCATTAGTATATTGTAATCTAACAATATCAACATGAAATCTTACACAATATTAAACTGCCAATGTTTCATGTTTTACAGGTTGGGTGGTGGTCAATTCGCTGTAGCCTTCAGAGTTAATAAGAAGAAATGTCTTGATCCTAAATTTGAAGGTGTACCCTTAAATCAAAATGTGATAAATACAATTAAGAACAACCAGGTTTATGAGAGCGATGACCTCATTGCTGCAAAGCCTTTACAAGATCCTCATCCAGAACATTCAGAGTTTCGCCTGATGAAATATTTGGAGAAAATCTTGGGTAAAGACAATGACTGTGTGGTTTATTTTACCGTAAATTCACCCTGTTTGAACACATGCCTAGGAAAATACAGCATTCTAGACAGTCTTCAACAGTTAGAAAAATATAATGGAATTAAAGCCTTTGCATTCAAATACATCTGGCACCATGATAAAGAGAATGAGGTGATTGCAAAATTGAAGGAAATGGCACCTGGTTTGCCATATTATCAGTGTAAGATAAACAAAGCTAATTGTGATCGCCTGTAGGAAGAAGAATAATGCTAATGCTTGACAGTTGCTTTCCACATACAGAACTTTTTGTTTCTTTTCAATTGCAGTACAACATTAAAACTGGCAAATAAAATATATAATCTGTAAAATGCATAAAATCTGAAATTGCTATAATCTGTAAAATGCATAAAATCTGAAATTGCATGCTTGGATAGATGGCAATTATTGTTAGAGTAAACTAATGACAGCATGACTGCTTACTGCTGGAGCAAATAAAAATACATTTCATTGAGCATCATTTGTGGTTCAAGTATTATTACATTCAAACACACTCTAGATCTATGTTATTCAGTCATTTCTCTTTTTACTATCCTGTTATCTTAAAGCTGTGACATGAATATGAAATGCTACACATATATTATTCACAGATGTAGATTATACATAAATACATAATAATGGAAAAATTAGAAGTTGGGTGTGACTGAATTCTGTTGCCTTACATGACTGTAAAGACTGATAAAACTTCCAGATCATTCACATACACCAAACAGTGTCAAACAGATAATAAAAGTATGTCACAAATTTGACACAAGGCATGACAGATTACACACAATATTACATATATAGTTCACAAGTTTGCCTGCCCATTCAGTCTTAATGGCTAATGGTAAACAAACTTGGCTTGCTGTCCTCGAAGGAGGCTCGAACCCGAGGCTCGGCTCGAGCTCCGAGTTAAAGGATTAGTTCACTTTCATATAAAATTTTCCTGATAATTTACTCACCCCCATGTCATCCAAGATGTTCATCTCTTTCTTTCTTCAGTCGAAAAGAAATTAAGTTTTTTGATGAAAACATTCCAGGATTATTCTCTTTATAATGGACTTCAATGGTCTCTCAACGGGTGAAGGTCAAAATTATAGTTTCAGTGCAGCTTCAAAGGGCTTTAAACGATAACAGACGAGGAATAAGGGTCTTATCTAGCGAATATGTGTAAGCTTTATATAAACAAATGATCGCCTCCACCAAAACCGTACTTTTGTATTCTTCAAAAAGCTTACGCTGTATGACCTACGCCTTCCCTATTATACTTACGGAACAAATGCAGTGTCAGTTACATTTTTTCCATAAGTAGAATAGGGAAGGCGTAGGACATACAGCATAAGCTTTTTGAAGAATGTATGGTTTTGGCGGAAGCACTTGGAAGGCGAATATAAAGCATATACATTTTCTTCAAAAATGTAAATGTAAAAAAGGGCTAGATAAGACCTTTATTCCTCGTCTGATATCGTTTAAAGCCCTTTGAAGCTGCACTGAAACTATAATTTTGACCTTCAACCGTTTGGAGGCCATTGAAGTCCATTATAAGGAGAATAATCCTGGAATGTTTTCATCAAAAACCTTAATTTCTTTTCGACTGAAGAAAGAAAGACATGAACATCTTGGATGACATGGGGGTGAGTAAATTATCAGGAAAATTTTATATGAAAGTGAACTAATCCTTTAAACCCCCCTATAATGGTACTGCGCAGAGGAAGAATAAAAGAAATAGAGGAGGAGGGATGCCAGAAGAATTGTTGCTGGGATGACGCAGTGACTGCTGCTTATATATGCTCATAATGATGATTGACAGGACTGAATGTTTAGGCTCCTCTTGAACATTTATATCGATATATAAAGCACTATTAAAATGGTTTATTTTATTCTTATTTATATAATAAAAACATATGATATATCTTACCTTTAAAATCTGTAAACACAACCCCTAACGCATCATTTGTATTATCTATGTAAATGTTAAAGGGTGTTTTCACACTTGAGTCCTCTTTAAAAGAACCAAACTCAGACCTCTTTAAGTGGTGACCAAGTGAAAAAGGACCCAGTTCTCTTTACGTTCACACTGTTCCTGTCCCTGAAAGAGGACTCAGATCCTTTTTTGGTCCACTTACTGTAAGTAGGAATGTGTGTTCTTTGTGTTCATACTGTTGCTTTTTGGATCTAGCCCAGTTGACCCTATGGCCTTCAAAATGTGATCCCATTCACTTACATTGTATGTGCCTTACTAAACAAGAAATTTGTGTGTAAAGATTATGATTATTATTAAAGGCAAAGTGCATCGAAATTATTTTCATCATTTTCATAAATCATTCCATTTACAATAACAGCTTTAGGTGTGAGCGATCTAATGTTTACGAGGCCAAGCTTTATAGAGATTGTTCAATAATTTTTTGATTTTCTTGTTTAATCACGATCAGATTTTTTCTAGATCCTATGTAGTAGATTTATTGTTTGACCTCACTATTCGGGGAAAAGGCAGTTTCTATAGACTGTACTACCCTCGCATTACTATTACAGTTTTTTACAATTGCTAACAAGCGTTTACCAATACTTAAAGTACTTTTTCTAAACTCTTAACACAGCAACACACATACATCACACAATTAGCCAAATAGTTAATTTTCTGCCCAAAACCATATTTTGTTAAATAAATATACACTCTGCATTTCAAAATGCTAAAAACCTTTTTCATCACATACTAACTCTATCAAAACACAGCAAACTTGATTCAAAACCAAGTCATTCTGTCAAAACACTCTGCGTTCGGAAACGCTTTTGGGAACGCCTCAGCGTGAACCGGTGTCTGAAAACAATATCAACTCACGACAATCCTATTGGCCGGCGATAGTCATCATAGCGCGACCTGGAAGTATATAAGGAGCGCCTAGAGAACCAGTCAGTATCTTTTTCGTCTTCAGGGACTGTTTTGTTTGAAACAATATCAAACTGACATTAAGGTAAGACTGTTTATGTCTGACAAACGTTTCAGGAAGTATGTGTATCCATGTCCCATAGAGTTGACATCTGATCACATACATTACTTATAACGTTGCCTTTTATGAGAACAAAGAGCATGTACAGGCAATTCTTGTGGGATCTGTCTGTTATTATGGGTGTGTTTTATTTGTAAAATGTGAGACTAGATCAGGGGATTTTCAGCTGGAGCTTGTTGGAGAGTTGAAGGGGTGTAATTCCCCGCGACCTTCGACGGCTGATGGGAGACAGCTGTGTGATTATGATGATGTGTTGTTTTTGACATCGTTAGATTCAGCAGCGGTTGCTCTTCTTGTTCTAAGCCAAACAAGAGAGCAGGAGATGGCTGATGAGGATGAAGATGGTGAGCCTCCTGAATCCTCAAAGCCACCCTGCCCCCATGTATATACAGCTGTGTGAGATTATGGAACACGCCTCTGGCAGACTGCGGCTGCCATTGGAGCTGGTTAAGAAAGAAACCGCTTGCAGACGGTTCATCGAACGGTTCCTTTTTGCCATAATTCTCCAGACACCGTAAGCTTTCCATTCCTTCTTGATCTTCATACTGATATCGAGAAGGCATGGAAGGACCTGTCTACACGCGGTAGCGGGTCAGGCAGGTGTTGCTCACGCACTATGTCTGTTTGTAAGCATATCAGTTGGACCTGCTGAATTGGCTTGGTAGTTTTCATTTTTATCAAGTTTCCTGGATGTGGGCTAAGGGCCCTGAAGTTCCATTAGGTTGGCTGTAACATTATATTATTAGGGTAGTACTGTGTTTGTTCCCTTTTTTGGATGTTTTGGCTTCTGATCATGAAGCCACCGTTCATATGTTTCAGATGTCGGCTTTTTCTAAGCCGCATTGTTAGCCACTTTTTAGCCAAGAGTTTTTACTGAGTACATTGTCTGGTGAAATGTGTGCATAATTGAGCTCAGGTTGAGCTAAACTAGTTAACCTCACTGGATGGTTTGATTCTCCCTTAGAGCTTAGACACTGCCACTAGCTGACGCCACATGTCTTTCTGGAGTCGCAGGCCCTGTTTGGGCCTCCTTCAGAGCATGATGGTGTAAGTTTGTACTCCTCTTGCTTAAAGAGTAAAAAGTGTTTTTACTGAGTACACTGCTTGTTGGTATGTTTGGGTGAGATTAGCTCAGGTTGAGCTAGACTAGTCAACCTCACTGGATAGTTTGGTCCTAAGGTTTGGCTCCCTTAGAGTTTAGACTGCCACTGGCTGACGCCCATGTTCTTCTGAGGTCGCAGGTCCTGTTTGGACCTCCTTCAGAGCATGATGGTGTAAGTTTGTACTCCTCTTGCTAAAAGAGTAAAAAGTGTTTTTACTGAGTACACTGCTTGTTGGTATGTTTGGGTGAGATTAGCTCAGGTTGAGCTAGACTAGTCAACCTCACTGGATAGTTTGGTTCTCAGATTTGGCTCCCTTAGAGCATAGACACTGCCACTAGCTCACTCCACATGTCTTTCTGGAGTCACAGGCCCTGTTTGGGGCCCCCTTTCGGAGTATAATGACGTAAGTTTGTACTCCTCTTGCTTAAAGAGCAAAAAGTGTTTTTACTGAGTACACTGCTTGTTGGTATGTGTGGATGAGATTAGCTCAGGTGGAGCTAAACTAGTCAACCTTACTGGAAAGTTTGGTTCTCAGATTTGGCTCCCTTAGAGTTTAGACACTGCCACTAGAAGTGATGCCGCGTGCCAGTCTGAGTTGTAGGCCCTGTTTGGGCCTCCTTCAGAGTATGATGGCGTAGGTTTGTACTCCTCTTGTTTTCAGACTTGTAAGGTGTTTTTACCGAGTACATGACCTGGTGGTATGTTGGCTCGGGTTGATTTAAGCTAGTTAACCTCACTTGTATAAGTCTGGTTTCTCTACTTGACTTCCTTAGAGCTTAGAACACTGCCGCTAAGCTGAGTCCTGCTCTCTGGGATGCCCGTCTCTATGCTCCAGTCTGAGTTACTGCCTCGTTGCAGTCACTCTTACTGGATATCCTCTCTGAAGAATGTGATTTTGGTTGTTGGCCAAGACTAGGTTTCTGTAAAGTAGACCAGGTCGGGCCTCCCTGGTGGCAATCAGGGTTGAGTACGTTCACCTGACAAGTGACTGGCTGGGGTTCCCTCGGGCTCCCTGGCCACATTCCCTTAAAGGTACCCTCTTCTGCGGAAGGCCTCTTTGAGGCTTTTTAGCTTGGGCTGTTGGCCATAGGGAATGCTGTCACTGACAGCCTATGTGTGTGACCCGTAGAGGGAGTGATTCTGCCACTTCAATTGAAGCTGCTAGTTCTGACGTTTGTCCAGCCTTTGGCATGCACTCCTCTCAGCATGGTGGCGTGGGTATATCGTTCCCCAAAGCGTTTCCGAACGCAGAGTTGAGTTCCCTTTCGAAAGGGAACATCTCAGGTTATGTATGCAACCATGGTTCCCTGAGAACAGGGAACGAGACTCTGCGTTTCCTAGCCATGCATCGGGACTGCCTGCTGAACAGTCCCTTCAGACGAAAACATAATGACTGGTTCTCTAGGCGCTCCTTATATACTTCCAGGTTGCGCTATGATGACATCAAGGCTGTCGCCGGCCAATAGGATTGTCGTGAGTTGATCTTGTTTTCAGACACCGGTTCACGCGGAGGAGTTCCCCAAAGCATTTCCGAACGCAGAGTCTTGTTCCTTGTTCTCAGGGAACCATGGTTACATACGTAACCTGAGACGTTTTCCATCCTACATAAACATATAGTCAATCACAGCGCAATGACTGTCAAAATACTAACAGTTGATGGCATTATGAAAACTGTATTACTTGTCATGTTTTAGTTTTACCTGCAGACAATATAAAATCCATAGTTTTTAAAATTTCCTTTTACTGCAGTAAAATTATAATGCATGTAAGTCATTCTACATTTTTCGGTTGATTGTTGAATGTGTGCATTCTTGGCAAAATAGCAACTATCTAAAAGTGAATGAGTCATTACTTGTTGACTGAGAATTATTTCAACATAAAGTTGAAAAAAAGAAAAAGAAAGTAACAGAATTCCTCAGTTCAGCTACTAATCAAATGGGTCCCCTATGCAGAACTTCAGTTGCCCCCTTGGTTGAATCTCACAATTCCATTTATTTATTTGATTTTTTTGCAATTGTAAGTTTACATCTCACAATTCTGACTTTTTTTTCTTCTCTGAATTGTGAAATATAAACTATAGGAATTGAGAGAAAAAAGTCAGACTTGACACAATTACTTTTTTTATTTTATTTTCATGGCAGAAATAAGCTTTCATAGGTTACACATGTGTAAAAGAGGAAAATCATAGAGATGCATAATCCAGCATACATTCTTCCTCCTCTTCCATATCTCTTTTTCTCCCTTGTCCTGATCCAACTCCTCTGCTCCTTCATCTGTTCCTCTCCCTCACCCAGACATTTTTTTCTCTCTCTCTCTGCTCCTCTGTGTTGTTCTTCATCCACACTGAACAAATCAGATTCAAAGAGTCCTATTTTGTCCATGTGTCCATGTAATGAAAATAACTTCAACACCTGACTATGCCTCCAACTGAGATTGAAATCGCTATTTCTCAATATTTCAGTGATCTGCTATTTAAAAATGCTTATCAATTGTTTCACTTTTGAGCTGCTGTTGTTACAGAAGTAGAGGTTTTATACTATATTTAATGACTGGAACATTAGGTCTTCATTTCTGACATGCTGTGTTTAAGCATTTGCAAATAAGATGAGAAAGATCCATAATTTTGGTATGGGGTAAGCTTGTATGAAAAGAAAATGTAAGCATTTAGAAACGTGTTAACACTGCATTTTGTGTGAAAATGACATGAATTGTGTTAATGGTATGGTCACAACAGACGGATGTTCTGCTAGAGTTTTGAAAATGTGACTACAGATTGGACAAAAGTATGTAACCAATTGAAAAAAAAAAACTGTAAGATCAGAAAGATCCATGATTTTGGTATTGGGTAAGCTTGTATGAAAAGAAAATTTAAGACTTTTGGAAATGTGTTAATTGACTGCATTTTGTGTGAAAACGACAGATGGATGTTTTGCTAATTGTGTTTAGAGTTTTGAAAATGTAAGCAATTGAAACAAACTGTAATTGCAGGTGCAAAAGTGTTATTGAATCAGCATCACTTTGTAATGTTAAAACCTGTTGAAACCCGTTTTCAAAAGTTTGGGTTTTCCAGGGGGGCATATTACAGAAACTTTCTATCTTAGGTCTTAACTTAAGATATGTTAATTTAGGATTTTTCACAAATTTGTATTACAAAAACAAATCTTAAGTTGATTTAGGATTCTTATGCTATCTTCATATTTACATTGACAGTATTGGCAATATTGGCTGTCTCATGAGATTCCTTCATCTGATTGATTTCTGAAGGCAGCATAGATGTATCCTTTGCTGCCTTTGATATCCCACAATCCCGTGCTTTCCATTCTGTGACAGTTAAACTAAAAAATAAAAATGTCTGAAAGTTGGGGTTGGTGGTCAGTTTGTGTGTAAATGTATGTTTTTGACCATTGTTTTCCACTTATGATGTAATTTCTAGTGAGAAATTACTATTGTATATATTGAAAATATTCGCTTAGTTATCACCAAAGCTTGTGCTATTTTGATGTAGATCATTAAACTGTTATGCAGCCTCAGAAGTCTGTCCGAAATCAGTTTTGTGAGGTGCCTTCGTGTGCAAATGCTGCCTGTAAAGTCATTGCCTGATAAAGCAGTGAGGCAGTTTTTTTTTTATTTATTTTTTTTTTTTATAAGTTTTTGGCCCTTAAACCACTCCATCAAGTTCAGTAATCAACTGTCATGTCTGTTACCAAACATCCAAAGATGCCCAAGAAGCTGAAGTAAGCACTGGAGATTAAAATGGAGAAACAAAATAGGTGTGCTTTTAATTAAGTGCTGCAGAAAGAGAAGTTTTGGTAAGCTTGGTAGAAAAAGACAAAGCCTATCACTATATTTCATGGGAGTCTAAAACGATGTCGTGTAAACGAACGGCCAAAACGTAGTAGAAAATGGTGTCATGTAAACAGTCCCAAAGATATTTTGTTCCCTTTCAAGGGAACTCGCGTTGCGTCGAGAAATTGACGCTTTGGGAACGCAACGCGTGATGTCGTCATGAAGCACGTGTGAAATCAGTCCAATGGTGTGTCGAGACGTCAGAAGCGGGTGACGTCACGGCCAGGAAGCTATAAAGCACACTCAAACAAAGCAACGCCAGCTTCTGTGTCTTCAGTTGCGCTCTGTGTCTCGTATGTCCTATTTGGTGTTGTTTGTCTTTATTATTCCTCGTTATTATGGCTGAGAAGCAATTTAGATCTTGTGTTCATCCCTGCCCACGTTACATCACGGGCGGGGATACACATGATCTTTGTGTTGCCTGCTTGGGAGCGGAGCATGCCCGGTCAGCACTCGAGGGTGCTGGCTGTGAGCACTGCGACCACCTTCCATTGCGGACGCTCCGCTCCCGCCTGGCACTGTTTGATGAGGGCGCTCAGGCTCGCGTTCCCCAGGGTTCGGGTCCCGCTGCTGCCGAGGCACAGCGCCGATCCAGATCTTGGGGATCGCAAATGGATTTGTCAGAGGGGTTTGAGACGGGCCCCGCCCTATCTCAGCCCTCACCTGACAGATCCAGTGCTTTTTCCCAGTGCTTGGAAGCACGCTTTGCGGTTCCTTCCACACTGGGTGAAGCACCGGTGCTCAACGTGTCCAGCTCCGAGGAGCTGGATGTGGAGAGCACCGACGTAGCAGAGAGTGAGGACTCGCCATCCCACTCTCCGGCTTACGAGGAGCTGGTAGAGGTCATAACTCGCGCCGTGGCCAAACTAAATATTGACTGGCCGGCGGAGAGGCAGGACGTTCGTCCTAAAAGTAAATTGGATGAGCGCTTCCTGCCCTCGCGAGGTCCTGGAAGAAACCGGCCTCCTATCGTGTGCATAGTGCTCAAACCACGCACTATGCATCGATAGTGGGGCTCAAGGAGCATGGGTATGGGACGATGCCAAAGGTGGAGGAGACGCTTGCTAGCTATCTCTCTCCACAATCTGCATTGCCCCTAAAGGCCCCGACACTGCCCACCAAGCCTGTGAGGGTTACATCTAGCTTGGTGGGCAAAGCTTATCAGGCCTCTGGTCAGGCTGCGGCATGCCTTCACACTATGGGCGTGCTGCAGGCCTGCCAAGCCGAACTTCTGGGGGATATTGATGAGGGCGGGGGAATGACTCCCGACGTAGTCGATGAGCTGCGTCGGGCAGCTGATTTATCTCTCCGGGCCACCAAGGAGACGGCCAAATCTGTCGGTCGTGCCATGGCAGCCCTGGTGGCCACGGAGAGGCATTTATGGCTCAACCTTAGCTCCATTAAAGAGAAGGATAAGCATTTCCTGCTGGACGCCCCGCTTACGCCTCCTGGCCTCTTCGGCGACGCTGTCAATACGGTCGTTGAGAGGTTCCAGGAGGCTAATAAACAAGCGGCGGCGTTCCAGAAGCTCCTCCCCCGCCGCTCTCATACCCCCGGGGCTGCTCAACAACACCAGCAGCCCCACACTTCCAAAGCCAGCTCCTCACAACAACATCGTGCTGCCCAGAAGCAGAGCGTTACCACCCGTACTCCCCCTCAGCGACACGGGGGGACGGGTGGTCGGTCTCAACCGCAGCCTTCGAGGGGTAGGATGGATCTGCGATCCGTCCTTATCGCCAAGAAGGCTGCGGGGAAAAAGCCCTGACGCCAGCAGCGTCAGGACTTTGAGGGCAGTCCCCTCCGGAGAGAGGTGTTTTACACCTCAGCGCACAGCGCTCACTTCTCTTCGGTGCCCTCAGGGGACCGTTCTGCCAACCCTGCCATTCCAGGGCGCAGCGGCCCCCAGCGAACATTCACTCAAGCATCCGCCCGTAAGTTTAGCGGTGCTGGGGTGTTCGCTCCCTCCGAGGAGGGTCTCAGAGCGATCAGTTCGGTTGCCCCCTGCCGGTGCGCCGCATCGGGGCACCGAACTGGTTATTCAAGATATACCAGAGGCCAGTCTCGAGAGACTGGTTCCCTTAGTAGAATATCTGACAGCGTGGAAGCTACTGCCAAATATTTCTCAATGGGTCCTGCGTACAATCGAAAAAGGTTATGCCATTCAGTTCGGGTCTCGCCCGCCCCGGTTTATGGGGGTCCTACCCACTGTGGTGGGCCCCGAGCAGGCTCTGGTTCTGGAACAAGAAGTAAAAACTCTATTGGAGAAAGGAGCCATAGATTATGTACTTCCCTCCGATGCAGAGAACGGTTTCTACAGCTGTTACTTTATTGTTCCAAAGAAGGATGGCGGGCTGCGTCCTATTCTAGATCTTCGTCAACTGAACCAGTCCGTTATGAAACTCAAGTTCAAGATGTTGACACTGAGGGAGATCGTATCTCAAATCAGGTCCGAGGACTGGTTTGTTACGATCGGCCTCAAGGACGCATACTTTCATGTCTCCATCCTTCCACATCACAGGAAGTTCCTGAGGTTTGCTTTTGGGGGCAAAGCTTACCAATATCGGGTTCTTCCATTCGGCCTAGCGTTATCACCCCGCACATTCACCAAATGTATGGATGCAGCTCTTGCACCTCTACGTCTCCAGGGCATTCGCGTCCTCAATTATATAGACGATTGGTTGATTCTGGCTCATTCACAACAGTTAGCGGCTCGGCATCGAGATGTCGTCCTCGCTCACATGAAGAGCCTGGGGTTGAGGCTCAATGCCAAGAAGAGTATGCTTTCTCCAGTTCAGAGAACCACTTTTCTGGGCGTGGTTTGGGACTCTGTTGCGATGCAGGCGCGTCTTTCTCCTGCTCGCATCGAATCAATCCTTTCTACCGTAAGCCGGTTAAAGCTAGGCCAGTCACTTCAGAGGCTGTTGGGGCTGATGGCAGCGGCATCCAACGTGATACCTTTTGGTCTGCTGCACATGAGACCCCTGCAGTGGTAGCTCAGAACCAGGGGATTCTCCCCGAGGGGAAATCCTTTTCGCATGATCAAGGTCACGCGGCGTTGTCTACGTGCCCTGGCCATTTGGAAGAAGTCCTGGTTTCTATCCCAAGGGCCCGTGCGGGGAGCTCCTTGTCGTCGCAAAATGCTAACGACAGATGCTTCCCTCACGGGCTGGGGAGCAGTCCTAGACGGACGCTCGACTCAAGGTCTGTGGGGCGCTCACCACCTCTCCTGGCACATCAACTGCCTGGAGATGCTGGCTGTCTTTCTGGCCCTCAAGACTTTTCTCTCAGATCTCAGGGGCCACCATGTTCTTGTCCGGTCAGACAACACATCGGTAGTCGCCTATATAAATCATCAGGGGGGTCTGCGGTCACGGCCACTCTCCAAGTTGGCGCGCCGAATCCTCCTGTGGTCCCAAGGGAAATTTCTGTCACTCAGGGCAGCTTATATCCCCGGGGTCCAGAATGTTGGAGCAGACGTCCTGTCGAGGCAGGGGCTGAGGCCCGGGGAATGGAGTATCTCTCCTGGACGGCTCTCCCTGGGAGATTCCCGTCAGGAGGGACCTTCTGTCCCAGGCAGGGGGCACGATTTTCCACCCCCGCCCAGAGCTCTGGAGCCTGTGGGCTTGGCCTCTGAGGGGGCCCAGCTCATAGATTCCGGTCTCTCAACCGAGGTTGTAGGGACCATTCTCCAATCTAGAGCTCCCTCCACGAGGAAGCTATACGCCCTGAAGTGGAAACTTTTCACTTCTTGGTGCAGTAGTCGTCAGTTTGATCCAGTTTCCTGTCCCGTTGGTACGGTCTTGGAATTTCTGCAGGAACGGTTCACTGCAGGGTTATCTCCCTCCACGCTAAAGGTTTATGTGGCGCCCATTGCGGCTTACCACATACCCTTGGCTGGTTCTTCTCTTGGTAGAGACCCACTTATTACTCGCTTCCTCCGTGGCACCCTGAGGCTGAGGCCCGCGGTACGCACGAGGGTTCCGGCATGGGATTTGGCCGTGGTGCTCCAAGGCTTATCCCTAGCCCCCTTTGAACCGATTGAGGAGGTTCCAGTTAAGTTTTTGACCCTAAAAACACTGTTCCTCCTCGCCATATCTTCCTTGAAAAGAATAGGAGATCTACAGGCCCTTTCAGTTGCTCCCTCGTGCTTGGAATTTGCACCTGGTATGGTGAAAGCCTTCCTTCATCCCAGACCTGGCTACATTCCTAAAGTTCCCACTAATGTGGCTAGCCCCATTGTACTGCAGGCCTTCTGTCCTCCTCCCTTCAGGACGTCAGACCAGGAACGCCTTAATTTGCTTTGCCCTGTTCGGGCCCTAGATGCTTACGTCCACAGAGCTGCCCTGTGGCGTAAGACTGAGCAATTGTTTATCCTCTTCGGGTCCCCCAATAAAGGGGCCCCGGCGCCTAAGCAGAGGATGGGTAAGTGGTTAGTCGAGGCTATCTCACTTGCTTACGAGTCGGCCGGACTGCCGTCACCTCTAGCAGTCCGAGCCCACTCTACCAGAAGTATGGCGGCCTCCAAAGCCCTTCTTTCGGGAGCCTCTCTACACGACGTCTGTGATGCGGCAGGCTGGTCCTCACCGCACACATTCGTCAGGTTTTATCAACTTGACCTTAGCTCCCCCGGGGCCCGGGTTCTCTCTGGCGACTGACGAGCCACACCAGACAGGCCCTTGTAACTATGGCGGCGTGGGTATTAACGTTCCCAAAGCGTCAATTTCTCGACGCAACGCGAGTTCCCTTGAAAGGGAACGTCTCGGTTACGACTGTAACCTTAGTTCCCTGAAGAGGGAACGAGACGTTGCGTCGCCCTGCCATACTTCCGGCACGCCTGTCAGCGCTTACCTCAGACACTTTAAGCTAGCGTTGCTTTGTTTGAGCGTGCTTTATAGCTTCCTGGCCGTGACGTCACCCGCTTCTGACGTCTCGACACACCATTGGACTGATTTCACACGTGCTTCATGACGACATCACGCGTTGCGTTCCCAAAGCGTCAATTTCTCGACGCAACGTCTCGTTCCCTCTTCAGGGAGCTAAGGTTACAGTCGTAACCGAGACGTTTTTCCACTGTCTCTGTCTTGTAAGGGTGGACTTCCTACAGGGATTCAGGCTGTAGGGTTGCCAAGCGACTAAAGAAACGTTATCAGCGAGATGGCATAAAACTGTACATTTTTTGTCCATTCACATCCACTGCAACTTATACCAAAGACGGAAATAAGTGCAGTTACAATAGCAAAATATGTGGGAGAGCGTTGCTATAGTGTGACAATATTGTATTGCAATAGGGAGCACATTAATGTTAATACTAAAAATCAAAACTAGTTAGCACATCATTTGTAATTGAAATGGTTTAATGACAATATCTGATTATGGTTACACTTAAAATAGTTACAAAAGAGATGTATGAGATGATAAAATCATATACCATTAATCGTACCCAACATGTATGTAAAAAGTTACCTGAGAGATAGAGAGAGAGTGAGAGAGGAAGAGAGGGAGAGAGAGGGCCAGAGAGTGCCCAAGAAAAGAGGCAGAGAATAAAAAGAGACAGAGCAATCTGTCTTTTATCCCTTCCTTGACCATGTGACTGAAACCCAAATGTGAGACATTCAAACTGACCAATCAGAAGATTAAAACTTCCCCCACTGTACTAAAGGTGTGACAATTCCTAGACCCCCAATGTATATACATTTTGGCCTACAGGGCTTGATCACTATCAACACATTTGTGCCTTCCAAATGGCCCTTGTAGCAAAAGAGAGGGGTTTGAAACAGTAAAGCAAATGTATTTGTTCATTTTAAAATATCATATAGATATTTTCAATCTTACAGTCTCATCCTGTGGCTTCACAGTACTGTAGAAACTGGTAAAAACTGTCAGATCATTTACACGTACCAAACTGAGTGTCAAACAGACCAAAAGTCTCTGCAACACATTGCAAGACTTAACACAAATTTTGCTAGCACAAGACCAAACCCATCCTGTGTTACTAGTGAAGTAGATGTTAAAATTGAACAGTGTGATCCTATGTTTGACAGTGGACTTTGGAAAAAACATGTTAGGTTGCCCCAACAACCGATTGACAATTCTATGAAGTAGTATAAATATTTCAATAGCCTATTAGTTAGTTACCATAACAATGCAATAGCCACAGGAATGACATAAAATCTGTTATCCACTTTGCTTGGTTGTGGTTTGAGTCATACAGTCGTATGATATGTGGTTGTTGGTTCTGGAATAGCATCAGATTTTCATGACCATAGAGAAGGTTCATCTGAACATCTCTTAAAAATGCACTTTGTTTACAGTTCACTTCTTATGGTAAGTGGCTTGAATTCGTTTAGCTCAAAATTCAACTTCAGATTATTTTCACATCCACAGCTTATGAACAGATTTTCTTAGTGCTCCACATTAAGAACTTGATGCATTAGACATGGACAGATATTGTATGTGTTAAGACATTTATTTTACATAAACGTCCAAATCCTTCCTGAAGCAGCACAGTATGCTGAATGCACCTGTTTTTCACTGATGATGAAGAGTAGCATATAATATAATAGTAAACACTGTGGATTCAATAACATCTCAACAATACCTAATGTAACCCCTCTACCCAGGTCCTACTCGCCCTGCTCTGCGCAGGCTTCGAACCTGGGTCTCCGGCGTGGGAGTCGGACACTCTAACAAGGAGGCTAAAGACTGCAAACTCTAGTGTCGTGTGAGGTTTACTCACAAAGCGACTACTAGTTGGCCTCCGTTACACTAACTCCTAACAGACAGAATGCTATTTTAAATTTCTTTGTGTTTTGTTTGTTTGTGTGTGTGATGTGTTTGTTGTAGGTTCTCCCCTGAACAAATGCTGAGAAGCTTCATCATTATTATCATGCAAATATTTTTAAAGGTACATTAGGCCGTCTAGTGGTTAAAAACAAAACATGCATTTTGTGGAATAACATTGTTTTAGTTGTGCTTCAGCTCTGACTGTGCAGATGAATATGGTAATTATACTGTTCATAAAACATTCATTACTAGGCTTAAGAGATAAGAGATATTACTGTTTAGATGGAAAGGATCTCAATATGACTAGCTGAAGATGTTAGCTTTACCCATTAATAGACAGTTCTTCCTTGAAATTAAATTCCAGCACATAATGAAATGACCCTTCACAATAATGCTTTACAGTGAACTCTGTTAGAGAGCTGCATATGGCAATTTACCTTATACCTTATAATCACCAGGGGCCTCATTTATAACCGTTGCGTACGCACAAAACAGGCCCTGAAAGAGGCGTACGCCAGTTCCTACGCATAAGTTGTGATTTATTAAAACAAACTTGACGGGAAAATTTGCGCACATCCACACAAGCTCTGACCCATGCGTACATAAATACAGTGCATGTTTGCAATAACAGTTTAAATAAATAAAAGAATGATTTTAAACTCGTGTGGAAACTCACGTTTTTATTTTGATATACACATTTACATTAATATTACACTTTCACTAATGGTGATATAAGCACTGGAATTACATTATGCAGTCATTACACAGAAATGAAACAAAAATGATATGAATTTAGATAGTAGATGTGCTACTTTTGATCACTTTTCCTGTACTTCTGTATAAGAAGACATGCGCAAAAACTATGATGGAAACACATTTACCGAATAAATCCCATGATACGCAACAAAAAACGTATGTCACTTTTCCTTAACAGAGGATGTGATTAGATAACTGGACTAACCAGCGGACCAATCGCATCACAGCATCTCAAAAGTTGGTTTAATCATTCTGAAATGCCTGAGCCAAAGTCTGTCATCAAAAAGATTTGGCTTAATTACCTTCCAGATGTGTCTCACATGATTTCGTACCAGTTTCTTCCCCTGACTTCCATTTTTATTACAGATATTTTGCACCAATTTCCGAGGAAGTGACGATTTTGTTCTCTCAAACACATGGGATGGAAACGCTGCTTTATTCGTAAATGTTTTATGCGATATTCCAATTTTTGTGCAGAAGTTAAATTCACAACTTTAGATGGAAACATAGCTGTTGTTAACAGAAATTCAAACTAAATCTATTAAAAATCATTTTCAGTAGCTGAAATAAAGCGGAAATAAAATAAAATCGAAATACTGATGAAATGATAAAACTTACAAAAACTTAAAACAAAAATAAGAAGTATCTGCACATTTTGGCATGTTTCATTCCTTTATCACAAATAAAACAATTGACTCCAATCACAACTACTAACATATTTTTACTAATATTTGGATAAAGGGTAAAGCTGTCACTTTTTAATTTCAGTTTAAAGCTCTAGGGACTAGAACAATATTATATTTTGTTGACTTGTGTACTTACATTATCCCAGATGTTTCCAAGAATGTTTAAATCCAGAGAAATAAGGAATTTTAACTAGGACACGTACCTTGTCCGTGCGTAATATGTGTTTCATTACACAGGTGAGCAACTGTTTGGATACATTCATCGACAGAAAACTAATCATGTTATATATCTCAACACAGTAGTCGTATTGCTTAAATCTCATTTTCTTGATTTACCACAAGTACCATGTTTTACCATGCCTAATATTGATCTAGCTTACTGCAGTGTACAACTAGTGTCTCATAGTAGCCTCGGAGCGAACGTAGAGTAGCATTATAACAACTTTTAACACACAAGTGTATCTAAAATGATAAAACAGCACTGCGTTACCCCACATAGTCATGACCGGAAGAAGCGGAAGCGGCTGTAGACGTGAAGACAACACCTGCCATGATTCCGCAAAATCAAGGCGTCATCAAGCTACACCTTTGTTTTGAATAAGCGACCTCTAGCGGCAAAAATTTACATAGTGTGCCTTTAAATTAGCTCCATTTAGCATTTTCTGTATATTTTTTCTGTAAGAAGTCTTGAAGCAATCCAGAAGTATTCCTTGTATATTTTCTAGTCCAATAGTGTTGACTTATTGACGGATCATTTCATTGCAGGACTGCAGTAGAGACGACATTCATTGTTATGAATATTTGAGTTCTATATTTGCAAACTATAACTGATATGGGCTGAATTATATGCAAATGTCAAACAGTGTGTTGAACATTCATACAGTCTTCTCTGTTAAAGTAGTTTATTTGCATATGGCTGATTCCAGAATAAATATTCTCTCAGTCAGACAGGACCCAACACATCTTCTCTGAAGAGCTCAGAAGCGTCTCCCTTCTTCTCTAAAATTCGTCATGGTAAGCATTTTCATCATGGCTTTTTTGTTTTGTTGCTTTTGTTCTTTCGTTTATCAATTTTTTCATTTTCACTTTAGGTGTCTGTGGCACTAAGGGTGTTCATCTTCTGCCTGCTTCATCTGTGTATTCAATGTGATCAGATGCCAGTGAACACTAATGTTCTTGCTAAAATTATCCAGTATTTTGATGACAAGTAAGTCAATATTTGCACAAATCTACAGTAAAAATAAGTGAAATGTTTTAATGGTGAATGTGCATGTAGCAAAGTTAAAGGCTCAGTGGAAGAAGGAGGCGGGAACCGGCGATCGTTTAACATAAAACTTTAAAGCTGCAGTCTGTAACTTTTTTTGGTTAAAAATGATCCAGAATCAATTATTGAGCAAGTAAAGCTTGTAATAATGTTTTTTTAATTTAAGTGGTACTGGTAGGTTTCCACGGGAAATACGAGTTTGCATCATTACGTCACATCTGTATACATAGAGAAGGAGTCCCGGACGCTGCAGGTGGTGTTCATTTGTAGTCTCTTTTTGCAGTAGCTGGAATAATTAAACATGTCATTTTGATGGCGGATTGTAATCAAGAAAGGTAAAAACGACCATCATCATTGACAACTGGTAAATCACCAGAGACTACAAAGAGGCAAAACTTATGGTCTGCAGCTTTAATCCAAAAATAAACAAACATAAAACAAAAGTAAAGTGGCAGTCCCTCACAGACGACTGCCGCACAAACATAAACAAAACACAATGTAAAGTCCAGACCTGGTCCTCTCTCTTCCTTCACTGTCGTCACTCCTCCTTTTATCCTTCCGGAGCTCCTCCGTGAGAGACCCGAGACCGATGTGGCTTGTTAGCACTTGCGCCACCTGTTCCCACGGCTCTCGGCCCCGCCCTGCTTGCCAGTAATTCTGTCTCTGAAACAAGTCTTATGTTGTGTCCCAATTTGTCTACTATGCCCTAAAAGTAGGCTATGTACTGTTTTTGTGAAGAAAAAATACATACTTTTGAGTGTGTAGCAGAAGAGTATGCAAGCTTTGGGACATACTACTTCATCATAAAGGCTGATTTATACCTCTGGGTTAGACCTACGCCGGAGCCTCTGTGCTGTAGGCTATGCGTCGTTTTTCGTTTATACTTCTGTGTCATTGTCCGCGTCGACGTGCAACATGCAGACTGCTAGTAGGCAGTGTTCACGGTCATGTTGAGTATCAAGGCAAAAATCGAAGAAGAAGCAGCAGAGAACATTGATGAGCAGTGATGGCGACAAATAGGCAACGACTTTTGTTGCAGCTATGGAAGTTGAAAGCGCTTGCTCTTCAACGCTCGCTCCACGCCAGTTTTTTTGACCTGAGAGAGGGGTTCTTGCAGACCAATCACAGCGCTTGCGGTCCGCTTAGAATTGATGCATGGCTTCATTTTTGGAGAAGTGCACGTCAGGCTACGCTGTAGTCTACGCGTGCAACACACAGCCTAGGTACGGCATACACTCAACACTTCATTGCATCTTTAACGGATACTGATGCTTAGTTACGTGCAACCTGTAACCATTTAGTAAACCATCCGGGTATCTTTGGAATACTCACTTTAACATACTACGATTTGGGACACACTAATTTTCGAATACTATTTAGGACGGATAGTTTGCAAATTGGGCAGCAGCGTTAGTTTTTGAAAACTGCAATATTTGTGGTTTTTGTCTTCTAGGTTACAGCCAACCAACCATGACAGGCCTAATCAGTATTCTGTAGTCATCAGGGTCCCATATAAACAGTGTACAGAACATTTCAGTCTTGATTGGGTCTTCAGCATGGACGAAATGGAAAATGCCTTCAGTGATTTCAAGACTAATAGTAAGCGAAGATTTTGTGAAGTCATCCAAGACTCAATCAGTCTCAGAGCTGCAAAGCCAAGTTGGATCCAAATGACCAGTTCTTCTGAAGAAACACTGCGTTCTGAATATGTTCTTGTTTATCCTATAGATGCCACAAAAACATCTCCCCTGGACAAAATTTTGAGAATGCCAAATGATGATCAGTGTGTTGTTTTGTATACTTACTTGCATAGAAAAGTGCATTAATAATAAAGATGAGACTATTTTGTATGGCCTTTCAAACTGGCTAAACACACAGAAAACTGGGATTAAAGCTTTCATTTTCCAAGATATCTGGCACAGAAACTCGACTGGTGTGCCAGAGGATCAGCAAAAGCAGTTTACAAAGATTAATAATCAAGTGCCTCTCTATCGTTGTGTGAAGGAAAATAATCAAATGAAATGTTATAAGTGTGGAGATGCTGGCAGTGAGATGTTACATGAAAACTGTGTTTCCTAAAAAGCATTTTATGTCAATAATCATACTGCAGTATGTTAATGAGTGATCAAATCACTGTATTTCTTGCACCTAAATAAAACTTGTTTTATCCATGTGGCGGCACGTATAACATGACTGTTTATGAATGATTTGTCACTCAGAGTGTGTCTGTGTTCATCCAAAGAGTTTTGAGTGATAATAATAATAACAATTTATCAAGTCGACGCTGAAAGCGACACAATAACAGCCCAAAATAACACAACAAAAGATTTCTTGAAAACTGTGATAATGTCATGGTTTTCAGTGTCCAGCCAAAGACCAAGCCTGATGTTCAGTATGCAATAGCAATTACTGTCCCACAGGCTCAGTGTACAGATGAACAAGCTGATATCCAGACTGTGTTCAGCAGGGAGGATGCACAAAATGTGAGAAATATTCTCAATAACAGAGAGAAATGTGTGGGTAACACTTTATTTTAAGGTGACGTAGTTACACGTTACTACATGTACTTACTATAGTAATAACAGTAAATTATGCATAATTACAAGTAACTAACCCTAAACCAAACCCTAACCCTAACAGTAACTCTATAGCAAGTACATGTAGTTAATTAATATTACTCAGTACTTATTTGAGTAAGTACAATGTAATAACGTCACTGTAAAATAAAGTGTAACCAATGTGTGCTCTGCACCCCATCACAAAATGTCATTGCTGCATGACCAACTCAAAAACCAAAGGAACACATCCTTTATCCTTTGTCCTTTATCCTCTATCCTTTAGGTAATTCTCCAATGGACAAACTTCTAGCACTGGCAGATCAGAATAGCTGTATAGTTTTCTATTCGTATAACTCTCCTTGTGTGATGAAGTGCATTCAGAGTGATGGCAATATTTTGGATGGCCTTGCAAACTGGAAGAATATCCGAAAAGAGGCAATGAATGTTTTTGTCTTTGAAAAGATCTGGCAGAAGGACGAATGGAGGAAGGATATGGAAAAGATCTCCTAAAGATTCATGCGCAAGTGCCTCTTTATCGGTGTGACATCAACAATAATGTGATGGAATGTCAGAATTGTGTGGAGGAAAACACTGGGAAGGTGATTCCTTTCTGTCTGCCGTTCAACAGCTGAAAAAAAAAAAATCGTTCTGAAAGTGATCCCAACGATATAATTTCTCTATATCGTTATAGCTGTGATGTGGACAGTGATATTCTTTTATATTTAGAACAATTTTTAGAACTGTCTTTATCGTTATCTTTAGTGTCAGGAATGAAAAAACTCAAGGTCCAATTGCGAGTTCAGAAAATAGTTTAAGTGAGGAATAAAGCAAGGCAAATGATCAGAAGTTGTATGCATCCGTAGCAGGCACCAGTCTCACGGAGACTGTGAAGGTAGAAATAATTCACACCAAAGTGGTAGGTCCACACATAGCGGGTAAATCAACACAAGGCTGAATGCAACACAGGAACAGAGCAACTGGAGAGAAGCTAGTGGACATGAGCAAACAACGATCTGACAACAAACACAGCAAAACGCAGGGAAGATATAGGAGTGGTAATGCACAGCAGGTGCAACCGCTCTGGGGTGCGTTTCCCGAACAACAATGTAACTCGCTGCTGAACTACCATAGTGCGATGCATCGTTGAACAAATCAACTAGCTAATCACGACTGTTTCCCAAAACTGTATTGTCGCAAACCTGTCGTTCAACCACGTTGGTGAATGACGTCACGCGCAGGTGGTGAGTAATAACTTCTTTAAATTAATCCGTTTGAGATCGAATTAATGCTAGATTTTTTTGCTATAAATTACGGACATGGCATTAGAGGACTTATTCTCATTTTCCTCAGTTATTTTGCTTTATTTCCAGATTAAATCAAATGCTTGTTCTTACGTACTAGAGCACGTACGCACATGCTCACTCTTCAAAAACAGTGATTTAAATCTCTTGACAAACTAAAATATATAAATGACATTTGTATATATTCGAAATAAAAGATATACATGTTCGTTTGAATTATGGTTTCGGGAAACACCAAATCGTTGAACTATGTAAGTAACGACGGAAATTGCGATGTTAATTGGCTAACGATGCTTTTGGGAAACGCACCCCTGATTAACTCGTTAGGGCCAAGGTTGATAGGCAACGCTAACAAGCAATCAAACAAGTGACAACAGCAGACAGTCATGCAGAGATGAACACACAAACCCATGAACCATAACATTTAGGCTATAGTTATCGTTCTTGGTGTGAACGGGCCTTTAAACATGAAATTTTGAAGTAAAAATTCAAAATAGTATTTTCTTATAAAACGTACTTTAATAATGTTTTACTTACTACTCAGAAAAAAAAAAGTTTTTACAATGTAGCAAAACTGCAGTAGCTAGTGATCCTGAGGTACATATAAGATGTTTTTTATTTCAGTTTATTTCAAGTCCAACAATGTTTTTATGGTTTTAGTGTACTATAATTTACTATAACACCAAACACACTTTTTGAAGCATTATTCTCGAACATGTTCTGTGCCTAATAAAAATTATTTTAATCATATGTGCTTTGTAAATTGCCATAATTTTTATTATAAAATGTGTGTCTTTCATTACTGTAACGCTTTACTGGGTGGTTGTTCTGCTCGCCTGATAAACAAACTACAGCTCGTACAAAATGCAGCAGCTAGAGTTCTTACTAGAACTAGGAAGTATGACCATATTAGCCCAGTTCTGTCAACACTGCATTGGCTTCCTGTTAAACATCGTATAGATTTTAAAATCTTGCTAATTACTTACAAAGCACTAAATGGTTTAGCTCCCCAGTACCTGAGCAAGCTATTAATGCATTATAGTCCTTCGCGTCTATTGCGATCTCAGAATTCAGGCCAGTTGATAATATCTAGAATATCAAAATCAACTGCAGGCGGTAGATCCTTCTCCTATTTGGCACCTAAACTCTGGAACAATCTTCCTAGCATTGTTCAGGAAGCAGACACACTCTGTCAGTTTAAATCTAAACTAAAGACGTTTCTAAAGACGCATCTCTTTAACTTGGCATACACATAACACATTATCAATTTATTTTTTCAAATCCGTTAAAGGATTATTAGGCTGCATAAATTAGGTCAGCCGGAACTGGGAACACTTCCAATAACACCAGATGTACTCGTTACATCAGAAGAAGAATGGCATCTACGCTAATATTAATCTTTCTGTTTATCCCGAGGTTTACCGTAGTCAACCGGATCCGGGCCGCATCCAGGTAAGACCAAGGACCCGGGCCTTGACACGACCACAACGCAGCCCTGAAGTATCAGCAGAGATTGAGTCAACTAGATCATCCACTGTGAAGGCCTCATCAACATGACAACCAGTGGCGAATCTCCTCAACAACCGTCCATACCGGTGTGATGAATACGATCCTCAGCTGGATGGAACTGAATACTTTGAATGTTGCGATCCTATCTGACTTATGATAGCAACCTGAGTCGTAACAAAGCACTGTTTGCCAGAGGAGAACTGGCCCCCCGACTAAGCCTGGTTTCTCCCAAGGTTTTTTTCTCCATTTTAACACCTATTTGCCACCTGTTTGCCACCTGATGTCACCTGTTGGAGTTTGGGTTCCTTGCCACTGTCGCCTTTGTCTTGCTTAGTTGGGGACACTTGACAATTGACATTCAATATTCAACAGTGCTTTGCATCTGCCTGCATTGACACTATTCTTTAAGAGCTGCTGTGCAGCCAAAATAATGTACCAGTTATCAATGTAAAGCTGCTTTGACACAATCTACATTGTAAAAAGCGCTATATAAATAAAGGTGACTTGACTTGACTTCAATAAATGTACTTGAAATTAAATGCTTTAAACAAAACAATGTTTTTTTGTTCTGCTGGCAAAATGTGAGTAGTTCACCCTCAAAAGCATCTGCAGCTTTAAAGAAATATTCATTGAGCTCCTTTATTCTTCAAGATAAACTTGTCACTTGAATGCTATTTTCATGGAAAATGAACTGAGATATCGTTTATAATGGCCATAGCTCAGAGGTGTTTATTCCTCTACATCAGGAGTGCCCAAACTCAGTCCTGGAGGGCAACTGTCCTGCAGAGTTGAGCTCTAAACAGCTCCAAAACACCTGTCTGGAAGTTTCTATATGCCTAGTTAGATCTTGATTACAGAATTTAACAGTATTATAAATATAGTTCTTGAATGTGACTGTATGTATGACAACTGAATTGACTTGTACATCATGTTTTCTTTTTCAGATTTCAGAGAACCTAAAGGAAAAGAGGCGTTAGTCTGATGCAAAACAGATTTTGAAAACTTGAACCGTTGGACCACTTGCAGTTATAATTACATCAGACTTATTTTCTTTTCTTTTTTTTAAAGAATTTTATTCTTTAAAAAATCTTTTTATCTTTTTGTCATTGATTGTGTTAAACTGTTAAATAAAAATAAATAGACTCAACTGCTGGAAAGGTGTTATTTATGTTTTAAAAGGTTTTTCCCAAACTTTGAAATGGTCAGGAATTTGATGTACTGTTGAAGTGTAGATGAAATATTAATGTTGTTTCAACATGAACTTGGTACATCAGATGTAAACACTGTTTTATGTTGACATTACATTTCAGTTATGTTTGGTAACACTTTATAATCACTTAATAAATCATTAAGAAATATTATATAATGCTTAACAGATCAGATTATTAGTTATATTCACATAGCTAGAAATATGAGATAATGTGCTTGTTAATGTTAACTAATGCACTTATTAAACATTACATAATGATTAACAGATCATTATTTAATGTAAATAAAATGCTAACAAATCTCATTAAACTTTGATTCATATATTACCTAATGCACTTTTACATTTACAAATGTTGTGGGGAAAAAATAGTTTAATTAGTAATTTTAAGCACTTTACACACTCCAAGTTCAAACATTTGGTATTTGTTTGTTGTGGTGTGTATTTTTTACAAAACATTTATTAATAAATTATTCATGTTTTTGCAGTACCCGATCTGTTTCTAAACATTTACTAATCATTTAGTACATATTAAGACACGTCATCTCAATGTGTCTCGAATGACCCGAATTCCCCCTATTTACAAATCTTTACAAATGAAGTTTTTGCAGCACCCAATGTAAAGTTAAACCTGTCCATCATTTGTAAATGTTTATTATTCAACATTTAGTACATTGGCATTGGACTTAACAACGCTTGTGTAAAGACAACAACAACATATCATTGTAATTTGGATGCAAAACTGTTACGGTGGCTCCCAGGAAGACGAAGATGAGTACGGAAATCCGACAAGGTTTATTTAGAAGAGAGCAAAGGCAGGAACTTAAATACAAAGCAAATGAGGGAAGTAATAATGAACCTGATGATTAAATGAATTACCATGAAAACTAAAAGGTGGCGGGAAAACAGAACAAAGGAAGACATGTGACTGACATATGAAAACAATCTAAAAGTCCATGAAAACTAAAACGAACATAACTGTAACATAAACGTGTTAAACACAGTATTCTATATCCTTAAATAGAGGATATTCCTTGAATGTTACATCAACCGGAGAAAACAAATCAATTTTGTTCATTTATCAAAACAATGTAATAAAATCTAATTGGGACCAATCATTCTTATATTGCTCAAACAAACACCTTTTTGCATTGAACATTTATAAATAAAAAAGATTAGATAAATATCGAAATTTAATTACATTTCTAAGCATTTATATTTACATTAAATAATGATCTGTTAATCATCATGTAATGTATAATAAATTCATTAGCATTAGTAAACATTAACACACATTATTTCATATTTCTGGCTATGTGAATATCTAACCTGTTAAACATTATGTAATATTTGTTAATGATTTATTAATGTTTTATAATTTATAAAAGTTATTGCAAAGTGTTATCCTTGAAGGAATTATTGTTCTATTTCTTATTGGCCATTTTGAGGAAGTCCAACATTACCATACATGGTGAGACACAAAGATGCTCATACATTATTAAAGGAGTCAGTGATGCAACTGTGAAGCATTTTAATTGGTGTTTTCATGGAGTTGAAGAAGAGGGCTGGTCGAGTGTCAGAATAAACACCATCTACTTCCTCTTCCTCACCACTCCTGCTTCACTGCAGACTCACACAGCATCTCTGAACCTCCTGACTTGAGCAACAGATAAAATGGTAAGTCATATTCACACTTCTTCATCACTTTATGCCATCGTTAGTGATGCTAAAGCAGCATCACTATTGCGTCTCACACATTTAATTTTCTGTTTGGAAATAGGTAGGAGAGACATGTAAAAGCCTTTGAGAAAGAGTAAGTTGCGTTAATGCTAACAGGAAAATTGGGTATTAAATTCACCAAGGTGTTGTGCTGTTTATTAAGTCTGTTGTGTCAAGAAATTATTATTAAAATATTTTTATAGGCCAGGCCAAAACAGCAACAAAAGTTACAGAAAAATATGTTCTGGACTGTAAGGGTTAATGTTACGCTGTTCTGAAAATTTAATGCACAAGCCCCTTAATACCCTTAAAAAAATTATTACCATTTTATTCTTTTTAATTATTTACTACTTACTGCATACAGTTTTTTTTTTCCTCAAAAAAAGAATAACAGCGAGTGTGTATAATAAGACATTTCTTCTTTTTTTGCACATTGACAAGTAAAAGTTTAATTTAGCAATATACCATACAAAGTTATGAGAGAAACAACTGAATACAAAAATCATGATAGTATTACATTTCACAACTGTTATTGATTAAAATATTTGTGTTATGTGATGTTAATACAGTAACAATACTTTTAGAATTTACAATCTATAAAGAAAGATTCATATTTTCAGCTCATTTGAAAGCTAAATGAACTGAAAATGCCTTTGATACATCAATACATATTTAAGATTTTAATCTGAAATATTAAAAATGTGTCATTCGGAGACAGCAGGTTAGGGTTATGAAAGTCTAAAGTGTTTCCTTCTGCTTTACAAGCATAACACTGATTCTCACTCACAGTGGAAGAGAGTAACATGAGCCACAATCTGCTTAAACTCAGTCTGAAGATCTTTTTCTGTGTCAAACTTCCAGTTGACAGGACAGGAGTGACAGAGAGGAGAGTGGGACATGACTCAGATCAGACTTTAGCCATGTGGTAATAGGTTATGACTATTGATTATTTTATGTTTTTGCTCTTTTTAGGTTTTCACTATGCGTTTGAGGGTCCTTCTTCTCGGGATTATTTTGCTTTCCTGTATTCAGAGTGTGGTGAATGAAAATGTGGACATTAACACCCTTTCCAGGATTCAAATATTTTTTCACAACAAGTACGTTTTCATGTTGCCGTATGAAATGACGGTTAACACTGTACAATAAGGTTGTATTTGTTAACATTATATGCATAATGTAGCTAACAATGACAACGTGATCTCACTATATTCATAGGTAATCATAACTAAAGTGCGTTTCTAGCACAAATACATTTTTGTATGATTGCATGGAAACATAAAACATACAGATCAATGACACACAATGAGTTTGCCCCACTGTTAAAGTTTGTACTGTTATTACACACAGTCCCAGCATGCATGTTTGATTTCTCAGTTAATTTGCATATGTAAATTGTGATAATTCTTCTTTTTTTTTTTTTTTTTTAACCAGTTATTTTAACAACGGTCAGTATGCAGTAGCCATCAATGTCCCACAGCAGCAGTGTCAAAGCGGATTCAACCCGAGAAAAAGTAACTTTCTGATAAATGACCCATCAGAAAGAGTTAAACATCTCATACAACGTGACAGCAAGTATGTCTACAAAGGCCATCAACTCATCGCTGCAGGGATTCATACAGATGCACATTCAGAGTCTTTACTGATGAATCCTCCAAATCATTCTCCTTTGACAGACTTGAATAAAAACAAGGTTGGATGTGTGGTTTTCTACACCGCAAATAGTCCCTGTATAAACCGTTGTCTCAATAACAGTTACATAAACAATATTATACAAAGTCTTGATGAATTAAAGGCATACCAGGGAATTAAAGCCTTTGCTTTCTCAAATATCTACACAAATGACCAAAATAAACCAAATCTTAGCTCTAAACTAAAGAAGATTGCTGATCGTGTGCCACTTTATCGCTGTTACTATGGCAGTTGTATCCTTTGTGGACAACCAGGTTCAAACTTACCACTGATTAACCAATGTTTAAATTAAATTAAACTAGGTCTCACTTGCTCATTAATGTTGAGTTTCTTGTTTGACAGCGATGCTTTAAATGAACCGATGAGCTGCTGAGACCTCAGTGATACACTTCAATGCTTTCACATGCAGCTTTTTGCTTTTTCTTTCAAAAAGCACAATACTAGTAAACTATGGCAGGGGAGAGTAAATGTTGACCTTTCATGATTATAAAAATTATATCAAATTCAGCAACAATTGGAAATTTGAAGGTCTTGATAAAGGAAATGTAATAAATTAAAGCTTTTTTTTATTTTTTATTCAGAAACATCTGGCATTATGACCAGATGGGTTTAATGCTGTGTGAACCACAATGTTTTTTGATATTTTGTGCTTGTTTGTTTATGCTTAAATGACAAAATTTGTAATGGTTTCATAAACACTGCTTGGGGAAATAAATACATTTCTACGCACAACTTTCTGTTCTATTCTTTATTTTTACACACACAGTGGTCCAACTACTGGCTGTACAAGTGGGATGTTCACGGTGGAATCAGGAGTGACATTCAGGCCCTTTTACATTTTTGCAGTAGGGTTCCAAGCTCTCAAATTAGAAAAATGTAATACATGAAAAATATAAAATACTTCTAAACAAAATACAAAACCAAATAGGGCCATTTAAGAATTTTTTTTTTTTTAATAATATTTGAGATATATATATTTTTTACTTTAGTTTAGATCCTTTATTATCAACAAGTGGAAATTTGTCTTTGGCTTTACTATACACCATACACCAACACAACATAACAATACATAATACAGGGAAGAAAAAAAAAAAAAAAAAAAAAAAAAAAAAAATATATATATATATATATATATATATATATATATATATATATATATATATATATAAAACAGTTAAAACTATGACATTCCCATGTGTATATAGGCAATATATGCATACATATCCACCCCTGCTCATATTCATGTCTCAACATTTAAATGTAAATGTTAATGGGTATTTTTTTTAATTAAAACTGAAATAATTGAAAGATTAAAAAAAGAAAGATTTAACGAAAAAGAAATAAGAATGGTAAAAGTTCCAGGTCCATTGTAGTTATTAAGTAATCAATTTAAATTTTAAAAACGCAAAACGTTTCTTATCTCGTCACATTCATTTAATAATTAGCCTACATGAATCATATCATATTAATCAAATAACATCATGGTTTCGATTCAAAACGGTGAAATTTCATAAAAACGTTGAGTATTTTGCATCACTGGATATTACCGTCAGTCGCTAAAAATTTCAATCATAAAACAGTCGTCAAATATTAAATGTTTAGCTACTTACTCGCCACGTAGGCCTGCTCTTTCACTGCTAAAACGAAAGCGTCACAATGGAATTCACTCGTCTTCTGTGAACAGTAAGCCCCGCCTTCTTTGATTTGATTGGCCAGCTCACTCATTCTGATAGTGATGAGCGCTGTTAGGACGCTGAGGCAGACCAGTCTAAAAATGTAACTTTTAAAACATCTTTGTCATCCTAACAACAAACAGAGCCGGGAATAATGAGTACAGCATCAATAATATTTGGCCATTTCTAATTATTGGGGGCCCTGGGGGACTTGTCCACCTCAATGTCTATGGTGTTTATGGACCGTGATGTAGGCGTAATGGCAGTATGACCCTCTTTTCAAGCTTTAAAAAAGATGCAAAAGTATCATAAAATGGTCCTATTCGACTTGTGCCATGTGTTCTGAAGGCATATGATATATAGGATTTGGTGAAAAACAGTAGGCCGCTGTTGCTCTTAGTGGTTTATAGGGGTTGTTTAGTTTTAAATGTAAAAAATAGGCGTCTCCTGGTCCACTTCTTACCTCAGAGACCTTATTATTTTTATTGTGAGTACTAGGCTTATCATTATTGATGATCACTATTGTTGTGCTATGATATTGTAATATTTACCATTATATAATCAGAGGAGTATAGAAAAGTTAATGAAAGTGTCACTTCACAATACATATATATGTATAGTATTTTTATGTTACATTAATACCCATTGTGCAAGCTGTCTCTTTAATACCGCGTGGTTTATATGCATGTTGCTGCTGATTGGGCTGACATTTCTGACACACCCACCAAACAAGAGAAAACGTATCTCAAACACCGTTTCCAGGAAACATATCGTTCAACCCGGAAACCATAGCAAAACGTTGCGCACCGGTTTGAGCTTGAACGTGCCCCTGGTAAAGAGGTTGAGAACCACTGCTTCAGACCATCCTCTAAATGAAAATAACTCAGCACAACCAAATCACCAGTGTTAAATGTACACTGCAAAGTGTATGAGTCTCACTCACGGTTGTTAAAGTACACATGAAATCGAAATTGACCTTATTTATTTTGATAGCTCAAATTGCTAGTTTTGTGGTGAACAATTCATCCGGATTCATGTGGATTCAGTCAATCCACACACAAAAAAATTCTTTGGCTTCGTAATATTTAATCAAAATCTGAAAATGCTCCTCCCCTCTGCAATGGTGCCCCTTCTTTAATGACATCAGTTTGACGGCTTGGGTTGAAAACGCTTAAACCACTCCCCTCCGACCATTAGTCTGCTATGAGCGAGAGATGGAGAGGAGGAGTGCTAAAATAAAACCCTGCCCTCTATTCAGTATTCTATACAACACTGGAAAAAAGTTGTTTGCAACTTCCGATTCACGGGGACTTTAAAAACTAACACTAAAGCAGTGTATCTACACTTTATAGTATTAACGGTTGAATTATCCATGCAATTAATTAATGTTCCTTTGTTTTTGTTTTGTTTTTGTTTTTTTGGCAAATGAAAAGGCCCTTTCAAACCAAAAAGTGAAATGAATAAGCCTCAGGCTGAAGGAACTGCAAATTCTCGCCTGTACAGTAGAGGGTGCAGTTCAAACGAACCTTTCAGCCGTGGCGCTATTCTGGATTGCAGAAGAATAGAAAGTTTCACTGTTTTTATTCATTTTGAGGAATACTGAATGTTTTTGTGCAAGTGAGATGAGTAAATGCATGCTCGCATTTAGCCTAGAACTACAATAACCATGTTCACACAGCGCGCACAACACCTCTGAAACTTACTCCTGATTTCTCTCAACATGGGGACAAGAGAGCTGTCAGCCAATACACGGGGAAACAAAGTAACTTGCGTTACTTATTTGAAAAAGTAACTCAGATATTTTGTTGTAAATATAAAAGTAATGCGTTACTTTACTAGTTACTTGAAAAAAGTAATCTGATTACGTAACTTGTAATGTTACCCACAACACCAAGTGATTGGCCATTCACAGGTTCACACTTACAAATAACTAGATAAAGTTAAAGAGTGGAGGCTCCGAGGGGAGGCTCAGAGTTCGGAATGTGGCTCGAACAGAGAGTACTCGGCCGTATCCTGGCTGGGATAGGAACTAGCAAAGAGTGAAGAGTCAGGGTGGCAAAGGGATGTAGAAAAGAGTGTCGAGGAACGAAGGTAAGTAAGCAATATCTATATATAGTCTTTCAGTCGTATTGATTGAGTAGATCATTTGAATGTGCTCCTCCTGAAATTTGTTAATAAAACTAATTTAGTGATGACACCTGGTGTTAATGAACAGAGTCTACTGAAGAAAGACAAAAGAAAAAGAAAAATTTCACACATTTGACCTTTTGACACTGAAGCCAAGTGTGACTAAATACTTGCAAGTCTCATTACATTGCTCTTAACAACTGATAAAAACTGCCAAATCATTCACATGTACAATGACAAGTGTCAAACAAACTGCAAGGCGCTTCAACACACTGCAATATTGATCACACCTGCTGCTTGCACACGGCCAAACAGATCGTGTTGATAAATTTGACTGCTCAAACATTATTATTATTATTATTGCAGCCCTGGAATTTCAGAACTTTTTTCAACTTCTCACAAGTAAGTATGCAAAGATATATATAAAAAAAACACTGTGTAAGACTGAAAATTTCTATATGATATTTTAAAATGAACAAAGACATTTGCTTTACTGTTTCAACCCCCTCTCTCTTGTTACAAGGGCCATTTGGAAGACAAAGGCGTTGATAGTGATCAAGCCCTGTAGGCCAAAATGTATATACATAGGGAGTCTACAAATTGTCACACCTTTAGTACAGTGGGGGAAGTTTTAATCTTCTGATTGGTCAGTTTGAATGTCTCACATTTGGGTTTCAGTCACACGGTCAAGGAAGGGATAAAAGAAGATCGTAACTGTTGCTCTGGCTTTTTTTCATTCTCTGCCTCTTTTCTTGGGCCCTCTCTCTCTCTCTCTCTTTCTCTTTCACACTCTCTAACTATCTCTCAGGTAACTTTTTACATACATGCTGGGTACAATTAATGGAATATGATTTTATCATCTCATACATCTCTTTTTGTAACTATTTTAAGTGTAACCATAATCAGATATTGTCATTAAAAACCATTTTAATTACAAATGACGTGCTAACTAGTTTTGATTTTTAGTAACATTAAACATAAAATGCATGTTTGAGCTGTTTTAACTGAAAGCAACTTGTACTGACATATCCTAAATTATGTTAGTGCCATTTTTTTTTTAAGATGCACACCAGTAATGTTTTTTTCTAGGGTACGCTTTAAAAAGCTACTTCAATACCCTAATTGAACTAAGGCCTAATCCTGGTTTATGCTACGCCCTGTCTGTGAAACAGGGCCTTAATATTTTTTACTAATAACAGTGAAGTTATTGATTTTGTTTCATAATAAATAATCATAAAAGTTATGCTTTTAAAAAAAAATCAAACTACAGGTGCATCTCAACAAATTAGAATGTCATGGAAAAGTTCATTTATTTGCAATTGTGATATTGCATGCTTGATTAGATGGTAATTATTGTTAGAGTATTCAGCTAATAACTGTTGTTAGAGCACTGTCATTTTTGCTACAATTTCACATGTTAATAAAAAAAAAAGTGCCTGACAAAACTGACACAACATTCTTTTTTTTAATGTAAAAAGCTAACAGAGGCTAAGATAACACCAGGCAGAACAATATTATAAATAATATATAAACACTATGAATAATACTAATATTAGAAGATACTAATATACTAATATTCATGTGAATAAACTAATATTAAAAAGGATATGTTAACACCATTAAGGTCCTTTCAAATCATGTTCTTCGTGGCACTTATAAAAAGGGTTCTATTTAGCACCAAAAATGGTTCTGCTATTGTTAAAAGAACCCTAATTTGGTACTGTTTCAACCAGAAGTTGAGTGTGACTGAATAAAGAGGCCTTTGAGAATAACAAATGCTTTACAGACCACTTTTACCACTACTATCACAGTAATAAAATATATTCATCTCTCAGTGTGCTGGTGGAGCTGTCAGTGGTTTTGCTAAATGTATTTCATCCAGGATGAGCCTGTCAATCAAACCTGAACACACACATTCAGTCAGTGGAAGAAGGTACAGCTGCTCCTCATCCACGCCCACAGGTTCTACAGGTTCCCCGGGGTCTTGTCGCCTCTCTCTGCCCACAGAGAGCAGCTACTGACCCTCTCGATGGAGGTCAGGATCCACTCATGGAAACTATTGGATTCAGTCAGCTGGAGATGAAGTCTCCCACAGCATATTACCCTGAGGAGAGAGACTGTATGTGCGTCGGATGCATGAGAGGAACCAGGGGTCAGGTGGAATTCAATCAATATGAGCATTTTACTTACAGTGAGATGAGTATAAAACGGAAAAAATGAGTTGAATAATAAAATGCCGAGGGTCCCTGCTGTAAACCCGCAGGATACTGTATTGAGTCCAAACAGATGCCCGAAGAATGTCTTTCACCACACAAACAGTGTAAAATCAACACATTGGGTTTCTTTTATTGTGTCTTGAATGTGGCACGTCACCCACTCGAGTGTGGATGAAAGAAATGAAAGAACAGCCCAAGTCATGGTTAATTTGGCGGAAATTGGCGCTGTTGTGCGCGTGAGGAAAGGTATGCTGTTTATTAAGCCTATTGTGTCGGCAAATGGGCGCTAGATGGCGATATAAGATCAGTGCACAATTCATCACCCGAAGACTAAGCATCCGCTCTCCGCTCCTCAAAATGTTCTACCACTTCACTAGCCTACTGCTATTAATTATAATAATGCTATTGAGTAAATAGTTTAAATTTTTGTTTACATAGCCTAATATTATTTTTTATTCTTTTATATTATCCTAATATTATTTTTATTCTTTTATATTATCATTGTATTATTTTTTATTATATATTATATTAATTCCTTAATTTATTATTCGATAAATATTTTAAACAATTTACTATTTTTAATAATACAAATTATTTAATACTAATACTAAATTATTTAAAAATTACAACAATAATTAAAATGATTAAATGTTTAAAATGAAGATTACAATGGCATTATAATTATACTTGAATTATAAAATGTTATATATCCACATACAGCCTATATGTAATTAAATTAATGTTATTTTAAATAATAATTGCAATTTGCATCCAACATGATGCATTTTTTTAAAACTTTTTTTAGGTTGCCTACAAGGATAACATACATTTTATTTTATTATTATTATTATTATTATTATTAATTGTTATTATTTTAGACAATATATAATTTAAATAAATTACCACTTTTTTCTTTCTTTCTTTCTTTCTTTCTTGATTGATTGGTGAGTCACTACAGAATGCCACGCCCCCTCCAGCAAAGCTCGCAGAGTGAGCTTCTCGTGCACCTCAAGATCAGTCGCGCGGAGCAGCACGAGGAATAAACAGGAATAACGGACGGTTAACGTACAGGACGAATGGCGCTCATGGCCGGGATTATTTACGCGATCAGCTCGCTTTTCCTGGGGATTTGTGCAGGTCTGTCCGCTCCAAGGAATCATCCGGCGAATGAAGGTAAGGGGGGATGGAATAAAGAGGCAAAGTTTAGGGCGCAAGTGAAACTCAGGCGGACATACAAGTTAAACTGTAACGATATGTGGCCAGTTTACAAACCCCTAAAGTCAAGAAAAAAAGTTGGCCTACTTAAAATTTTAAGGAGTTTTTTTAAGGAATTTGTTGCAACTGATGTCTGGAAATGTAATGTATTCCTTTTATAGCCTACACACAGCAGGTCAATTGACATGTTAACAGATTAAAAACAAAATACTGTTCATACACAGAGATATGCCACAGATTTATTATTAACATTACATATATTTTTTAGATCTTTAATTATTCATTACCATTGCCCTAATTAGTATTTGTAATGTCATATATCTTTAATTTTACCTTTTTTTTTGTCTTGCAGTCACAAAAATGAAAATGTAATAATTTGATTTTGTAAATATAAGCATTATCCTACATATAATATTACATATCATAATAATAATTGTTACTTTATAATTATTATAGGGTCTAGTGTGGTCTTGGGGTGCTTTTTGTTGAACAGTCATTTTCAGAAGAAAAAAAAAAACACAATTGTCTTTATATTTTGATGAACCATTTTCCTACTTAAGTCAGTGCTCACAGACCCTTGCGCACTTGTCTGCCACTTTTTGGCCACCTTTGCAGCCTTATTTATCACAGATTTATGCCTTCAAACTTCATCCTAGCATCAGTTTTCTCAACTAGACACACAAGCTTTGGCGATCTCATTCTCAAGCTCTCTTTCTCCTTCAGTCCCGCTGCTGGATTCCAGATCAGTGCAGGGAGAACTGGCATGGGTCGCCAGCCCGACGGAAGGAGGGGTGAGTCAAAAAACCCATCTTACAATCCATCTTTCTCCATCTCCCGCTCCAACTTGACCTCTTTAGTATTCATACGTGTAGTTCTAGCACATTTCCATATGTTTAGATGGATACAAGACAATATCAATGTAAGATAGAAATACTCTTTAAAATAAAGGTTCTTTATTGGCGTCTATGGTTCCTTGAAGAGCCAAAATGGTTCTTCTATGGCATCACTGTGAAAACCCCCTTTTGGAACCTTTATTTTACCGATACAATAACAATGTACTGAAAGCGTCTAAAATGTGAAGCCTTTAAAAGGACATACAAATGTTTACAAATCATTTGAGGTTCATAGAAAATAAAATTAAGAGGTTAATTGCATTGCATTATTATTAAATGAGATTAATTAAAGATTCTTAACACCATCAAATGTATTTAATGTGGCTACAGATATACCTAATTTAATATTAGTTTAAGTATTTTCTGTTTGATGATAATTAAACTACACTACACTAGTGTAGGATTTACTTTGAAACACTTTCACTCAGAAATCGCTACTAAATGTCTCAAATAATGACAAGAAACACACTGAATTAAATGAGAAATTTTTAAGTAGAAAGACTGAAACAGTATTTTCTGGTGAAACATACTCCAATAATCCAGTTTCAAAGAGTGTAGATGACTTTATAAATACATTTGCCATTAATAATGTCTTTTTAGGCAAAGTTTCTCATTGTTCGCTTGGGATTGTGTTTGAGTATTAAACTCAGTTTCGGTTCTAACCAGTTTTCAGAGGATTTATAAAGACTTTCATATATTGTATGTATAATCATTTACATTTTTGATGCTGTCAGTATGTTGATATTCTACATTTCAGTGTCCAAAAATGTTCATGTCACGTATGAATACCTCCAAATACGAATGAGATCAGCCGGCCCTCTCCACTTCTCTCGGATGTAAATTTGGAAAGCTAGGTTACAGCGACAGGCGTCAAATTTCCTAAACAGTGGAGGGAGACAGAAATGCCCTTTGTTAGGAAACTCTATCCCTTTTCTCTCTAAAGAGGTAGGGGGGAGAGACTTGGCAACCCAGAGGCAGAAAAGGTCTGTGTGTGTGTGTGTGTTGGTGTGTGTGTTGGTGTGTGTGTTGGTGTGTGTGTGTGTGTTGGTGTGTGTGGGATTTCAGATTGAGGGGGTCAGCGGGTTCTGGCCGATAATGTATGCTTCCCGGGATCTCTGCACTGTTCGGAGCCCCTCATCACCAATTAGCCGTTTAACATCTTCAGATCAGGTGCATCTAAATTACCACATCAGCAATTCAATAAAACACACAGAATTCCCTTTCATTGCAGAGCAGCTCGGCTTCCTTTCGCATCGATCCAAGTTTCATTGAGCTCCTGAGTTCCTCTCCCTCTGTGATCTTCTCCGTGATGGACAGGCCTTTGGCACGGACGGTGGGCGGGTATTCAGACTTTAATACGGCCAATTAGCTCTTTTCTCCTCTCGTCTTGCTATCGGCAGTGCCGGGTTCTTATCTCTGCACTGCTCCGCTGGGCCTCCGCAGTTACACTGATGAAGGGACGAGCTGAACGGAGACAATCATGGTCCCTGACGGATGCCAGATTGCTGTCAGTCTTATTATCTCACAAACGCTCAATTAGTTTTAGCGTATGGTGAATAATTCCTGGAGATTATTAAGGGCTGCCAGGATGGTATTTGTGGGACTGTGGCTGCTGATATCGCAAGGCAGAAATGAAAAATATTACATAGTCAAAAGTTTGGAATATTAAGATTTTTTTTTAAATTAGCATATTAGAATGATTTCTGAAGGATCATGTGACACTGAAAACTGTAGCAATGATGCTGAAAATTCAAAATAAATTATATTCTGAAATATATTAAAATTATGGAAGCTTGTTTCCGCCATGAAAGGTAATTGCGGCTTTTTATCTCACAATTCTGAGAGAAAAAAAGTCAGAATTGTGAGATAAAAAGCCGCAATTACCTTTCATGGCGGAAACAAGCTTCCATAATTTTAATAATAATAAACTTAAAATTGTGAGTAATAAACTCACCATTGCATGTTATAAAGTCAGAATTGAAATAAACACAATTCTGAGAAAAAAAAGTCTTTATAACTCACATTTGTGTTTAAATCTCTTCATTCTGAGAAAAAAAAAGTCATAATTGTGAGATGCAAACCTGCAACTGTGAGAAAAAAAGTCAGAATTGTGAGATAAAGAGTCCATTGCATGATATAAAGTCAAAATTGTGAGTTATAAAGTCAGAATTGTGAGATAAAAAGTCACAATTACCCTTTTTATTTTTTTATTTAGTGGCGGAAACAAGCCTCCATATAAAATAGAAAACAATTATTTTAAATTTTAAAAATACTTCACAATATTGCTGTTTTTACATTTTTTTTTTTAAATGAAATAAATGCAGCCATGGTGAGCATAAGATATGTCTTTCAGAAACATTAAAAAATGTTAATTATTCCAGACTTTTGTCTGGTAATGTAGGTTAATATGTGATTCCCATTCAGACTCTTGGGTATAAGCATGTGTTTAGATGGTGTTCATTTGCTTTAATAAAAGTCATTACTGCTGATTAGATGATGAAAACTCAATGAGTCAATCAGTGGCTGTAATTCTGGTTTAGTAGACACTGAGAAGTGTTAGGCTGTACAATATTAATGACTGTCTAGAGTTGTTATTGTATCTGAGGCTAGTAGAAGAAGAAGAATAGTGATTTTCTGAGGTTAGTTCAGGCAAACTTATACTCAAGCTTGGAAAAGTGAAACAGATGTTATGTTTTAGATCTACATTTACTCTACAGCTTCCCAAGGTTCAGTTCCGTTTTCACTCTGGATGGCCTCATGTTTGTTTAGTTAAATGATCGGTTGTTTTCTGTTTCTTGGGAGTCTGATGAGTATCATACTTTATTCTGTCAACCGCTTGTCATTGGTTTTTAATTGGGATGCTCCGATTGGGATTGTTTACTGATTTCATGTCACCTGAATCATCCAAAATTGAATGGTTTCATCAGGAGTTCCATTATAACTGGTTGACAAAATGTCCTTCTTTGATTTATTGATGATAATAATAATAATAATAAAAACAAGTTTGCTTACACAAAACATTATCAATATTATTATACATAAGGATGAGCTTTCTTAGCTCATTCCATTTCATTCCGATCGTAAGCTTAAAAATCAGGTAAGATAGTCAAACCAAAATTTATTCAGAGTCAGACACCTTGAACATTTCACACATTATTACAGTTTATTCACTATAGTTAGTGAAATGGTGATCTCAGAGTTAAACTGTGTCAGAAAAAAAACATCTTAATTATGTCAGATAACACTTAAGCAAAACATGGTCAGGTCAAAGTGTCTGAATAATTTTTGGTTCCAAATTTTTATCAGTTTTACTGTTAGTCCACTGTATGAAGAATTTTTGGGTATAATATGTCACAGTTTACTTTATTTTGCTATCCTCACTTACATAAATGAACTATAGTGTCCTGCACCCACTAGTAAAAATATATCAAAAATATAAAAAAAATGTCTGAGTAATTTTTGGTTTGACTATTTTCGTGAGAAAATACAATCTCGTGTGAGGGAAGATTTGAGAAGCGAGTGGTGGGATAGCAGCGCGTGTGTGAGGACTGAACAGGTGGTACTGTTTTCTTTGGGGTTGTTTAAAAAGGTATATTATTTATTTATTATTTATAAATCACATAACATTATTTCACTCATTGGTTTGATTTTCTTTATATGTTGTCTTTCTTAGCAGTCGAATCCGGTTCATTGTCTTAAAAAGTGTATTTGATGTTCACCCAAGCTGTTCTGAATTCAGTGTAAAGATGCAATGCTGCATAAAAGCCAGCCTAAATTATGCCTGCTCTGACCCACTTCAGTCCCAAGTATCAAAGTATATAGTTACAATTGCTGTGTAAATACATTCATCTTCTTTTATTTATTTATAAAGCACCTGTAACACAACTCATGGTGGACCCAAAGTGCTAAAAATATAAATACAATTCACGTAAAGTCAAACAAAATATAAATATAAATACAATACAATATGCATAGTTAAACAAAATGGAAAGACAGTACAAACAGTTCAGTTATACTTGGTTAAAGGCTGTTGAAAGTAAATGTTTTTAAGCATTTTTTGGACCAATTATGCCACCTCTGAGCAGCATTAAACAGCCAGTGTAAAGACACCAAAATGCCATTTTGGAAGCGCTTCTGTGTATTTTGCGGTGTAAATTTGACATTGGACTACTACAGAGCCCCTAAGGCACAGGTGTCAAACACAAGGCCCGCGGGCCGAATACGGCCCACAAAGGTGTCCAATCCAGCCCGGGGGATGAACAATAATTAAAAAACAGTTATGCATGGTCCACCGGCCATAAATCCGAACGGTTGTTAGTTTTATTTTGGCCAATATCTATTCTGGACTTGCATACAAACTGCTTTGCAATCATTTTCCAAACTGTCGTTTGTGTGAAAATATTACGAAGTCTGTAAACAGGACATTAACACAGCCACATGCTGAATGCAGACACAAAGAGAAGAACACACGTGCCAGCAGAGCAAATACTGTACCAGGCCAAGCTCACTGTTTGTGAAATATAGGAAGAAAAATATATATACCGAATTAGGGAAAAAGGGAAATGTCTTTCGATCTCCGTATAAGTAGCCTATTTTATAAGCGCGGTGCTGCTTTGTGTACAGCGGTAACAAAGGAAACGCTATATTGTTGCTGTTCCACAAGCGCCACCTACTGTTAGAGAGTGAATTTGCATTTTCATTCAGTCTGTCTGCTATTTTTGTTTTGTGCAGGTGTCTTATGTAGCATAATTTCAGACCATGCTGTTTTTTTCTGTAAATCTTGAAATTATACAGTCTAATTTAAATAAAAAACAACTGCTCATGCTCAAAATGCAGTGGTGCCTGTATACCAAATGGCTACACATATTTTTTTGTTTAAGGCCAGTTTGGCCTGTTATAGAACAAATAAACAACAAATTAAAAAAAATAAATTAAAGAAAAAATTGGCAACCGGTATCAAATTTGCTCCAAAAAAAAAAAAAAAAAAAAAAAAAAAGGAATTGGCCATAAAAAAAATCAATAATAGAAAATATTAAATAAAACATTATTTTAAAAATCTAATAAAGTCTTTTCGCAGTAAAAACAAATGCAGTTTTCAAAGAGCATTGTGTTTTTTTTTTTCTTGCAAATTAATGTGTAGTTTGTATGGTAAATATTAATGTAACTGTCAGCTCACTAAGGTTTAAAAAAAAAAAAAAAAAATCAGCCCACACATGGTTACGTTTTTTCCCATCTGGCCCTCAACCTAAAATGAGTTTGACACCCCTGCCCTAAGGGGACATGGTGATGGAAAAAAAAAAAAATGAGATGGGAGGAAAAATTAAATGTCAATGTAAGAGAAACTTTGGTTTGTATTCAGCATTATCACAGGGGCATGAAAATGAAAATTGGATGGAGAGAAGTATAGAAAAAAGCCTAAAGTAAATAAAAACATAAAAATATCTTCACATGCTCAAAAGAAAAAGAATAACCTTTTAAACATGCCATATCAATGTGTACAAAATTACCACAGGGGTATTAACAGATTATTATAGCTTAATACATTATATTTATCAACTAAATCCAACAAAATCAGATCTTTTTTTATTCTTTATTTTGGATATTGTACCAAATAATTTTTAAAGACTACTTAAGATAGATAAAATGCTTAGCCAGTTAAAATATATTTATATATATATATATATATATATCTCAAAAAACCTTTATGGTCTTGTTTTTCATAGTTATGACACGCAAATGATGCTGAAGTTCATCAAAATGTGATTGGTTTATGTGAGGGAGTTGTAAGTTCATGTCAATCAGCAGCCAATCAATCATTATATCAGGTTTTGTAAAGTCAGTTCAGTTCATGCATTTAATTTATTTTGCATTTTTTCCATTAAAGATTATACAGTAATGGTGCAAGGGTCTCATGGCATTAAGCACTATAATTCAGTATTGCATTGTCAGTATTTATAAAATGGAACAGATAATGTCAGAATATGCGAACAGAAAAGCACAGCATCTATTCCGCCAAAACCAAACAACATTGTCATATCCATTACCATGACAGACACTCAAGAGAGTTGTTGTGACAGAAATACAAATATATATGCATATATATTTTAGTCAGAAAAAATGCAAAAATTTGTTTGAGTGTTCAGTCCTTGCAATTTAAAAGATTTCAGTTTGACATTGAGAAGGTCTTATAATGATTTTCAGCTAATTTCTAACACTGTTCTTGTGCTGTCTCATGCAGTGGGAAGAGGTGAGCATCATGGACGAGAAGAACATCCCCATCAGAACATACCAGGTGTGTAATGTAATGGAGCCCAGTCAGAACAACTGGTTAAGGACTCACTGGATACGGCGTGGCCCGGCCCAGCGTATCTACATTGAGATTAAATTCACCCTGCGTGACTGTAACAGCCTGCCCGGCGTCATCGGCACATGCAAAGAGACGTTCAACCTCTACTACCTTGAGTCTGACTCTGATAATGAGCGTTACGCTCACGAGAGCCGCTTTGATAAGATTGACACAGTTGCAGCGGATGAGAGCTTCACGCAGGTGGATATTGGTGATCGCATCATGAAGCTGAACACTGAGGTTCGGGATGTCGGCGTTTTGAGCCACACGGGCTTCTATCTGGCCTTTCAGGATGTAGGGGCCTGCATTGCACTGGTTTCCGTTCGTGTGTTTTACAAAAAGTGTCCATTAGCCGTGAGGAACCTAGCGCAGTTTCCAGACACAGTAACTGGGGCGGACACGTCGTCCCTGGTGGAGGTGCGTGGCTCCTGTGTGAATCATTCGGAAGAGCAGGAGGTTCCCAAAATGTACTGCGGCGCAGATGGAGAGTGGCTGGTGCCCATCGGGAATTGCCTGTGTAACCCTGGATATGAGGAGCGGAATGAGCAATGTCAGGGTAAGACACTTCTGATGTTACAGTCAAACTAGCACAACCGATCTGGGGCAAATTTTAAAATGTTTTAGTTCTTGAGTTGGATTTTTTTATTGAATTGGCCACACCTACAGGAAGTTCTGTCATTCTTTTTGTCCGTAAGGCCTATGCAGGTTATGTACAACAAACTTCCGTATTCTGTAAAACAGGTCGCATTGCTTCCAGTTCAGGTCTTTTGAACATGCTACGTTAAATATGGAGCTGTTTTTCTCAATATGGTTTACCAACCAAAGATGAGCAAAACCAATGTCCATCGCATATGCAGGTTGACCTATAAAAGTTTTTTGACATATAAAAGTCCACAGCTATCGCTGTTGCTGTTAACAATTTCTCCGTCAAGCAGTGAAACCACTTTCCTGGCCTGTACATGTGATGTTCGGCATAAAGCCTATAGAGTGCAACTGTCAGGTTCCGGAAGAAAAAATCCCATTTATTTTCTCCATAGTGGAATAGATTTTTAATAATAACCTACTGTACTGTGAGCTACAAGGTTGTTAATCAATTGATGGTATTTGCTTTTGTTGAAGCCATCAGCCTGCCTACATTATTGATGATGATAAAATACATTACCCAGGATTCTGCGAAGAAATCTCCACCAATCAGAAAATCACGACAAGTAAATCTCTTTTAAAAAAACTCGTACTGCTCGCCCACTCCCATGAAGCACTGCAAATGATGTAGAGTCAGTTTCCATATGTTCTCAAATTACTTACATATTTGTCTTTTTTTTTTTAAGATGTAAATTCTGATGCAATTCTGCATCATCCTATTTGTTATTTGTCATTTCATATTCAGTTCAAATTTACTTCTGAATGGTGCACAACACTGCCATCCATCCATCCATCCCTGTCTTTTTCTTTCTCCTCTCAAACAAGCGTCTGTCATCAGGTGGTAATAATAGCACTTCTGATTGGTTTATCAGCGTTTGTGATTGTGTAATAAGGAGGACTGAGACCACTCCTCCCATGAGACCGTTATTGAGAACAAGAGATGCTGATTACAAACACAGAGTAGAAGAGAGGAGAGTGCTGTCCTCAACCAAGCATTCTCACGGAACTAAGTTCATTATAATCATACTAGTTAGGCTCCGAACTTTTGTAATTAACAGATTTTTGGCAACTTCATGCCACATAATAGGATGTGACTCACTGTGGATGTGTGTGTGAGAGAGAGAGAGAGAGAGAGAGAGGGATCGTGAGAGAAAGATGGAATGAGTTGAGGCATGTTATCAAGAATCTAAAAATGGCAGAGGGCCGTGAGTGTGATGAATGGATCTGTGGAGGAGAAAAAATGTTATTTATCTTTAAAACTGACATTTCATTCTGCCATGGATCAAGCCAAATAAGAGCCTGTGACAATAATAAATACACATCACACAGTGTTGACAGAGAAAAGAGAAAGTAGGACCTCTCTTGTGCTTAATGACTTCTAGACATGTGCTGCTATTTGTAGATGTGCCGCAAAGACGCACTGCAAACACTTTTGCGTGGTTTCCATAGCGATGATGAGGGAAAGCCGGCGCCACCCTTGACCTTTCCCCCGAGAGGTCAAAGATCAGAGGTTACGTTCTCGCTCAGACCACAAGTGCAGTCATCTGGAGCTGGTTCAGGTTTCCTTAAGTGTGCGTCAAGTCCACAATGAGTTGAATTTGTTACAAGCTGATTATTAGTTATTTAGATTAATAGTTTTCATGAGTATTGATGGCATTTGAATCCAAATTAATAATTCTAAAAATTGAAAACCATAAATAGGAACATCTTATGGATTGTTTTCACACTTTGCATAGACTTATATATTAGGGGAGTAACGGTACACAAACATGACGGTTTGGTACGTACCTCAGTACTGAAGTCACGGTTCAGTACAGGTTTGGTACCGCAGGGGGAGAAAATTAAACAAAATTGCTTCTTTTTTCTTCTTTTTTTATTAAACAGTGATTTATTGAACAAATTGTATCTCTCTTTACAGAAATTCAATTATAATTAACATTTTCTTAAGTTTAAAAAACAATCTATCTCAGGAAATGTTTTAAACTATATACAGGGAGCCCTTTCTTGCACATTACTATAATATTAAAGGTTACAATTAACAACAGCCCAAATTATTACATTCAGTGGCTGTTTATTTTTATATATAATGATCAGCTCTCAAATAAATTGCCCAAAAGGCAGGTTTTGCATTAACTTCTAAATCTAATTATAAAATTATTTTTCAATTATTTTTCTACTCCAATTTTTTTAATATAATCAGTTACACAGTTACTATCATAACTTGTTTTCATGACAAATTTATTTAAACATATATTAAATAATTAGGACATTACTAACAGGTAAAGTAAATATAATGAATATATAAGCTAACATAGTGCATATTTTTAGGGAAACGCTCCCCTCTAGAGTTCATTTCTCTAGTGAACTAACATGCTGTGGACACTAAATGACTTGCCTGAGGTAAATGTAATGCTAAGTGAGATATTATTCTCAAGATGTTTTATTGATATCTTTCCACGGTTAAAACACTGGTTGAGAAATAAACATATCTATGCATAGATCGTCTGTTGTTCTTCTTCTGCACTTTTTCCTGTTGTGGCGTTTAGCAAACAGCGTTGCATGAACACCTGTGACTGAATTCATCATCTGACTGTAAGCACCAAACTGTGATGTCCGTACCATGATGGTTTGGGGCCAATACATATACCGTTACACCCCTAATATATGACTTGAATGTGTGTTTTTTTTTTTTTTATAGTGTAGTTTGTTGGTTTTATTGTGGATAAAGTTTTTTCTCCACCATTATATCACTGCGCCTTTCAGTTACTGTAAAATGAAGCGAAAACTTCAAATGGTGAAACACAAGACTTTTGCACACCTTGTAGCCATGTCTAACAAAACATGTCTAAAAAATCTCAGACATTTTATAGGTCTGCCTGAGGAAATTTGTTGTTAAAAAAAAAAAAAATGTTTGCATGTTATTTGAAAAAGTTACCCTGGTATACAGTACAGTGTGAAAAACAGCAATGTGTTACTTTATTGTTTCTTCTGTAAAGTTGCATTGCATGTGAAACTATCTTTGGGATGCAGTCGACACTATTGTTGGGCTTCTTCAGGGTTGATGTTGTGCTGAAAGGAATCTGCAGTAGCAATAGTGTCTCGGGATTCTGTGAGAGTTTTGGGGGTTCACCGGGGGGAGCTGAAGAAGAGGTCTCGGGTAGGTCAAAGGTCACTGACTCTTTCATCCATCTCTGACGCTTGGCTGACAGCTGGAGAGGAGAAATTTATTAAGACATCAAAACTCTTGACAGCTGGGGTTCCACAGGATGCCATGGAGACTCGGGAGCTATGATCTCAACTCCTGGTCTCTAAATGGGCCCAATGGGGGACGGCAAGAGAGAAGCTGCTGTTTGTTCGGTGTGATTTAAAGCAGCCTGTTGCATGATCAACAACATCCACAAGACAGATAGATCTTTACGGTCTCAATTGTTTTTAGACAGATATATATATATATATTCAAGGGAGAACAAGTTTAATCTCGGCTTAATCTTACATACGTCAGAGTTAGTGGACTGCAAATTAGATTTTTAAATGCAACTAATTTTAAATAAAGGATAAATAATAATAATAAAATAAAACTTGAAAATTATGCAATATATTCTTTGTCTGTCAGTTGGTTCTGTCTTTTCTAGAACATTTGCACTACTTTTTGGCTTGAAGGTTTACACTTGGCCTGCAAATACTATCTCTTTAAAATCTCAATTGTTTCTCTTGTGACAGAACCCTTCGTGAAGGACCGGAAAAATTCTGTCGAAACGTCATGAAGTGTCGCAGACCCGGCGTCGGTTATTGTCCACTATGACATACTATATGAGATAAATCGGTCGATTCTTGTGTCCCGACTCCCATTGACGTATATGAATCACCACGACACCCTACATCAAACAGATCGTGCCAAAATAAACCTGGTGGAAAATTAATACAATTATTTATCTATTTACAAAGTACCACAATAGCGTTATATAAAAAAAAGTTGATATGGCTATAATGGCTTAAGTTTGAAAGTACCCATTTTTGTTTGATCTAATCTGAGCTATGAATGAGCAATCTCTGAGCCATAAAATTTCCTCTGGGTAATGAAGGAAAGGACAGAAGCAGAAGGAATCAATCTCTCTCACCTTTTCTTCATCACTTTCCTTCTGCTTTTTTTCTCGTGCCATTTATTTGCGCTGAGGGAAAGAACTATGTTTCGTGTTCCAGCTTTTTTGGCCTCTTTTTCTCCGACATGCCTGAGTGGTTTAACCACACACCAGGCTAAAAGGAGCAGGTCAGAGTTTACCTCTGCCTGAAGAGATCGGGACAACCAAACCCAGTTCCTCACCAGAGGAAACAGAGATAGAAAGACTCCTGTGTGTGTAAGTCGAACATCATTATCGAGGTGTTGAGAGCTGTTTCTGGTCTGGATGGTGTTCTGTTCCCTCAGTTCTTTATCTCTGACTGTCTCTCTCAACGCCGACTCTCCCCCCTCTAAAAGGAGTGTGACAGAAGCGAGAGGGACGGCACCACCGTAACATTGATATAATGTTGCAGCTCGCTGACAGTCCCTTATATTAACCAGACTTAATGGACTCTCTGGAAGTCTTACAAGGGAACGACAGGAGACGTGTGGCCTCGGCTGACCTGAATTTCCCTCTCTCGTTTCAGTCAAATTCAGCTCTGATTCAGCTCTCTTAAAGGGAAAGTGCACCCATACATCACCTACTCACCCTCATGTTGCTCAAAATACACTAAATTTTATAAGCCTTTTTTTAATATTTATTGCAGTTTAATTAATAGTAAAATTCCATCAGATTGAATTGAATAATCCTTATGTATTTTAATTGAATAATTGAATAATTCTTAATCAATTATTCAATTAAAATATGTAAGGATTATTTAAAAGATTCGTAACGCTTCAAAGCTTTACAAATCCTTTGATTTGAATCAGTGGTTCAGAGTATCAAAGTCACGTGATTTCAGTAAACGAGGCTTTGTTACTTCACAAGTGTTTCGAAATTTCAATAGTTTACGTGACTTTGGCAGTTTGATATACACCGAACCACTGATTCGAAACAAAAGATTCGTAAAGCTTCGAAGCTTCATGAAGCAGTGTTTTAAAATCGCCCATCACTAGATATTGTTGAATAAAGTCGCTTTTTTTTTTTTTTTTGGTGCACAAAAAGTATTCTCGCCGCTTTATAATATTAAGGTTGAACCACTGTACTCACATCAGTATGTTTTTAGTACCTTTCTGGGCGTTGAAAGTGTTAATTAACTTGCTGTCAATAGAGGCCTCACTAAGCCATCGGATTTTATCAAAAATATCTTAATTTGTGTTCTGAAGATGAACGAAGGTCTTACGGGTTTGGAAAGACATGAGGATGAGTAAGTAATGACAGGATTTTCATTTTTGGGTGAACTAACCCTTTAAATTGCATAAATCTTAAAAAAGGATTACATTTCTTCAGTGTAGGAAGTATTTAGCAAGCTTCTTATTTCTAAATTTAAGTGACAAAAAGAGTAATACAATTATCCATATGAAATGTGCTATGTGTTTTAAGTCTTCAAAAGTCATGCAATATATTTGTGCATTTACCCTAAAACCCCATATAAAGCTGGTGGTGAATAGCGACCTTTTAGTCTGTTATTGTAAACCTTAGTATATCGTGCACGAGTCAATACTATGCTAATAGATACACAGACACACTGCTGTGAGCATGTAAGATATGCTGCTGCTGTTGCTGCATAAATAGACATACATAAATCCAGTAGCAGATCTATGCAGGTGGAGCTATGGAGGTGGAGGGGTTCAGCCGAACTCTGATAGAGCGCTGCAGGACTAGCAAACGTTGAACCAGAATAATAAAATGTTAAGCAAGCAAAATCTCATTGGCTGCAGGATCAGCAGAGGCTAATCAGCTTGTGTGTGTGTATATATGTATATATTAAATAAGCATTTTTTTTTTTTTTTTTACCCGGCTCCTATGTTTAGGTTCAGTAATTTCACTTTAATGGCAATGAAAAGGTTATTAGTCAGTTATTGAAATGCCTTATTTTAAAAAAAAATGTAGCTTCAATTCATTGGTATTTAACACATTTGACTGTCTTTTGCTGCAAAACCAGCTAAGTCTATGTGTGCTTCTTTTGCAAAAACCTCTAAGTCCACCTCTTTGAACAACAAGACATAGTAAAACATTGGTTTTACAAAGATACAACAAAGATACACTGTTGTTTACTTGCTACTCGCAAAATCCTGTCATTGCCACTGTAACGCTGGACAAAACATGATAAAAACTTGCAGCTCGGCAATCGAAAGCAGCTCATATGCACACTGTCATTCATTGTGAAATTGAAAATGAATAGATATTCGTCGTCATACTTAATGAACCAAACTGCGACGTCCGTACCGTGACGGTTCGGGACGAATACATGTACCGTTACACCCCTAATATATATATATATATATATATATATATATATATATATATATATATATACATACATATGACGTGCTGTGCATTTTCCTAAAATCCCATATTTAAATGTAGAGGTGAATAGTGACTTATATTTTAGTTTCTCGCCCAAAGTTGTCATATAAATTCAGCAAATTTGGTATATTTTGTCATATTTGAGTCATACTGGCTACTTTTTCTGTACTCTGGCACCTTTTTTTAAACTTTTTAGCCTCCATTCATTGTCATTGGATGCAAAGGGAGTTTAAAAAAAAAAACAAAAAAAAGAAAAACATGGAGAAAAGAAAGTCATATGTGCTGTTTTTGCATGAAAACTTTGTCACTACTTTAGTGATTTCTGATAATGTGGTTTGGCGTTAAGACTAGTTGTAGTGTTTTAACCATCAGTGTTGGGTTTGGTATCTTGCTGGAAGTTCCGTATTGTTTTCTCTCACTCACTTTCCTTCTGCCTTTGAATTTGTCTTTTATTTTCTGTCAAGAGGGGGTTAAAAAAGACAGAGAGAGAGATAGACGTGCAGTAAGAGGAAGGGGGAACAACAAAAGACAGAAAGACAGCGAGAATAAAGGAGGTGATCGCAGAGAAAAACAGATTTGTCAGCACACAGGGAAGGTCAGCGCCCTCCTCTCAGACAGGAAAAGACGAGAGAATGAAAAGGAGCTGATGTCTAGAGAAAGAGAGAGGTTTTTAGGTGGTCTTTGATTTCTTTTCCTCATCATTCACTTCACGTTCTCTTTAAACATCCCTTTGATGTGATGACAGACGCTGTCTCTTTCTTTTTCTCTCTCTCTGTTTCTCTCTTCGCTCTCCTGTAACAATGGGCTGTGATTGCGAGGTTTTGAGTTGTAATCTTAAACTCGTCAAACTGTAGGAGGTGTGTAGGTGGTCTTTTCTCAGTTTTAGTCCTCATTGTGATGGAGTGATGGATGTAAAGATGTGTAAAAAAAAAAAAATTAACACATTAGATAGATACTCATTTTAATACAGTGAGAAAACATGGTGAACTCCCTGTTCTTCTAAGCTAAGGCAGCATCGTAACTAACAATGCAATAATCTAGTAAGCATAAAGATACAGAGTACACACAAATATTATTAGTAATTTATTTGTTCTTTTCAGAATATTGCATAAACTGTCTTCTATGCAAAGCATGCATGTACATTTTTTTAATTTATAATACAGCATATGGGGCTGGCTATCTTTTGGAGTAGAGATCCGGATTATGTCTATGATGTCCTAAAATGCTTAGGTAGATAGCTCACTATGTTTTGAAACAGATCCATACTAATTTGTAACAAAGAGACATCAGCAGTTAAGCATTGAATTGACCCAATGAAGCTTCAGGCACAAAGATTTTCAATATGTGTGTTTCAATATGTCGGCCAATTATTTATAGTATCAGCATAAATTGAGCACATAGTGTGGCTACATATGTGCATATATACAGTAGTCAACATTTGAAGTGGATCAAAAATGAAAAGTTTTGATCCACTTCAATTGTTGACTACTGTTTTATTGTTTTGTACTTTGCACACTCTTTATATATAATTAGAGATGCACCAATATGAAAGTTTTGGCCGATACCGATAATTCTTTATATTTGAAAGTCGATATATTGGCTGATAAATCTAAATCCCAATTTTTATATAATTTTTGAGAGCCTGATTACAAAAACGGATGTTTCACCAATAAAAGCCATGTCCCAAGAACACAATTCAAATTTTCTCGTTATAATATTATGTAGCCTATATGACAGACTTGCGCTGCACGTTGCCCTTAACTGTATTTTCCTTTTTGAAGTGACTCCAATCGTATTTCAAGCAATTCAAAATCATCACGGTGAACAGTGCGCATCTGAAGGGTCTCCGCTGAAGGAAATAATCTATTATTTATCGGCTTTAATATATTGGCCCAATTTTCTTATCTGGCCGATAACGATAACATAAAAAAAGAACATATATCATCCCTTTATATAATAAAATATTTTAATATTATAATTATAATATATATATATATATATATATAGTATTTTTACATATATATTTATATATAAGACTCAGCGACTTGATATTTCTAAGTTATGATGCAGTCAAATAATTAAAAGTTTGAATCAGTTAATTGAAATGAACAGTTTGAACTGATCCACAGAAATGAATCAACTTGTCTATTCAATGAGAATTTTTAGAATTACTGAAATATTTTTGACTATATTTATGTATGATTTGTACCTTTGAGGACATCCACATAGTAAACACACAGAAGTATTGACTGAGAGAACTGACCACGTGTCTCTGTGACCTCATTCCTAAAGGCCAAGAGAAAGTTCCAAAGGTTAAAGGTCAAAATAAGAGAGTTTATCATGTCACTGCTGCCATATTCATCATGTTGCACCACCACAACATCATTATGCTCATGTGTGTGTTTGTACTGTAGGTGTGTGTATTTGTTTTTCCGACAAATCTTTAGAAACGTACCCAATTCTCTGTTGTTCTCCAACTTCCCATAAACACACACACACACACATGCACAATGGAAGGTGTTGCAGCTCCAGACAGTCTGTCGTCCTGTATTTCCAGAGTGTAAGATAAACAAACTAAAAATACAACCTTGTTTTTTTTTTGTTTTTTTTTACCCTGACCCTATAAGTCACATACACACGTTATCAAAACAGAAAACTCATCCCATGATGTATCATGCTGTAAACTTTTTGACAAGTCGCGCATAAAAAATAATCTCAGCTTTCCGATTTTATAATCGCATTAATCTAAATCTTTTAACGCGCGATTTGAATGTTTTTTTTCTAATCGTCCGATTGATCGTGCAAAAATCAATACTAAAAAAAAACATACTAAACAATGTTTTATTAAAAATGTAAAAATGCAGACAGTTTTCTGTGATGGGTAGGTTTAGGGGTAGGGGTAGTGTAGGGGGAGAGAATGTACAGTTTGTACAGTATAAAAACCATTACGCCTAATGTCCTCACTTTGATAGCAAAACAAATCTATGTGTGTGTGTGTATGGAACTCATTTGCATATCCTCCTGTGCCAAAACTTCCTGTATTTGAAAATGCTGCCACAACTTTTCATGATTAACAATATGTGCAGACCTTGCCAGACACACACTCATCTCTCTCTAATCTCTCCATTCTTTTCTTTTCATGGTAGTTGCTATTAAAACCCTGTGGATTTATTAATTGCGTACAGATTTTAAAGACCCCTGCAGCCCTACAGGGTGTACGCGATTATACCTCCGATAAACATGCCGTAAATTTTGGGAAATTCCTTTTTCTGAACACTGGAAGTTGGTGTACGTGTTCAGGGAAGCATGAAGTTTAGGTCATTTCAGGAAGTCTTGCATCAATACCTTAAAAAACCTGCCAAATCTGTTATATTAAAACAACACGCTTTGACACAATAATACCAACAACAATAATGTATATTAATAAATAAATATTAATATATATTTTATATTAATAAAATTAAAAAATCAGCCGCACCTTTGATGAAATAAATAATGTGTACATGTTGAGTGTTGTTGAGGAGAGACCAAAACGTTGTTATTCACTAAAAATCATTCAGGTTAAGAATTTATTGAAATTTGTAAATGTACTTCCTTTCCAAAATAGTTATTTAGGGGTGGGCGATATGGCAAAAATATCATATCACGATTTTTTTCAGGAAAATCACGATTCACGATTGTATCATGATTCTTCATGTTGTTTTTACTATTTTGCAAGTGACTGAGCATTACAGCCAAACTAATTTCCCTGTTTTAAAAACAAAGCCTTACAAAATAACAAAATATAAAATAAAAAGATAAAAATCTTTGTCATTATTTTATCTTTGTTATTAAAAAATAAGACAAAAATAGGCTACACATTATACAAATGAAATTAATAAAATGCTTTATTTCTTTCAGCTACAGTAGGTGTATTTAACAGTAGTGTTCAAGTAAAAAATTAATTAGATTAAAATAATTAGGGATAGTTACCCCCACCCACCCAAATCTGCCATAATTTACTCTGTCACATTGTTTTAAACCCTAATGAGTTTCTTTCTTCTGTTGAAAATAAAAGTTATTTTAAGGAGAATGTGGGTTAACCAAACAGTTGCTGGTCTCTATTGACTTCCGTGGTAGGAAAAACATAGTCAGCAATCAGCAACTGTCTGGTTAACCCACATTCTCCAAAATATTTTATTTTGTGTTCTGCACAAGAAAGAAATTAATACAGTTTTGAAACAACATTACAGTGAGTAAATAATGACAGAAGTTTCATTTTTGGGTGAACTATCCCTTTAAGGACAAGCGGCAGCATGGTTAATATTAGGCTGCTCTGTCACTTTAAAGACCTGCACGTATATAAGATATTTATTGCTCAGAGGTTGTTTTTATAGCTCAGCAAAGAGTTCCTAATTATGTTTCATTTAATTACCAAGTTTGTCTAAGATGATTCTTGACCAAATAGTACGATTTTAGAGCTATAAAGTAAATGCGAATAGCAGCTCTGATCATTTGGTGAATTTGATGAGAAATATCTGAGTTCACATTGACATCTTGCTAACTCGGAGCAAAAATTTTCTTTTTTGATACCCTACAGGAGATTCATGTGAGAAACTGAGTCTTTATTTGCACCATTTGCTTTCCATTTAATCTCATTGCTTTCTAGGAGCAACAGTTGAGATAAGATTTCATTTGATGTTTTTCTCTGCTCGGGAAGTTAAGATGCCGGATGAGGACCAGTATCAAAAAACTCAACGTGACCATCGATATCTACTCAAGAGTTTAATGAGATTTGCTTTTGTTCAGGTTAATATTATTACTAGAGCTCATAGGAGGCATCAGGAGATGGACGACTTCCTCTGGTAATGAGAATAGAGTTTGTTAGGTGAAGCCGGGCTTGTATGAATTGGTTAGTGTTGTAGGCCTCAGGGTGGGGTCAAGGTCAACATGTGGAGCGAGTGAGTCATCAATCAATGTGATCCGCCCGCCCTCCGCATGTTTGTCATCAATCACACTGATGGACCCGTCCGTGTGTGTGTGGGGGGGGGGGGGGAGGGGGGGGGGGGGGGGGGGGGAGGAGGGGGGTCAGAGGTAATTGTTAATTAGTGACTAAACCATGTAGAACAACAGATGCCAGACCATGAGACAAGAAGCCAATTGATGTTTCTTTCACGTGTGTGTGTGTGTGTGTGTGTGTGTGTGTGTGTGTGTTTGAGAGATAACACTTCCATGCCCTCAGCAGAGGAACCTGATCTTGATGTTTTTGTCTAAAAAAATCCTAGTGCTCTGCAAACCATCATTAACACACACACACACACACACACACACACTTATCTAGCTATCTAAATTGAGACTTCCCATTGACTTCTGTTATTCTTAATGGGATCTTTTAGGGTATATTAAAAGGAAATACAACGAGAAGAGAAATGACAGGGATGTTCAGAATGTTGTTTAATAAAAGTACAAGATGCTCTTGAAGTGTCTTCTGTGTGTGTGTTTGAGGATTTTGAGCAGCGGTTTTCAGTCCACCCACTGATGCAGTCCGTCTCTCATCGTGACTCGTCCGTCTCTCAGCGTCTCACTAATGGAAAGATGTTGATTTGAGGGCTCAGAAATGTGACTGATATAGCTGCTCTTCATGTCAGGGAATACTGGAATGTGTGTTGGAAACCAGAAGACACTTTTCTTTGTCCCCTTATCTGAGAGGGTCATGTCATATAGTGTGTGTTTGGATGTCTGGGAAGGATTTTTCTCTACACAAAAGCTCATTCAGTTTAGTGAAGATTAAGTCCAGTGGGAAGAGAAAATGAGAGATGATTTCCTCTTCCTTTGGTGTCTCCTGAACCTCTGGATCAATCTTAAACAGAGATTAGAGTCCGGACTGATGGTGATAATCTGTTGTGAGGTCTGTTCCCTTCTTTAGGATTAGCAGAGGAACATCCAAGAGACTTAGGAGAGCCTTGTGGTGTTTATTTTTTCCTTTGAGTTCCTGTTTTTTTTTTTTTTTTTTTTAAATATATATGTGTGTGTGTGTGTATATATATATATATATATATATATATATATATATATTTCTCAAGTTTTTCTTTGCTCTTAGAAGGTTTCTAGCAACATTTAACCTTACAAAGCCTACTGTATTATATTTGATACATGGATTTGTCTAAACTGAATCTGTTGCACACAATCTACTACATGCCTTCTGTCATCTGATTGATAGTTTATACGTTCTTATCAAGTAAAAATGTTCATCTTCAGTTCATGGTACATGTATCTTTTTGCTGTGAAATCAGATTTTTATAAAGTTAATGTAAGAATAACTTTTACTTTGTAATTCATATTTTAAGACTTACTGGATTTAAATGATTTTTTGTTTTGAAAAAATCATGTTAAAATGTGAATATCAAATATGATTCATTAGGCTTTTGAGGAATGTGTATGTGTTCTCTCAGTCATCATTGTATTGCTTTGCATTATGTTTTGCTCCCAAAATAATAGATGATCATAAAATTAAGCATTTAAATATCATCTTACTAAGACATATCATTAGCAGATATAGAGTGACAACTGATATGCATTTTATGCATGTAAGATCAGAATTTCATCTTACTTTTTGTCCATATAAATAACATTTGCACCAAATTGCATATTTTAACGCAAACTTTAAAAAACGTGTTTCAGCGTTTTCGAAAACGATACTGTGTAAACTACGAAAACATGAATTTGTGAAAATGGTGGCGTCACGTGCATGTGCATTACGTGTTCACAGTGTTGGGGAGTAACTACTTACATGTAACGGAGTTACGTAATTTAATTACAAAATAAATGTAACTGTAGTCAGTTACAGTTACTTAGAAAAAAAATTGTAATTAAATTATTATGAAAATGTTAAACGATTACAAAGAGGGTTACATTTGAAAATTTTCTGTAAAAAGCTAGGATATGTTGAATAATATTAATTTGTTACTTTGCCTGTTTTTGATGTGCACGATGCCTCCTGCCATTTAAAGGCCATTTAGTAAAGCACTTCTATTCTAATGCTTTTGATTTGGTTCTCTTGTTTGAATATGCAGTACACAATTACAATTACATCAATCCACATTGCCACTGAAAGCTTTAGGCTACAATCTGTCTAAGAGTTGCCACCATGGCGAGTGATAAAAATGCATTCCAGTGCTGGGAATTAGAAAAGTAATCAAATGTAATTAGTTACATTACTTTAATAAAGTAATTAAAATAGTTATGCTACTTATTACATTTCAGTGTAATCTGTAACCTATTACATTTCCAAAGTAATCTTCCCAACACTGCGTGTTAAGACTATAGGAGCGTAGAGTTTCTTTACAAAGTGACATCGCCATCTACTGGCCTGGCAGCAGAATACAGAGTCTTTAGTCATTTTTGCGGATCCATGTGAATGGGGATTGTTTTGACAATGTTTTCGTCTGTATGTGAAAAACGCAAAGGAGAAACGTTTCCATTTTTAGTACATTGTAAACGTACCGTAAAATAAATGACTTCTGGGTGGCTGGAAGTCATTTATTTGACATTTATGGAATTGATCTGTTTGCATTCCCATTCATGGCTACTTTTTGAATGGTTATTAATGCAAAATAATGCTTTTTGCTATCATATGTTGTAGTTGCCACATTGTGCAGGAGATAACAGGGTCATGCTTACCAGCCAAACCTTGACCTCATGTTCCCATTGTTTCTTTTTGGTCTCTGGAGTTGGAAAGACTTTTATAGTAGCGTGCCGAAGTCTAAGGCATCTTTCATCCTCCTAGTTTTCATCCATATGTACACAGACGTTTAAACACAGAGCAATGTCCATGTATGTGTTTGCACGTAAATGAGTGATAAGGATGATGAAAAACGGTGATGTTTTTCAGGCAGGAGGAGTAGGAGGACACGACACGCTAGATTATTTAAACATCACGCATTCTTTATTTATGATGTCAAAACATGTTTTACTCAGATATATGGATGGGAGAATTAAAGGTGACTGTTGCATGCTGGGAAAACATCCAGAATTCCTCATTCATCATCCTCTGGTCTGTCTCTCGCTCTTCTTGACTTCACCTCCCTTTCCTGGCTTCTCTCTCCATCATAAATGCATCATTGTTTTGTGGAGAACTGGCAGTTTTTCATGATCCATCTTATATACTTTATAATCATCTCATAACTGAATAATTGAATAATGTTTTATAATAATCTGATACATACGCCAGGTACTTTGTTATCTGGGTAGCATATTTACACAGAATTAACGTCATCCTGTATCTCTTTTCTCTCGTAGTATGTAAGGTGGGCTACTACAGGTCTCTTTCTTCGGACTCCGGCTGTCGTAAATGTCCACTGCACAGTTACTCCACGAAAGAAGGAGCCACTTCCTGTGATTGTGACAAAGGATATTACAGATCGGAGACTGATCCCGCTGCCATGCCTTGCACACGTGAGTTAAATGCAAACATACGCACCAGTTTGAAGTGGGTGTACCATTTTTTCTGGAAACTACTATGATGGTGTTTTACATGGACCTTGGAGTACCATGTAAATGGGTATTTGAGTGACATTTTCAAGATTTTACTTTAAAAATTATATGAATATTTTACTTAATTGGGTCAGATAATACAGTTTCCATGTAATCAGCATCTTTATTAATAAAAAAATACAAATATATTTTTTAAAAGCCAGATGAATAAATCACACATTTTTTCTGTAAAAATAATGATTAAAAACATTGGAGTTTTTAATATATTTATATTGTAATAATTCCACAGTTACTCTCCAAATTCATGTAGAAACAACTTAAAGATAGTATATTTTAAATATTTATTTAATGGTATCTTTTTATGAATGAAGGTCAGTATCACTGATACTAATACTGGAACTGATGTCTCTATGAAATAGATTTTTTTAAAACATTAATAATAGACATTCAATATTACAGTATAACTAAAAGCTGTCATATTTACCTGTTGCCTATCTAACAGACAGGAAATATACAGAAATTAAAAGACAAGTAATGCCATTGGACAAATATGACGAAAAAAGCACTGCTGCTGCATTATAACATCAGTATTTTTTTAAGAAACATCTAGCATAAAAGCAAATCATAACTCAGATACTGGACTGATATGCAGCGCATTCAGCATGTTAATAAATGTTGATATCACAACGCATCCTGTATTAGATTAATCAGATGTAGCTATCACAACTTTCATCTGCAAAAAGTTCGAGAATGAAAACGTGAGTTTGACTGAAAGTGTAACTCTTATTGCGCTTTAAAACAAAAGCCAACGAAACGAAAGCACAACAAATTCACATTCTATTAGGCTACGTTAGTATCACTGTTGTAATTTTTTATTTATTCTAATATTTCAGCAATATTTTGGATTCAGTTGGCACTTTCTGATCAACCAAAATGTTACTTTACAGTATGAAAATCACTGATGATCGTAGGCGCCGATTTATGTTTCTGCCAGTGGGTGCCCACCGGCCATGAGAAAAAGCACGTTGAGATTCGTGACAGGACAAAGTTCGAGCGCTTTCAGTGCAAGAGTCAAAGAAATCTGCATCCGAGCAGAGATTCGTGCTCGTGAATTACATATATGCGCTCTCATGTGCGTTACAAATGCGCTCTCGACATTAGCAAAATAGAAACTGCCTCAAATGGACTATGAAAACGAAAAGAGAGCCGTGTCTGAAGGCGTCAATCGATTTTTATTGGTTAGAAATGAGAATATCTTGTGTTTACCCGTGGGTGCTCGGGGGTTCGGCGCTTATGCTGATGATTATTGTTAAATTAATTATGAATATAATTTAAAGGATATTTTCAGCACAAGATAAAAGCTTGGCGCTGCACAGCTTGCATTGAACTGTATTTTGTCAAAGTGAAGCCAGACATTCTCTCTCATGTCTTTTGACGCATGCTGTGGCAAGCTAAACAATCAGAGCTCAGGGCGCCGCCCAAAGTGCTGCTATAACCAGTCAGGAGAAAAAAGAAAAGAAAATATTTCGATCATCGTTTACATGATCGATCGTCGCTGTCACGGTCGAGTACTCGATCACTGTTGCTCATCCCTATTTAGGACTGCTCTTGTGAGGATACTCGACAAAATGGGCATTTTGGCATAATTCTGTGTGTGCATCATTCACAGACAGCACGTTCTCGTTCGTCTTGTGGCGCTTGAATGGTTTAAAAGCATTTGCGTGAATAAGAGCGTGATCATATAATGTAACTCTAGCCAAATTATGATTGAAAAAACGGATGCTGCATTAATTGCGTTAAATATTTTTAACGCGACTTAAAGCTGCAGTCCGGAACTTTTTTTGATAAAAAATGATCCAAAATTAATTTTTGAGCAAGTACATAACCAGCCAGTGTTCAAAACTATCTCATTATCTCTTATGTCTTATAATAAGAGCGACCTGGTGGATTTCCGCGGGAAATTCGAGCATGCAGCAGTTTGTCTTTGCGTCATTACGTCATGTCGGTAAACAGAAAGAAGGAGTCCAGGCAGGCTAGTCGGCTTTATCATGTGAGGATGCTTGTTGTAGCGGATCATTTATAGCCTGTTCTCACAGCAGCTGAAATAATCCAGAAAGGTTCAAATGACAATCATCAGTGACAACTGGAGATTCACCCGTAGTCAAAAGTGAAGGCTTCGGACTGTGGAGTGGCTACAGAAATTGAAATCTACAGGTAACGATACACACTAAATACACATAGTCACGCAATGCTGATGTTGTTAACATGAACAATTTAAGAACAAAGTATAACAGTAATAATAATTTGCACTGATCCGAGCTAAGCTATCGTTAGATTTAATCATCATTGGCAGCACGATTTATTGTAAGCCTAATGCTTTTTTCCTCAGTTGGTCAGAACAAAAGCGGCAGAAATGTTACGTCAGCTGATATTTTCCAGTGAAAATTCTTATGTTGGTCATACTTTCAAGATTTAGAATCTGTGATTCTGAAGTACAGCATCCACACCGGTGTAGTGATTGACAGCAAACATTAGATTCATCCGCTGAGGAGTCGTGCAGAAGCACAACGCATACAACGATAACAGTTCCGCATATGACTGCAATTGCAGGTTTCAAACAGAGATGGCGACAAAGAGGAAAAATGCCAGACTGCAGCTTTAACTGAAAAAATCAATCGCGTGCGCGCGCTAATTTTGACAGCACTAAATTTAATTTAAAAATTAAATTTAAATGACTTACAAAATGTCTTTAAAATGAAAAAAAATGAGCTGAAACATATTGTCTGAAAAATTAAAATATACAGAAATAACGAATTGAAAGCAAAAATTCTAATGTATGTTGTGCATGGGCATGTGATTAGTTCTGTTTACATCCTTTTATGTGCAGCAGATGTTCCTCACATCAAATAAATGAATTTAAATGAGACAGTATCAGTCTCACTCTACCAGCTGTCTGTCTGTCCTCCTTCTCTCTCTCTCTTCCATACTAATGACCAGCTCTATCGCTTTGTAGAACAGACGCTGTTTGTCCTCTCCTTCTGTTGTTTTCTCTCTCATTTCTTCTGTCTCTTTCTCTCTTATAGAAAGTTTTAGAGTACACAAAACGGTACTTGCATAAATACACACACACACACAGACTAGCAAAACTGAACCTTGGTTAAAAAAAAATTAAAAAAAAAATAATGGAGCTTATACAATCAGAATTTTCATAATTCTGATTGTTTTACAATAAATATTTAAAATAAAATATATACGTAATATTTAAATTCTGATCTCTTATGTTCACCAAGGTTGCATTTATTTGATCAAAAATACAGTAAAATCAGCATTACTGTAAAATATTATTACAAATTAAAATGTTTTCTATTGCAATATATGTAAAAATGTAATTTATTCCTGTGATCAAAGCTGAATTTTTTTTAGCATCATTACTCCAGTCTTCATGATTAGAGAGGGATAAAACTCCTTCAGAAATCATTCTAATATGATGATTTGCTGCTCAGGAAATATTTCTGATTATTAGCAATGTTGAAAACATTTGTGCTGCTTCATATTTTTGTGGAAACATACATATATGCAACATTGTTATTTCAAAATAAACCAATTTTCCATTATTTCTCTAGCAAAATGAAATAGCAGCCTATTTTATGTGAGGGATATCGAAAGCTTTCTTTTCTCTCTGTGTTTATTGCAGGTCCTCCATCCGCTCCACACAATCTGATATCTAATGTCAACGAGACGTCGGTGCTGTTGGAGTGGAGTCCGCCGCTTTCCTCCGGAGGCCGTCAGGATCTAACCTATAACGTGGTGTGTAAGCAGTGTGTGCGAGACACACAGAGATGCACACTGTGCGGGGATGACGTGCGATATTCTCCGCAGCGGCTAAGTCTGCGCTCCACGCGGGTGTCCGTTCACCAGCTGCAGGCGCACACCAACTACACCTTCCAGATCTGGGCCGTCAACGGGGTGTCCAATCACAACCCTAGCCTGGAGCAGGCTGTGTCCGTCACGCTCACCACCAACCAGGCTGGTAAGTTTGTGTGTCCAAACATGCTCAGATTGAATCAGGTGTCATGTTTGTATGTGATACATTACTGGCCAAAGGTTTAGAATAATTAATATTTTTAGGGGGTCAAGCACTTAGCACTGAAACTCTTTTGTAATTGTTACATTTTCCAAGGATCAGTATTCTCCCCTAAAAATGATCGGGCAGACCTAACCTTAAGTCGTAGAGACTTGAAACTTTGAGGGCTAGCCCCGATCGGCCTGACGGGGGCGCTACAGCGGTGAAAAGTATGAAATGGCTCATAACTCCCAAACCGGTAGGCGTAGGCTCAAGTGTCTTGTATCATTGGAAACCGTGGCTCAAGACAGATTTGTTCGTCGTTGCGAAATTTTCGGGTATTTTGGATTTTTTTGAACAACCTACTTTTGCGAACTAGTCCTAGGTTTTTGGCCCAATCAAAGCCAAGATGCAAGATTCTACGGAGTCTGATTGTCAATAATTATTAAAAACAAAATTAAAAAAAACATGAAAATGGCTTTATCTACTTCACAGTTATTGCAATCGACTTGAAAATTGGCATGCAGTGTCTTTGTCCGAGGTGCCATGATTGTTTATGAGGACACTGACGTATTTCAAAAAACATGTCTGTCATCGGCCAATTAATTTTGCACAGCTATCAGACAACGTTAATGGAGGTTGATCGGAACGAAACTCGCTGGGCCTGTTTGACTCATGGTCTTAGAGGGCTGTGAGAATTTTGAAAGAAATCGGTCACTACATGGCGCTAACGAGTTTTATCCCTCTCTAATCATGTGACACTGAAGACTGGAGTAATGATGATGAAAATTCAGCTTTGTATCACAGGAATAAATTAGAATAGAAAACAGTTTTAAATTGTAATAATATTTCACAATATTACTGTTTTACTGTATTATTGATCAAATGAATGCAGCCTTGGTGAGCAGAAGAGACTTCTTTCTAAAACATTTTTAAAAAATCATAGTTATTCCAAACTTTCAAACGGCAGTGTACTATATTTCTCACCTAATCTTCAGAGAAAAATTTCATGCAGTTTAGTTTCACTCCCCTAATCACCTACGGAGAACTTCTGTATGACCTTTCTGCTCCATTACAAACACACACACATGTAGAGCGTCAAATACACTCTATTTTGATTCATGACTGTGTGTGTATGTGTGTGTGTGTGCGTGTGTGTGTGTGTGTGTGTGTGTGTGTGTGTGTAATTGCCGACTTGTGATATGCGGTCTGTGCTCTTGATGGTGTCTTGGGTTTCCGTTGGAATAGAGCGTTAGCTGGAGATCCGGAACTTTCTGTGACAACCCAAGCCTGTAAATTAACCTGAGGGGTTGGAGTGTGGAGTTTAGGGTGTAGGGTGTAGGGCGTAGTGTGGAAGGGTGGGGTTTTGTCATGCATTGACGTGCCTTTGGCTATAAATCAGAGGACCATGTGTCCTACTTAGTTGTGCAGTGGGCGGTCATGTGTGTATATTTAGAATAATTAACATATACTTCTAAATGTAGATGCTACTGACATACGTTTTATAATAGACAAAACTATATATTCCTGGTGTCGTAGTGAAAAAAGAGAAAGTCAGATAAAGAAGTTTTAAGGAAAGGGAAGCTGTGTAAAACCTCCTTAACCGTGGTAAAAAATTACTCTAACATGCCGTTTGTTGCTTTATTCATCAATATGATAAAAGAAACAAATGTTTACTTATTAAATCATTCATACACCTCTAATAATAGTAAAAACAATTATTTTGTATTATAGATAACAAACAATACAGCATCACTGCAGCGCATAATGAGACTTTGTGACAAGATATGCAAAACCTTAAAAGTCTTTACGTTTATTTTTAAGAAACCTTTACAATCAAAAACACCTATTTTCTAAGTCTGATTAGTAATCAACTTTGTAAAATTTGTATTTGAGCAAGGAAGACGTATTGCCCGTCTGCGGGGTGTTTTAAATTTCACACACTGCATTTCTCAGCTTTTCTATAAAACAATATTATGAAAAAAAATAATGCGTTATGTAAATTCTGACTATCCCAGCATGCAGTAAAGACTTTAACAAATTAACGTGTAGTTTTACTAAATCTTAAAGCTTGCGTGTTAACGATGAATAAGCGCAGATTCTCATCTTTCTTTTTAACGTTATCTCAGCCAGACACACACACACCCACAACTCCATTACGGCCCATATCTGTCAGAGCAGACGGCATGATGGATGTGTGTTGGAGATGACTGTGTTAGGTGTTTGAAGGGGGGTGGTGACCCCTGTGTTTTTGGCTGGAGGGGGTCGTCTCCGAGTCCCCCCGAGGGACGCCCCTAAATCACGTTTAGTCTGTCGGGACTGGCAGAAGAAGACGGATCTGTGAGATGGAAGAGGGCCGCCGTCGAGCTGCTGCTACAGCTGGCAGGAGATCGAATTGTTTAACAGTCCCACACACGCTAATGCACGAAACTCTAGCTTTAGCACTTGAATTTAGGATGCTTAGATAGGCCAACTGTGCAATTTATTTTTTATGCTGATTGTGGTCTAGATATTAGGGCTGCATGATTAAATGAAGTAAAACTGGAAACATGATATGGCTTAGCGCGATTATCAAATCGCAAAGGCTGCAATTTAATTAAATATATGCACAGCATGTTTTAGAGTGAAGCACAGCACTGTGTTCATTTACACGCGTACAGCTCATGATCCGGTGTTTTCAGCGTCTCAGGACATCTTGGTTTGCAATAAATGCTGGTCCACATAAACTCATCTCTGCATTTGCTCTGAGTTTGGGTTGTTTATAACATGCATTTGAAAATGCAACATGTGTCAAACATCTTCCCTGCTTTAGAAAAGAGAAAGAGTTGTTATAGTAGAGTGTTGTTGCCATGCCGTCATTTTACGCCGGACTGCTTCACAAACGAGGGTCAATTCAACACTGGATTTGCACAAAAGATTAACATGACGGCACATGCTAGTCGAAGAGTTGAATCAACTCCACAGCAACTACATAAATTTATCCACTGACCATTCAGAAACGTCCAGTTTCATTCTAAAAGTTGTAACTTCTTCCTGAGTCTCTCCATCAGTGTCCGACTCTGGTTTGAACAATGTAAGGCTGAACACCATTACTGACAATCCTCATTTTGGGTGCGTGAGATTCTCCAGCTTTGTTGTTGTTGAGCAACCGAAGCATGAGCTGTTAAAGCTCAATGCGCTGCAGCTTATTTGCCTTTAAAGGGACACGCACAAAAAAGGCGTGTTTTTGCTCACACCCAAATAGAGGCAAGTTTGACAAGCTATAATAAATGATCTGTGGGGTATTTTGAGCTGAAGCTTCACAGACACATTCTGGGGACACCAGAGACTTATATTACATCTTGTGAAAGGGGCATAATAGGTCCCCTTTAAAGCATTTTAAATTACAATTTTTATCAGAAAAATCACAATTAGATTTTTCACAAGTTCATGCAGCCTTACAATATATGGTAAAATGTGTTAAATAGAGCTAATAGTTTACTTTACTGCTAGCTTAAAGCATTGTCATGCTAGTTTGTTGGCACTTTTTTTCATTTTCAGTCGCTTAAATAAAACGTGGCTGTGAAGCCAAAACTTCACGTTTTCTGAAATATTATGGTTTAAGAGTTAGAAGTTTGTTCATTGCCAAATATGAGCAATAGTAATAGTCCTGCTTGATTTAACAAACAGCCTTAATTAGCCAAAATACACAGAAGGGGATGTGTAGGACTTCGCCAAAGACAGCATTTGAATTCTGTGGAAATTTGGCAAGCTTTCTGTGGTTTTGATATCTAGAGTTGTTCTGTTTGGTAGAGGAAACTAATACATGGAAATTTTTTTGCTTCGTCTTCTTTCACATCCCTCAGTTTCCATTTTCTTTTGCTGTTTTTTACTCTTTCTTTATTGTGTTTTTGACTCTGTGTGATGTGTCTTTGGAAAAGCGGAGAAGACGACGCACATCTCTGATTCTGTCTGTTTGACTTTCTCACCCTCAACAAAAACAGCTTTGGGGGGAAAAAAACAAACAGACAATAATTTCAAGAAGAAGAAAAGGTCTCCTTGTCCTCTGGGTTTATCCTTTCCCTCTCCGTTTGTCTCTGATGTGATAAAAGAAAGGCAGATGTCTCAGGAAAACCTGACAAAAGTACAATTTAGTAAACATAAACCTTTTATAAATATATTAACTCTTTCTGTCTCTCCTCAGCTCCCTCTACAGTCATGACTGTTGAGAGTAAGGACATCACCCGCCACACGCTGTCTCTGTTCTGGGATGAACCCGAGAAGCCCAACGGTGTCATACTGGAATATGAGGTCAAATACTACGAGAAGGTGAATGATGGGAAACATCTTTTTTTTTTTTTGTCATATTTTAAAGACCTCATGATGACAGAATTTTAATTTAAGGTGCACTGTTTCTTTAAGATACTGTATAGCACTGTGGACACTTGCTGTCTGGATAAACAGGAAGTGAAGTTTTATTGGAGTTAAAATAGCCCTCAAATGTCCCCCTATTGACCTCTTACCTTCCTCTTGTCTTCCGTTCTCTGTCTCTCTCTATTTATAAATCTCAGGATCAGAATGAGAGGAGTTATCGCATCGTAAAGACGACATCTCGTAATGCTGATATTAAAGATCTGACCCCGCTGACCTCCTACGTATTTCACGTGCGCGCTCGCACTGCCGCGGGCTATGGAGAGTTCAGTTCCCCCTTCGAGTTCAGCACCAACACTGGTGGGTGTAGAGCTCATGTTCAAGTGTGTTTAATTGAGTTGGGATGATCTAGAATCAGATGTATTTATACTACACAAATGAAAAATATAAATATGATAGGCCTGACATTTAAAAAAGGCATACACTCTTAAAAATGGGTTGCATGATTTGGAGAAAAAAAATCTAATTGTTTTTTTTTTTTTTTTTTTTTTTCCTGATAAAAATTGCGGTTGCATTTTAGAATGCGTTTTTTAAAAAAAAGGCTTGTTTGTAAGGCTGCACAATTTGGCCAGAAATATATGATTATATATCAATATTATTATAAAATAATAATAATAATGTTTATTATTATTATTATTAACAGTTTTGTTATTACTTTTATTATTATTATTACTAAAAAATATGAGACAAAATAAGTAATATTACTATTGCAATATTTCACTGTTAAATACAAAAAAAAAGAGAATTTAAGAAAATAATAATATAATAATATTAATTTTATTTTAAAATGCAACTGTAAAATTACAACAGGATGTCTTAATTTCTTACTTTTAACACATTAATCCATCAAGCTTTAATTTTGGAGGAAAACTGCAGGAATCCCTTAAAGATTCTCTTGTTGACAATAGCGGGTTTATAAGAGCTTCTCATTAGATATTTGGGAAGATGATTGCCGTGTGTTGCATTTTCAAATGCACGTTATAAACGACCTAAATACAGAGGATAGTTCATGTGGACCAACATTTACTGTGAACTGAGAGGCTATATAAGAGCCAATTTAATGTCAATAATTTGTATATTATTATTGTTTTCTTAGAGTGATGATTTTGCAAGTAATAACTTAAAGTATCATTTTTGTAACTTTCTTTAGAGGAAATTATGGCAATTATCCTGTTTATATATATATTTCAGTATTTTTTCTGATGTATAATTTCTGTTCTGTTTCTCTCTAATTTCCCTGCCCGAACCTGTTCAGTCTTGCATAACAACAAATGAGCGTGGCCGTTAAAGAAACAGAACAGAAATTATACATCAGAAAACAATACTGAAATATATATAAAAACAGGAAGTATCAGGCTCAGGGACGCTAAAAACATTGGATCATGAGCTGCTCGTGTGTAAATGAACACAATTATGCACTTCACTCTAAAACATACAGCACATGTATTTATTTAAATAAATCGATGTCTTGTGATTTGATAATTGCACTAAGCCATATCACGATTTCGGTTTTATTTTGATTAATCGTGCAGCAGTAGGTTCTCTATTAGCATTATGATTCCATTTAGAATCTTTGTGGTTCAAAAGATACTTTGTAGTGACAAAGGTTCTTTAACTCCCTGAGGTCGGAGGTCGCACCGGTGATACCACCTCGGTTGTTTTCTTCCGAGTGCGAAAGAGACTGAAAATACTCCATCGATTTTGGACATACATATAAGAGTTATACATCATTCAAAACTTTTTCATACTTTCATACGGTTTTTCATACTGAGAACTAGGGGTTGAATGACATCAATTTTTTTTTTAAGTCGACATTTATGCGATTAAAGTCGAGTTGACGTTGACTAATCGCTAAACACATCATTAATAAACAAATAAGCCTGAACCTCGAGCTACTGCCTGTATGTGTGTGTGAGTTGCGATGCAGCAGAACAGTAGTTTAGAACAGAGATTAACTTGCGTGTACAATAAGCTGTTTTAAACATGCATTTACCCAATCAATATTAAGCATCCAGATGGTATAATCAAACATATCTTGCGGACCGCTCTCGGAGTATGCATTTATTTGTCATTTTAACTGTTGGAAACTGAGTGTAAAAGTGTACTTATTTCTTATCCTGTTGCGCCCTCTATAGGCCATGATCAGCAACGAGCATTAAAGTCAACTAGTTTGTGCACCCCCTACTGAGAACAAATGTTTTTTTGTTTTTTTAGGTTCTTCCTGTCACTTTTTAAAGAGTGTATATGATTGCAGTGTTTGTGTCTCTCTCAGTCGCAGCTCCTGTTGTAGGAGGAGTCATGAGCTCTGCCGTGCTGCTGCTGCTGGTGGCCGGATGTGTAGTTGTTCTCCTCCTCATCCTCATCATTACCTTCATCATCACCAAAAGGTGATAGAACATCTGGTATTTTTTCAATAACAATAGACCAGTGTTAATATTGTTAACTTAAACTACAACTATTAAAAATTAACTGAAATAAAGCTGCAATAAAATAAGAGTAATTACTAATACTGAATCATTTTTAATATTTTAATCTCAGGAGGAGCAAATACAGCAAAACTAAACAGGCTGAGGAGAAAAACCTGCAGCCAGGTAAGCAAACACCTTTCATTAGTTCACAGCTGGAACAAAAAATGAAAATGTTCCATTCTCAAGCCTTCTTCTGTTAATGTGCCAGCAGGGGTGAGAATATATGTGGACCCTTTCACCTACGAAGACCCCAACCAGGCCATCAGGGAGTTTGCTAAGGAAATCAACACCTCTTGTATCAAGATCGAGAAGGTGATCGGCATCGGTACGTTAACAAACCTTTAATGTCTTTAGCATGTCATCTACTGATGAGAGATGCTTGTAAAGGTCACTTCCTGTCTCTGTAGGTGAGTTTGGCGAGGTGTGCAGCGGTCGTCTGAAACTTCCTGGAAAGCGGGAGATCTGTGTGGCTATCAAGACGCTGAAAGCGGGGTTTACCGAGCAGCAGAGGCTGGACTTCCTGAGTGAGGCCAGTGTCATTGGCCAGTTTGACCATCCCAATATCATTCACCTGGAGGGCGTGGTCACCAAATGTAAGTCAAAGTTGTCATAAAGGGCTTTTATTTGAGGTTTGACATGCCTTAAAGGGATAGTTTATCCAGAAATGAACATTCTCTCATCATTTACTCACCCTCATGCCATGCCCGATGTGTATGACTTTTTTTCTTCAGATAAACACAAACGAAAATGTTTCAATCTCTGCAAGTCCATATAATGCAAGTGAATGGGTGCTGCTCGGTTGACGCTTAAAAACCAGCGATCGTGTGCGACTGTAGACCAGAAGCAATGATTTATAGTTAAAAAAGTTAAAAATATTTGTTATGTTCTCACACCTATTGTTTGCTTCAAAAGATATAGATTCATAAACTGGGGTCTTATGGATTACCATCATGGATACTGTCATTACCGTTATGGTTTAGCTCACCCGCTACTGCTCAAATCGGTGGGCAGGGCTAGAGAGGCAATGATGTGGAAGTAGGTGGTGCAGAGGCGGTCTTTTGACGCACTATAATGTCATACTGAGACAAAATCTGAAATAAGTCGTTAGGTCAACTTGGTTTTAAATGGTTAGTTCACCCAAAAATGAAATTTGTCATTAATTACTCATTATTAGTCATTATTTTTGTTCTGTTTTTGCGCACAAAAAGTGTTCTCGTCGCTTCATAACATTAAGGTTAAACCACTGCAGTCACATTGACTATTTTAACTGTTTTTAGTACCTTTCTGGACCTCAAAAGGTGAAATGACGTTGCTGCCTATGTGTAGTTCAGATAACCTCGGATTTCATCAAAAATATCTCAGTTTGTGTTCTGAAAATGAACGAAAGTCTTACAGGTGTGGAACAACACGAGGGTGAGTAATTAATGAAAGAAATTCCCTTTAATAAAAATAATGTTTTTGGACTAACAAAGAAGTTTTGAGTTCTGAAACTTACAGGATATTTTTATAGTAATGACCTGCTATATGTCAAAAGTTTTGATTTCTCATTTCATGACCCCTTTAAGGAGTATTGTATTTAATGGAAACTTATTTTTACCATTTGTTACATGAGGCAAAAAGGTTAGAATCAAGGTTTAACAAATTCTCAGCATTTAAACACAACATCTGCTCAAGTATTCAGAGTCTGCTATTGGATTGGATTGCTACTTTCTGCAACCAAACAAATGGTGCAACCAAATCAAGTACAGAGTTAGTTAAAAACTAGCTAGTAGTTACTAAGCCTCTAGTTTGGACTTTACGTTCCAATTTAAGAACTTACGAATGGCTGGTGCAACCCTATCCCGAACACTACATCAGTGTGGTACATCAGACCACATCAATGTGGTCAAAAGTCTGGGTATTAAGTAGGCTTAAACCCCCTAAAGAAACAGGCTGGTGATGTCGTTTTCCTTTTGATGTGCTAATGGTTGTGTGTGTTTATGTATGCATGTCCAGCTTATCAGTGTGTTTGCTTGCTGAGCGTGTCCTGACAAAAACTGCTGTGTGATGCACACACACTCAACCTTGTGGTCTCCAGATGGAGTGGGCTGCTCTGAAGGGCTAATGTGAGCTAAAAAGCACAGCAGACTCATTAATCACGTCGTCAGACCTAAATGTGTTTGGGGGTTAGAGTGTCACCCTATATCTCTAACCTACAGCCACTGCTGTGTGTGTGTGTGTGTGTGTGTGTGTGTGTGTGTGTGTGTGTGTGTGTGTGTGTGTGTGTGAAAGAGAGAAAGTTAGACTTCACACACTATACATTTAGCTTCTTGTTCATCTGGGCTTTCCTTCTACTTTATTTTTTCTTTTTACTTAATTTTCAAACTGTCATTTCATGTTTAGCAAACCAGCAGTAGTTTTAAAATGTAATATACACACACACACACACACATATATATATATATATATATATATATATATATATATGTATGTAAAATACATGTAAATATTTCTTAAATAAATACATGTGTGTGTATTTATATATACATAATAAATATAAACACATATAAACACAAACTTTTATTTTGGATGCGATTAATCATGATTAATTGTTTGACAGCATTAAAATATATATATATATATATATATATATATATATATATATATGTGTGTGTGTGTGTGTGTAAAATACATATATATATATATATATATATTTTTTGTGGGTTGAATTAAAACTTCAGAAACACAATGTCATAACATAAATTTAGATTTTTTGTTGATTTATTTAAATGTTTTTTAATATTATATATATATATATATATATATATATAGTGTAAATTAAAATACATAAAAATATATATATTAAAATGTTTTAAATGTTTTACATATTAAAATATTTTTAAAAATTAAAATTGTATTATTATTTTTAATGTATTAATTTTTAAAGAAATATAAAAAATATTTTAAAATATATTTGTTTGTATATGTATATGTTGATTATCATAACTATACACTACACACACATAATTGTGTATATAATTATAAGTTATTTATTTTTATTTTTTGTAGTTTTATATAACAGTTTCTGTTTGTTTATGTCTATGTTATTGAAATGATGTATGTGTTTATTTCCCACACTCGGCTGTACATGCTGAAAGAAACTTCATGTCTTGAGCAGCAGGTGACATCAAAACCGTTGATTTATAATTCATTAGTAAATTAAATTGGTGGAAGACATTTCTAACAGTGGATACCAGCCAGCACTGTCAGTGTTTAATTTAATTTTTTCCTCATAAATGTCTCCATGAAACTAAAGCTGTCTTGCTATAAACTCTCCTGCTTTGTGTTACAGCAGAGCTAATAGAGTTGAATACTTAATTTGCATAATGTAAATGAGTATGAAGTGAATCTAAATATGTAAATAAGGCAGTGTGGGATCTCTGGGCCTCTCGGTATCGCTCATCAATGATTCAACAGCAGATTATTTGACATATGACTTCTGGAACTCTTGTTTAATATGCAAGTTATCAGTATTTTCAATGTTTTTGTTTTTTGAAATTATGAGTAATATATTTATGTTTTGATGGAGATTCTAACCCATGCCTTGCAGAGTTCATTGTCAAATGTATACATAAATGTTGGCACAACCATACATGCGAAACTTGACAAAGTCAGTAAACACTTTATTAGCATTCTAATAGGGTGGGCGGAAAGGGGTGGGGCTGGGAAACTCAGACAGTGAGTGGGAGGGGTCAGAGGTCTCCTGCTTGTCGGGCCCTCTGGAGGAGCTGTCAGTCACACTCGCCTCAAGGTCATCAAAAAGGCCAGCCCAACAAAGATGGCTGACAATGTGTCTGGTCAAGCTTTATTTACCGCACTTCCTCTATAGAAAAGAAGCATTGGCTGTGTGTCAATCAACCAGCCTGTGAGTGTGTGTGTGTTGATTCTGTTTGAATAACTGATATTCCTGTTCTGTGCCCAGTGTTTACATCTGGTTGGTTGACACTGAGTTTTATACGATGTATGAGAAGTTTCAAGAAACAGTGTTGCATACACCCAATGCATCTCTGGCATTCAAATACTATCAGTGGGAAAGTTTTAGTGCTTGTTACAGATCAATAGATTTACATGAATTTAATTAGCAGACGCCTTTATTCAAAGCAACTTACAAATAAGGAATACCAAAAAATGATATATTACAAAACTCCACCATTGTTCAGGCTAGATTTGTTGTTTTTTTTTTCTTTACAGAAACATAATTTGTGAAGTTTAATTGTTCTCTTTTTGTCTCTCTCTTCCATTGCAGGCAAGCCAGTTATGATTATCACCGAGTATATGGAGAACGGTTCACTGGACATGTTTCTCAGAGTAAGATCTATCTATACATCCATTGTATATATTCTATCTATAGATAGATATGATAGATAGACACACACACACATACTCTAATATATACATATATATATTAGAAGATGATACAATTCTACTTCTGAAATGGATGAATTGTTACGGCAGCTACCAGCAGGTGCTTAACTGACCCATGCTAACTAGTCAAACTTCACACGCCACTGATTTGGTCACTTGCCAGAACATTTACCTTTCAGTGTGAACATTTTTTTTTTTTTTTTTTGTGCTTGGTAAATAAAATAGTGTAATCCCAAACTTGAGTTTCTCCTCATTCCTAAATGATAAGAACAATCAGGACTAGAAACTAGTCAGGGTGTCACTATTCAGGTCTGATATGTTCCGTCCTCTTTCAGAAGAATGACGGCCGCTTCACCGTTATTCAGCTGGTGGGCATCCTGAGAGGAATCGCGTCCGGTATGAAATATCTATCCGACATGAGTTACGTTCACAGGGACCTCGCAGCACGGAACATCCTAGTTAACAGCAACCTGGTGTGCAAAGTCTCAGATTTTGGGATGTCCAGAGTGCTTGAAGATGAACCAGAAGGAGCGTATACTACCAGGGTAAGAGTGTTTACATTTCAATCAGCCAATCAGAATCCATCCTGCTTTAAAGATGGATGGTGTGGACGCTAATATCGTTATCGTTATTGTTCCTGGTGTAAACAGGCCTCAATTCTGTTCAGAATTAGATTTTAGTATTGCCAATAACATGAACCTGTCAATCACAGGGTGGGAAGATTCCCATCCGATGGACAGCTCCTGAAGCCATCACATATAGGAAGTTCACCTCAGCCAGTGATGTGTGGAGTTACGGCGTCGTCATGTGGGAAGTGATGTCATATGGTGAACGGCCATATTGGGACATGAGCAATCAAGATGTAAGTGGCACTGCACCACAAATTTAATTAATTACGAGAGCTTGTCATGCCTTCAGCTCTGGCGTTCCCATGGTACACTTTGCAATGTATTTGATACTTGGATTTATCATGCTATTGTGTGCCATGCCAAGTTATACAAACCAACTGAATGCAGTAGTTCAGCAAGATCAGCCACTTACTTCCTCTCCCCTGTTTCCTAGGTGATAAAGGCAATAGAAGAAGGCTACCGGTTGCCGCCGCCCATGGAGTGTCCGCTGGCTCTGCATCAGCTCATGCTGGAGTGCTGGATGAGGGAACGTGCAGACAGACCCAAATTCAGCCAGATAGTCAACATGCTGGACAAACTCATACGCAATCCTGCCACGCTCAAGAGGACTGCAGGAGATGCCAGCAGGTGCACATCAACACTTACAGACAGTGCCGGTCCTAGACTTCTGGGAGCCAAAACTTTTAAGGGGCCCCTATCAGTGCGTTCATAAAACCCCAATATGATCCCCAACCCCTTAATCCGCTCTTTCAGAGCACTTTCACTGTCATCAAACAACAGTGAGTTGAAATAATGATAAAATAAAAAAGAAAATGACAAACAACAGGGACAAAAACAATAGAAAAAAGAGATAAATGAAAAACAATTTAATAATAACCTACTATTCAGAAATTGAATAATCAAATGTAAAAATAAAACTTTAGTCTTCACCGCATGAGTTAAATATCTTTTTAAATTTACTAAAGTTATTCAGTTAAGAGCAGTGAATTACTTGCATGTTCTTTTGTATGATTAGCATTAAATGAGCAGGTTTATTAGGCTGCTGTCACTTTAAGACCGAATGCACAGATCTAATATACTGACAAGCATTCGATTACCTTCCCAACTGTTTATGTTCACTAAAAACTGAATGTGTTTAAGTGAAAGCGCACAGAAATCCGACTTCACAGCTCAATACTCTTGTAACTTTTTTTTTTTTTTTTTTTTTTTTTTTTTTTAAGTCTGGCAGGAGAATGTGTATTATGACAGTAAAATGATTTGACTGTTATCTAGGAAGGGCGACAGCGTACTGCTTTAAAGGAAGGGAACAGATTGCTCAATTGTGTTTTCATAATCATTGGAAGCCAAAATCACAAATGAAAGTAAAATTCTATTAATCGCACAGCCCTAGGCATTAAATCGAGAGCAAGGGGCTCTGGTGGTTCGGGGTTTTGCTATTTTGGTTAGATTTTGGTACAAATCTTAAAATATGTGTTTGCCATTTGTAGATACTTAAGAAAAATTCCCTAATGAACATTTATTAGGTTTATCTATTAATCTGGGGACATAAATTTGATCTCAACAGGAAGCTACTTATAATTGCTTTACACTAACCCAAGGACTGCTCAATTTCATGTGCCATTGCCTTCCAAAATGATTCAGAAAATGCATTTTATTTAACTTATAGTTAAATCCTATCATGAGCAACAATTTAAAGAGAACCTGGTTAGCAGTATGTACAATGGGACCATGTTTTAGCAATACTTGCATAGCATACAGATGTGTGGAAAGTAAAATTTTTATTCAGAAAAGATGCATTACATTGATCAAAGGTGAAAGTAAAGACATTTTATTTCAAATAAATGCTGTTTTTTTGTTTGTTTTTTTAAACTTGGTTCATCAAAGAATCCTGAAAAAAATGTATAATTTTACACAAAAATTATGAAGCAGCACAACGGTTTTCAACATTTATATTAATCAGAAATGAGTTCCTTTATAAAATTGAATCAAGTTTTGCTGTTCTTCTGATGGGCATTTTTAGACATGTAATCTCTATGAGAGTAGCAAAACATGCAAACACACATAACGGCACATATATAAACACACATAAATTGTGGCAAGTTTATGTTCTCTGCAATAAAATATATAATTTAATGTTGTCACCCTCAGGCCCCACCCATCAATGCTTCACCATGCCCCCTCTGAAGGCTCCGCCCCCTCTTTAGGTTCTGTGGACGAATGGCTGAAAATCATTGGACTGGAGCAATACAGAGAAAACTTCATCACAGCAGGATACTGCAGCTTAGAGAGCGTCATATCCATGAGTCATGAGTGAGCACAACAACACATTACACACCCAATTACACACACACCCTGATGAGCTTGAAGATGACTTAAGCTTATAAAAAAATCCCCTGTGCTGCTCTTTTACAGGGATCTGGCCAAAATGGGAATCTCATGCAGTGCACATCAGAGGAAGATCTTGAGCAGCGTGCAGGATTTATTGTCTGGATTGCAACAAAGACAAGACAAAAAGATCCCTGTCTGATCTGTGACAAAGGGGGAAAAAAACGATGCATCATGTTGGTTAGCATGAATTACAAGAGGGACGGAATATTTCACATCACTCTTGCACTTTAATGGAAAATGAATGGTATGAAGATCAGAATGAATGAGCTAAACTGCACTTTTCGAGGAATTTTCTTCCCGATTGTCTTCATGACGTCTAAGGATTTTTAAACCGGCCTTTTGCCGACAATTAAAATGACTTAATACGTCTCTCTGGATGAGATGTTTCTGACCCTCTTGATCCAGGCAACAAGGCAGTGTTTTTTGACAGGAGAAAGTTCGGGAAGTGTCCTCCTTGTGTAAGTGGAAAGAACCATTTAAACTAAGTGCAAACAGACTATGACGCTTTTCTCCTCAGGATCTTTTCAGGATGGCCGCTCGTCATCGGCAGGAACGAACTGTTCTCTGTGGATCAGATTTGAACATTATATTCAAACAGATCTTTTGCCTCGGGAGATTTTGAGCCATTGTAAACTAATCTAACAGACCTTTTGGACGGTGTGTGTTTGTTTTATGAAGGCCAGATGGAGCTTTCAGAGGCATTGCTGAATGGAAAATTATATTGCTTTATTTGTTGAAAAAAAAAATAAAAAAAAATAAAATAAAGGGAATGAGAAGATAGATTCAGATAAGATTTAGTCCTGAATTACTCATGTTCCATGCATCCAATCTTTGCATTTTTAAAGTAGTAAAGTAAATCACTTAATCTGACGGCTCTTCCTGGTTTCTTTGTCAATCCTTCAGTCTTGTTTTTTTCCCTCTTTTCAGTTTCATTTAATTTGCTTCCATGTCTCTACCTTTTGAGTACCATTGAATCTACAACCGCAAATAATTAAATCTGTGTAATTTGATAAAATGTTCGAAACTGCTGAATTAAATCATTGCAAGAATTTCATAGTCAGATCTATTTTTTGAAACTTTTTTCACTGTACATTATCTAGGATTTTGTATGTAAATATGATAGTTTTTAATTGTTTTCCTTCATGATGTACATAATACCAGCAGTCGTTTCCATGTACAGCTTCTGAGTTCTGTCATTTTCTTCCTTTTTTTCCTTGATGTGCAAAAATATGTTAACGGATGTATTTAATTTTCACAGTGAGCATAATATTCATGTTGCAGTAAATTTAACATTGTAAAACAGCAGTACATTTAAGAATGGTTTGGTAACAGGTTGAGGAATCTTAATTTCACAATTTCTGTATTTCCACCTTTAGGTGCACCTAACTTATGAGCTTTATTTATGACATTTTTGTATCTAGTTCATAAAATAAAATTTCAAAGAAATTGTTTGTAGTTGGTACTATATGTATCCAGGATGAAAACGCATATCCATTGTCCAGCATCCACATATCTCCACATACCCCTGTCCATTAAGTTCATGATGTTACTCTTCGTAATGTACATGCATTTTGCAATGATATTAGTATTAGTGCATTCATTTATGAGTTATTTTTTAAATTATCTTAAAAGTTTGTGTTTGCATTCTTCTGTTTTTATGATGTGTTATGTCCAGGATCATGGAGAGCACTTTACCTTAAATTAGATTACATCATGATTTGATTTGCAAAACCTTCTTAATAAATTTTTTCTATATAATATATATATAAATGTACTATATATTTCAAACCTTACGTGTTTATTTCTAGAGTTATCTTAAGGATTTTTTTTTATTTTTTAACGACTTGTCCAGGATCATGGAGAAAACATTCAGGTCTGACTCTTCCAGGTCATTCTCAAGCAGATCAAGCTCTTTCAGGTGGGATGGCTTTGATTTCAGAGCTTCAGTCAATGCCGCCATACCTTCACGTGTAACATTACAGTTGGACAACCTGAAGAGAGCAGAGTGGATTTTCAGACAGTGGAAAAGTTTTCCAATAATGGTATAAATTTAGTTTTTGTGGAAATCTGATTAGGTTTCACATCTTTTACCTCAGCTTCTCTAGTTTACAGTGAGGATTCTGCAGTCCGACACAGAGCTTCTTCACACCTGAGTCTTGTAGATCATTAATACTCAGATCCAGATCCGTCAGACTGGAGGTCTTTGAGCTGAGAGCTGAAGCCAGAGCAGTGCAACTTTTCTCTGTGATTCCACATTTGTCCAACCTGAGAAAGAAATTCATTGTAACATATGCTTCGTTTTCCAGCTTTATCAAAAACCATGCACTGGTTTCTATATATTAACCTCAGTGTTATCAGTCTACAGTTTGGATCACGAAGAACCGCAGACAGCAGCTTCACTCCCTGATCTCCAGGTCTGTTGTTGCCCAGGTCCAGTTCTCTCAGATGAGCGTTTGATCTCAGAGCTGAAGACAGAGATTCAAAACCTTCTGCGTTGATTTTGCAAGTTGAAAGTCTAACAAGAAAGTCAAAAAGTTACCAATTATACAAATTATAGTACAAAATATTACTTTAAATGAATAGTTCACCCAAAATAATAATGATATCTAAATATAATATTTAAATAAACCTCAAAACAGTAGTATCAAAAGTAGACCACACTGATAACATTTAACTGATATGTAATTTTAAACATAAAGTTTAAGTCAGTATTTAGTGAGTCTGCTGTTGCTTTTTAATACATTCCGAAATCGCAACCACATTTTGATTCTACAAGTGCGTCCAAAGGCGCCATTTTAACTGACGCGATCGCAGAGTATGTTTGACAGCAAGAGGGTAAAGAATCAATAATGACCTCAATATCACGTAGTTCTTCAGATAAAGTTATCTAACGGCTTCAGAAGACTTGAAATATTGCCTACCAGTCATATGGGGTGCTTTTATAAAACATTTTGGTCTTTTTTGAGCATGACATTGAAAATAATCACCAACTGTCATTTTATGAAAACACTGCCTAATGAAATCTCCTTTTTGATTTCGCTGAAAATAGAAATCTGCATCCTAATGATGGTGAGTAAATTATTTAAATTTTGAGGTTATTTAAAAGTTAACATGAATTCAAAGTCACTCCATTTACTTTTTAAATACAATTTACTGGTATATAATTCCCAAGAATTTCCCCTCATAATAACTTTCTCCACCTCTTAAACAACTTCCTTTTAAACTGATATCACCAAGGCCTTATTTTTATTTTTGAACCCCTTTTTTGCCTTCTAATGAATTCCCATAAAGTCCAACCCTACTTTTCCCATTGATGAATGGGAAAGTAGAAAATTCAGTAGAAAATTGTTTTATGTTGATTTTTAATGTGACAAATGGAAATATTGCAACAGTAGCTTTAGGGCAGGTCTTCTCTGCATTGACTGTTTATATTGCATAACACTTTTTAAATCAATCAGTAATTCAGATAAAGTTTATCATGTACAACATACATGTACAATGTACAACAAACGTAACTATTAAGTTTGTTGTAACTCACTTTAGTGTTTCCAATGCACACTGAACTTTCTCCAGAGCAGCACAGAGATGTTTCACTCCAGAGTCTCCTATGTTGTTCCAGCTCAGGTCCAGCACTCTCAGATGAGAAGGATTTAAACTGAAAGCTGAGCTCAGGAAAACACAGCCTGCTTCTGTTACTCCACAGTTCTTCAGACTACAGATAGAAGAGAAAATAGTCTAATTTCAGTCTTCATTATTATTCTTAATGAGAAGAAATCATTTAAAGTATGAAAACACTATCTATGCATTTGTAAACCTAGGATAAATGTACTATATCTGGAGCTTAGAGAGTAAACCTACTTGAGTGATTCCAGCCTACAATTTGTGTCCTGTAGTCCAGCAGTAGGAAGAACGACAAAATTAAGATCGGGATCACACTCATCACTCCTCCTGACAATGGATTTATATGTTTGATTAAAACCTTTAAATGTAAAGATGGCTTGTATAGATATATTGTTTTTGTGTTTTGGTTCACTGAAAACTCGTACATTAATTTTTTTAAGTCGTAGTGTGATCTTTTCAGTCCAATACAGAGTATTTCCACTCCAGAGTCCTGCAGGTTGTTGTAGCTCAAGTCCAGATCTCTGAGATTAGATATTGATGGAAGAACAGCAGAAAGCACCGCACAGCCTTTTTCTGTGATATTACAGTCATGCATCCTGCCAATACAAATATATTAATAGCATCAGCTGTTTAGACTAAGGTAGATGCTATTCATTGTATATATAATGGTAGATACTGTTGCATCAAGTATAAATGGCATGAAATAGCATCTTGAAATAGTGGTTTACAAAAAATATTTTTTTTTATTTCACTTCATATCATTGACTTCATGCAAGGAAGCAACTAAATGTTCTCACCAGATTTTTTTTGACAACTTGATGACAGGAAGTAACCAGCACACAGCCGTGTCTGATCTTCCGTATTTACGAAGTTCAAACTCATTGAACTTCTCATTTGATGTCATTAAGATGTACACCAGAGCTGACCAGAGATCTGGGGAAAGAGTATCGCTGTTTATTTTTCCGGCGGTCAGGTAGCTTTGGATTTCAGTAATGAGGGAATGATCATTGAGTTCATTCAGACAGTGAAACAAAACAAGAGTCATTTCTGAGCAAGGGATTGTTTTTATCATTTGCTTGAGATACTCAATAGTTTTCTTTCTTTCCAGGGAACTTCCTGTCTTTTTCACCAAAAGCCTTTTTAGGAGGTTGTGATTTGACTCCAGTGAAAGTCCCATGAGGAAGCGAAGGAAAAGATCGAGATGTCCATTCATAATTTTTAAAGATTTTTTAACTGCACATTTGTGTAAGCTGAACATTGTCTCTTTCGTTCCAGATTGATGTTCTTCAAGCACATTTTTGCCACTGTTGTGAAAGGAGAGGTGCACATATAGAGCTGCTAGATGTTCCTGAACGCTCAGATGAACAAAGCAGAAGACTTTCCCCTGATACCAGCCAAACTCCTCTCTGAAGATCTGAGTGCACAATCCTGAGTACACTGATGCTTGTGTCACATCAATGCCACACTCTCTCAGGTCTTCCTCATAGAAGATCACATTGCCTCTTTCCAGTTGCTCGTATGCCAGTTTCCCTAGTTTGAAAATCATCTCTTTATCTTTGTCTTCCTCTTCAGTATACTTTGTATCTTTGATGCTAATCTGTGCCATCAGGAAGCGTGTGTACATTTGAGTGAGAGTCTTGGGAATCTCTCCACTCTCTGATTCACTCAACATCTTCTCTAGAACAGTGGCTGAGATCCAGCAGAACACTGGGATGTGACACATGATGTCGAGGCTCCTTGATGACTTCAGGTGTGTGATGATTGTATTGGCCAGACTCTGATCACTGATTCTCTTCCTGAAGTATTCTTCCTTCTGTGGCTCATTGAAGCCTCGTACCTCTGTCACTCGATGGACACACTCAGAGGGGACGAGATCAGCTGCTGCTGGTCTGGAGGTGATCCAGATGAGAGCAGAGGGAAGCAGATTCCCTGCAATGAGGTTTGTCAGCAGCACGTCCACTGAGACTGATTCACTTACATCACACAACCTCAAATCGCTTTGAAAATCCAGAGACAGGCGACACTCATCCAGACCATCAAAGATGAACAACACTTTATATTTGTCACTGGATATTTCCATTTCTTTTGTTTCAGGGAAAAAGACATGAAGAAGATCAGAAAGACTGAGTGTTTTGTCCTTCATCAAATTTATCTCTCTGAAAGGAAATGGAAATATAAGCTGGACGTCCTGATTCTTTTTCCCTTCAGCCCAGTCCAGGATGAACTTCTGCACAGAGACTGTTTTTCCAATGCCAGCGACTCCCTTTGTTAGCACAGTTCTGATGGGTTTGTCTTGTCCAGGTAAAGGTCTAAAGATGTCATTGCATTTGATTTGTATTGTTGCTCCTTCTGCAGCCTTCAATGATTTTTCTATCCTTTTAATTTCATGCTCATTACTGATCTCTCCATTCCCACCCTCTGTGATGTAAAGCTCTGTGTAGATCTCATTCAGGAGTGTTGGGTTTCCCTGCTTTGCAAATCCTTCAAAAATGTAGAGATGCTTCTTTTTTATGCGTGATTTTAACCTTTGAATCTTGACTTGATGTGTTTCTGAATCATGTCTGTTGAAAAAAAGTTTGTTAGGAAACTATGCACAAATTCAGACACTATAAATGAGTCTTGATACATTTAACATACTGATATTTCATGCTTCTTTCAGGAAAGCTGCCATTCTTCTCAGCATCTTGATGTGATTTTCTGTGTAAATCCCTTATAGACAAAACAAGTTTTATATCGGTCACTTATCTTCACTGTTTTATCTTTACTGAATTTACTAGAATGGTGCCAATCTTAACACTTTTATACATGACCAGCATTCAGAGATTTTGTCTTACTCATTTTCTTGTTTTTTTGTCAATCTTGGCTGGTCTTATTAGAATTGTTCTGTCTAACACGAGCTTGCAACAAGCCACAAAGAGAAACAAAAAAAATCTAACCACACCACAATAGCTGTTGTCTTTTCATCTGTGAAGTCAGTGTAAAGTACTCTGATGCTTTCTTGTTCTTACCATGCTTTAAATATTTGTTTGTATGAGAATTATAAAGACTTTGTGTGTTATATACCATTCCCTTTGGTGAACTAAAATAAATGAGTCCTTATCATAGACTGTTACCTCAGTGTCAGTGGAGGTGATTCGTTCAAATGAATTGGGATTTGCATTGATCGATCGCTCTTTATAGACAAAACACTTGGGGCAGGCGAGTCCGATTTCTCCTGCTGAAGACTGACAGTGAAACAAACAAACAGACAAATAAGTTTTGGTTTTAGTAAAGTATAATATTTTTTTAGAAAAGATTAAAGGGTTAGTTCACCCAAAAATGAGAATTCTGTCTTTTATTATTCATCCTCATGTTGTTCCAAACACAAATTAAGATATTTTTGATGAAATCCAAGAGTTCTTTGACTCGTCCATAGACAGAAATTTAACCAGCACTTTCAAGGTCCAGTAAGGTACTAAAGGCATTGTTAAAATAGTCAACGTGACTACAGTGGTTCAACCTTAATGTTATGATGCAACGAGAAGACTTTTTGTGCGCAAAAACAAAATAAAAATAACAACTTTATTCAACAGTTTATTCTCTACCCTGTTAGTCTCGTATGCAGTGAATGCAGTTCAGCACTTCTTTTACGTATCATACGCATGCATTGTGCCGCTCGCGTGAACAGCGTCGGCAAATACTGAGCCGATGTTCTGACGTAGAACCTGTAAGAGCTGAACATAAACAGCGTAAAGGAATGACACAGAAGAGAGGATATTGTTAAATAAAGTCATTAATTTTGTTTTGTTTTTGCACACAAAAAGTATTCTTGTCACTTCATAAAATTAAGGTTGAACCACTGCAATCACATGGACTATATTAAAAATGTATTTAGTACCTTTCTGGACCTTGAAAGTGGTGGTTGTCTATGGACAAGTCGGATACCTATCGGATTTCATCAAAAATATCTTATTTTGTATTTCAAAGATGAACGAAGGTCTTACAGATGTGAAACGACATGAGGGTGAGTAATTAATGACAAATTTTTCATTTTTGGGTGAACTAATCCTTTAACAACAAATCATTAAGAAGAAGTGATCAGAAAATTATTATAAACTCTGTCCTCCTTATGAGTGTACCTTCTACCACAGCACTGCTTAGCATAAATCGTCATTACCTTGTTTCCATTGGAGCTGATCCATTTTTCAGTTGAATTGGTATTTGCATTGATCGGTCACTCTTCATGGACAAAACACTAGGGCCAGAAGAGTCTGATCTCTCCATCAAACTGCAGCAGTAAACAAGATTGTTATGCTATATTATGTAAATTAAGGTTAATAATTTACATAATATAGCAATTATCAAGTTCCATGTGACGTTACAGCTCAAATATCAAGCACATTTTACTGAAGAAAAATTCACTTTTTTTTTTTTTTTGCTTTAAAGTAATCCATCTACTTGCCTAAGCAATAAACTATTACTTTTTAAAATTTTGTTTACATGCCATAAATGCTGTCTCTATTGATATAAAGTTAACATTTCTTGCATTTCAGCACTTCTAAATAGCACATTTTTATAGTACACGAGTAAACAGAAAATGTCTGCATGTTTCATTATTTGGTTCAAATATTCATTAAATGGTGGTTTATAAAACTTGAAATGAGGTATAAAAAAAAAAAAGGAAAGAAAGAAAAAAAAACTGTCCTTACCTTTTTTCTATTAGAGTTGATCCATTTTTCAGTTGAATTGGTATTTGCATGGATCGGTCACTCTTCATGGACAAAACACTAGGGCCAGAAGAGTCTGATCTCTCCATCAAACTGCAGCATGGAACACAAGATTATGATATATTATGAAAATATAGCATAACTATATTTTATAAATATAGCATTTGGGGGCAGTCGTGGCCTAATGGTTAGAGAGTAAGACTGGTGGCCTGAAAGTTGCGGGTTCGAGTCTGAATACCGGCAGGAAATGACTGAGGTGCCCTTGAGCAAAGCACATAACCCCAATCACTCCCTGGGCGCCACAGCAAAAATGGGTTCACTACTCACTTCTCCTAATGTGTGCAGTAACTTGGATGGGTTAAATGCAGAGGAATAATTCTGAGTATGGGTTACCATACTTGACTTTCACTTTCACTTAAGGTTAATGTTATCAGGCTTCTTGTGACATTACAGCTCAAATAGCATGCACAAAACTTCACTTTTCTGCTTTTAAGTAATCCATTGATATAAAGTTAAGTAGGGTCAATAACCCTTAACATTTCTTGCATTTCAGCATTTCTAAATAGTACATTATTTTAGTACACAAGTATACAGAAAGTGTTTTTTCATTTGGTTTGAATATTTACTGACACTGTAATTGTGATTACATAACAAAAAAAAAAAAAAAAAACCTTAGTTGTTGTTGTGTTTTATTACTTAAGTGAACTGGCATTTGCATTGAATCTGAAATCTTCTGATCAAAACTGTCAGATGCAACATTCAACATTACATCAAGATTAGGTGTCAGTGTAATTAGAATTAAATGTAATTGTTAAATAATTTAGAATTTAATCACAGCTAGTATCTAGACATATGATAACAGTACAATTTCTCCTATAATAAATAATCCTCTCTTCTTTTAACTAAACTTGAACATTGATCCGTCACTATTATATTTCTCTGAGCATACAAATTCATACATGTGCAAAAATGAATTAAATATGTTTGTCTCACCCATTCAATCCACTGAAAGATGTGCAGGAATCAGTGCCATCTTTAGCATTTATTAGAGACATGCTGTTTGTCCGTGTGTCTCACGTTTGTTTTTTTATGACGTAATCGGGAGAAAAGAAGGCTTTTTATGTCTTATAGTTTTTGCAACTTAGAATGCTGGAAAAGTGAAAGAAACATTTGATTATGCACCCAAGCAGTCTTTTAAGAACTGGTTTTACTTGTTTTTTTTTTGTTTTTTTTCCATGCAGTTGAGTCTGACGTGTAACATAGGTCAGTCACCTGACAATATTTGCCTAAACATATGTATACAAATATAGTTTGTGATCTTTCAATATAATGTGTTCAACTTCACAGAGAAAGCATATTAAAATTATTCAAGGTTTTTTTTGGGTTTTTTTTAACAATTAACTTGACATTTTGTGAGATTCTGCAAATAATATAACTTGATCATTCTTCAAATCATTGTCAGGTGTATTTTAGCTCTATCTCAAAATCATTCATGTTGCCTGTGATCTATCAAATGCTGCAGTGGTACTTACCATGTACAGTATCTTCTGAATACAGCCTGCCGGTCCTCGTGAATCAGTCGAACTGAATGATGTTTTTTGTTGTGTCATGAATAACCTGCTCTTCCACATACAACCATGTTGTGGCATCAAGGAAGTTGGAACGGCCTATAGTTTCAGTCTTGGGCGTTACTCCCACTAACTGCCTGATGCTAATTGCACGTAAAAATGGAAAACACAAGCAGCTTCTCAATATAATAATTTCGAATCTAACTGGCTGGTTTTGCGCAGCCCAAATAAGAGCACATATGACACAACAGTCTGCCTTGAAACAAAGTCATGTTTACAAGGTACCAGCTTTTGAGGATGAAATAATTAATGGATTTGGCAAATTTTTAAAGGTTAGTTACTCAAATCTTTGAAGGATATTCTGTGAATTACCATTATTTGAACCCACCATTATTTTACACATATCTCAATACTTAAAATAGTTCAGCACACACACACACACACACACAATATCTATTTATCTATCTATATATATATATATATATATATAGCCATCATCTACTCAACATGATGTCACCTGAAACCTGATTGGAGGATGTTGGTTTAGTGAACCTAGCTTTCTCTTCTAGTCTGGTTTATTTGTATTACAGTATCAGATTTTCTTTTGACCCTTTGTCTTTCAGACCTCTACTCTTGAATCACCAACCTTGTGAGTTCCTAAATGTACCTTTCACAGCAAGGGTAAAATTCTCAAACATGAAGAATGAAGGTTTATGTATGTATACTGTACATTTATTATATTTATTGCATACAGTATATATATATATATATATATATATATATATATATATATATATATATATATATATATATATATATATATATATATATATATATAAACCTTTACAAACCGTTACAATTAGTTAATGTATTAACTAACAATAAGCAATTTTGTTATAGTATTATTAATCTTTGTAATTAGTTATTAAAAATACAACTGTTCATTCTTAGTTCATGTTTGCTCAGGTCCATTAAATAATATTAATAGATACAACTATTGATTTTAATAATGTATTAATAAATGTTGCAATTAACATTGTTAGTTTATGTTAACTAATGTTAACAATTGAAACCTTATTGTAAATTGTTACTGGAAATGTGTACTTTAAATACAGAATATAAAACTATACTATCCACTTTCAGTTCATACAAAATGTGATTTGTCTCTTTACCTTAAATTAGATTACATCATGATTTGATTTGCAAAACCTTCTTAATAAATTTTTTCTATATAATATATATATAAATGTACTATATATTTCAAACCTTACGTGTTTATTTCTAGAGTTATCTTAAGGATTTTTTTTTATTTTTTAACAACTTGTCCAGGATCATGGAGAAAACATTCAGGTCTGACTCTTCCAGATCATTCTCAAGCAGATCAAGCTCTTTCAGGTGGGATGGATTTGATTTCAGAGCTTCAGTCAGTGCCACCACACCTTCATGTGTAACATTACAGTTGGACAGCCTGAAGAGAGCAGAGTGGATTTGTTAGCACAGGTCAGTGGTTTACTGTTACTTCTTAGTTTAACAGTTGCTTAATCAGATTTGAATGTCTTTGGATTTGATATTGCACTAAATAAGATTTTTCCAAACATTTACCTCAGCTTCTCTAGTTTACAGTGAAGATTCTGCAGTCCGACACAGAGCTTCTTCACACCCGAGTCTTGTAAATCATTAATACTCAGATCCAGATCTGTCAGACTGGAGAGCTGAGAGCTGAAGCTAGAGAAGTGCAACTTTTCTCTGTCATTCCACATTTGTCCAATAGGAGAAAGAAATTCATTATAATATACACTGTTCCAACTTCATCAAATATAAATATGTTCACTGATTTCTACATCTTAACCTCAGTGTTTTCAGTCTGCTGTTTGGATCACGAAGAGCTGCAGACAGCAGCATCACTCCCTGATCTCCGGGTCTGTTGTTGCCCAGGTCCAGTTCTCTCAGATGAGCGTTTGATCTCAGAGCTGAAGTAAGAGATCCACAGCCTTCTGTTTTAAATTTGCAACATGAAAGCCTATTGAAAGAAAGTACAAACATTCTTAACTCTAGAAATTCCAGTGTATTTGATTGACTTTATACAATCATATAGGTGTTAATTGTCCTACAAGGCTGTAAACAGTAAATTTATTCACACCAGGAAACTTCCAAAGGAAAGTAGTTTTGTAATGAGTTGTGTTGTTTGTTTGTTTGCTTGTTTTCCAATTTTTGTTAAGTTAATGTCCATTATTTATACATTTTTACATAAACCATAATTTATTAACAAATCACAAATTGCCCATGGAGCAATATTGTTTAATGGTGAATCTACAAATATTCAGAATCATCTTGCCTCAGGATCTCCAGTTTACAATGAGGATGATGCAGTCCAACAGAGAACAACGTCACACCGGAGTCCTGGAGCTCATTCTTGCTCAGAGAGAGTTCTTTCAGGTTTGAATCTGTTTGTAGTACTAAAGCCAATGCTCCACAACTTTTGTGTGTTATATTACAGTTATTTAACCTGTTAATAAAGCAGTTAAAGGCTCTTTACTCATTATTAACTTCAAATCACTTCACAATTGCTATAACTCACTCCAGTATTTCCAGTGCACACTGAACTTTCTCCAGAGAAGCACAGAGATGTTTCACTCCTGAATCTCCTATGTCATTCCAGCTCAGGTCCAGCACTCTCAGATGAGAAGGGTTTAAACTTAAAGCTGAGCTCACAGCCTGGTTCTGTTACTCCACAGTTCTTCAGACTACAGAGAAGAGAATATACATATGTTGTCTCAATCTATTGGCAAAAATCCATGTATCACTTTGCATGATAAGGACTCATTTATATCTTTTTAAAGATATAACAACCTACTTCAACCTACTTATTTCAGTCTGTACTCTGTGTCCTGTAGTCCAGCAGTGAGCCGTATAAAATATTACATGTCATGAATGTATACTGAGTAATCCACTATGTTGTAGAGGGGGTCAAAATGAAAATTTTCAACTGAGATTTGGAGCCAATTTACAGGGGGTAAAAATGACTTTAGAAAGATGGCGGCATCATTATTTTATTTTTAAACAGAGATTGGTAAGTCTCTTTGTAAAATCTGTTGACTTTAGCAATTTTTGTTGCATTATATGCCAGTATTGAAAGTGTAAAAATGGAAAAAAGCCTCAAGTTTGCATGCCTGTAACTAAAGAATTATTAAAGATACCTTAATATCCTTTTAGATTTTGGTTCTTAGCAAACATTTATTTAGCTATTTTCATTTTAAAGGCCCTATATGGTTCAGTCCCAGAGATATGGAGCTCTTAATGTGGCTCCATGGGTAAATTAGTCAAATGTACACATTTTCAGTGGTCAAAAACCAAATGTGGGTCACTTCAACAAATAATGTTGAAACTATAAATCTCTAATATTTGTGTGTGTGTGTCTGTGTGTGTGTGTGTGTGTGTGGCTAATTTAATTACATTGCTTTTTCTACTCTTGAAGATTGTTCTTCAACAATCTCTCCATTTGAACAAACTGCTAAAAATACAAGAGTGTTGATTCTCATAAGCGAGATACAGTATTAATTGAATAATGACTTAAAAATGTTTTAACAATGTGTTATTTCTCAGTTTTCAAAAACAGATCATGTGAGAGATCAGCATGATGGCAACTGTGCAATGAGGAATCAAAAATGACTGAGGAAAAACCTTTTAAACATTCACAAACAAAATGCTATTTTCTTAGCAATAGGGCTACAATTATAACAGATAAACTACATGCTAATAAAAGATAAATAGATTTACCTTTGGTAGAACAGAAAATATAAAAATCTTTAACTGAATTGGTATTTCCATTGATTTGTCACTTTTCAGGGACAAAACACTGGGATCAGATGAATGTAATCTTTCCTCAGAACTGAAAAACAACATAATACATCTCACAGAAAATTATTATTTTCTAAAAGATGATGTCATGAAGATTTTTTAAGAAAAATAGAAGTTGCAAGCAAACTTTTAATTTTTTTCTATGTCATAATAGCACCAAAACCATAGATAATTTAAAACATAGTTATACTGTATTCACCTCCCATCATTTATTAGATCTCCATCCTTTAACTGAATTGGTGTTTTCATTGATTTGTCACTTTTCAGGGACCAAACATTGGGATCAGGTGAATGTGATCTCTCCTCAGAACTGCAAAAGACAACATAATCCATCTCACCACTGAACAACGATTATGTGCTTCCAAGTAAAAGTCAATGTCATCGAGATTTGTTAAGGACAATACTGTATCATTTGAAAGCAAATTTACCTCTGATCAAACAGAGAATCTCCATTTTTTAACTGATTTGGCATTTTCACTGATTTGTCACTTTTCATGGATAAAACACTGGGGACAGCTGAATCTGTTCTCTTCCGAAAGGGAACTCTACACTGCGTTTGAATGCATATAGGGAACGATATACCCACGCCGCCATGCTTAAGAGGAGTGCATGCCAAAAAATGGCTAGACAAACGTCAGAACTAGCAGCTTCAACTGAAGTGCCAGAACCACTCCCCCTACGGGTCATACATAGGCTGTCAGTGACAGCATTCCCTATGGCCAACAGTCCAAGCTATAAGCCTCAAAGAGGCCTTCCACAGAAGGCCTACCAAGGCCGCTCAAAGGCTTCTGGGACCAAACTTCTTTTCCGAAGAAAAGAGGGTACCTCTAAGGGAATGTAGCCAGGGGGCCCGAAGGAACCCTAGCCAGTCACTTTTCAGGGGAACAAAGTCAACCCTGAATGCCACCAGGGAGGCCAACCTGGTCTAATTAAAGCAACCTAGTCTTGGCCAACAACCTGTCTGATCACAGAGTCTCAAATCACATTCTTCAGAGAAGATATCCAGTAAGAGTGACTGCAAAAATGCAGTAACCAAAGACCAGAGTGTAGAGATGGGCATCCTGGAGAGCAGGTCTCAGCTTAGCGCTTTTTACCCTTACCAATGAGGGGAGTAACACTTTGCTCAATCCTATGATCTACTCAGCACTTGATTATTTGCACTGAGGAGGCTGTGCACTCTAAAGGAACCCAACACAGGGGAGTACATTTACCAGCCTAGGGGCTGATCCTTAATACGGAGGCCTCAGAGGCCTTCAGAAGGGCCTGCAACATGACATAAATTCTATAATGTGTAGAAATACATCACAGCAACCTTGCGAAAAGCCAACATGTGAAACTACGTGTTCAATCTGCTTAAAGAACACCCAGATGTGGTGGGGGAAAACTTAAAGTGCGGCCTGTGAAGGCCACACACCTAGAACAGCTTGCTTGCTGATAAGCAAGTTCCCACAACATGGAACTTGTTCAGAATGAAACCGAGTCAAACTAGCAGATAAGACTGTAAAGTGCCCACATAACAGTCAACCTTAACACAATCCGACAAGCAGTGTATTCAGTAAAAACACTTTTAACTCTTTAAGAAAGAGGAGTACAAACATACAGCATCACACTCTGCAGGAGGCCCAAAGAAGGGCCTACGACTTCCAGAAAGACATGTAGCATCAGCTCGTGGCAGTGTTCTGAGCTCTAGGGAGCCTAATATGATAACCAAACTCTCCGGTGAGGTTAACTAATTTAACTTGACCTGAGCCACCATTCCACCAGGCAATGTACTCAGTAAAAAAACTTTTACTCTTTAAGCAAGAGGAGTACAAACCTACGCCATCATGTTCTTGAAGGAGGCCCAAACGGGGCCTGCAAAAAGACACATGGCGTCAGCTAGTGGCAGTATCTAAGCTCTAAGGGAGCCAAACATAGAACCAAAGTTATGTAGTGAGGTTAACTATTTAGCTAATCCTGAGCTTGATTCTATTCAACACATTCCAACAGGCAATGTACTCAGTAAAACACTTAAACTTTTTAAGCAAGAGGAGTACAAACTACGGCAACATGCTCCAAAAGAGGCCTAAACAGGGCGTACTATTACAGAAAGACACAGGCATCACTCAGTGGCAGTGTCTAAGCTCTAAGGGAGCTTAATCTGAGAACCAAACTACCAAGTGAGGTTACCTAGCTTAACTCAACCTGAGCTTAAAATGTACACATTCCAACAGGCAATGTACTCAGTAAAAACACTTTTTACCCATACAGTAAGGGGAGTACAAAGAATATATGCTGCCATGCTCTGAAGGAGGCCAAAAACCGACCTACTACTTCAAATGGTCACGGCATATACCTGTGGCAGTGGTAGTTCTAAGTGAGCAAAACTCTGACTAAACATCTACCAACAAAACTTGTGATACACCAAGCTATTGTGCTCTAAAGGAGGCGCAAACAAAGCCTTCTACTCCAAACAACACAATCAACATCTTGTGGCAGCGTTCAAACTCTAAAGGGAGTTACATAAGAACCAAACTGAATAGTGAGGTTCACAAACAAACTCAACCTGAGCTATGCATACCAACAGGCCATATACTCAGTAAAAAACACTTTTTACCCTTAATAGCAAGGGGAGTACAACCTAGTTACCATGCTCTGAAGGAGGCCAGCACAAAGCTACTACTACAGAAAACAGGTTCTAACCTGTGGCAGCAATAGTGTTAAAGGGCTCACACTGTATAGGGCAAAATAGAACTAGAGCATTAACAACCCTGAGAAACAGGGGAATGCTTCACTTTTCATTCATACTACCCTGAAAATGTGAATTTCAAGGGTAGGCGCTTTTCACCAAAGACAGAAACATCTGTACTGAACCCTAGTGAACAGGAGCTAAAAGAAAGCTAACACTGTTTCACTCAAGCTTCTATCTTAATTCAAGGGGTTCAGGGGAAAAGACTAAACAAAGTATAGAATGAAAAGCTCTAGAAAAGTGAGGCCACAGCAACACTAGCATTTTTTACTCACATACTGATAAGGGGCCTACCAACTGAGACAACAGCACCAGGGAGACTTAGCAATAGTCTGCTACCTTAGCTGCTATCTATCCTGCACCTACACCAAAAGGGGTAATGGGCCTTAGCCTGACAACTCTGATAAGAGGAGGCCAGAACTAGGAAACTACACTGTCCTGACAAGGGTAGTAATAAAAGGGGTTAAATGCTTCAGTATATCACCTAAACCCTAGTTCTAGCCTAGGCTAGCTATAGCTGTGGGCCTATAAGGCCACACATAAGCATAGGTCTGCTTGGGGCTAAATCTCAACCTCTAAAACTTTCAATAGAGAGGAGGCAGCCCGAAGGCCGACGCTTAACATAGATCTAACTAAAGTAAAGAGTTCCAATCTCTAATACAAACTCTAGCTAAGACCAGAGGAGAAAGCTACTCTACCATATGGTGGCTGAAAAAGGTGGCCATATAGCCAACACAAAGATAACCAACCTAATGGGAACTAAATTCCCCTTCTATTTCTTTTAGCTTATAACCTGCGGCTCGAAGAACGGAGACTTACCATCATAGAAGGATGGAATCTATGGTCCTTTCAAGCCTGAAAGAGCCTCTTCACTATCAAGCCAAAAGGCGAGCCACAGAAATCTTCATCATGGGCCTAGCCCTCGGCCTGATTGTAAGAAGCACCTGGGTAAAAAATCATTACTCAGGAGGTGGAAGAAGAAATGAGAGGGTAGAAGTAATTACCCTCATGGAGAGGAAATCAATCACCGATGCTACTGCCGTCCGTAATTGATTACCTCCCTCAAATCTTTCTTCTTCCCAGAGTCCCGCCTTCTCTGGGACCTACCTCATGGAGGAGGAGGTGCCTGAGAGGCGATACTGGACTTCTGGCCCTGTCTCCGATCCTCGGATCGCTGTCTGTCTGGTCCCAGAATCAGATCTAAGTGGTAAACAGGTTAAAAACTCTGCCGCTGATCAGATCCTTCAGCAGATCAGACTGGTAAGCCTGTAACACTGCCATCGTGTGTGAAGTAGCACCAGTCTGACCCCCTGCCGTGTATGCCCTGCCATTCAAGCAAGATGTCACCTAAAAGAGCTTCAAAGGCAGGACCAGAGCTTTAATATCTGTGCCCGCCCCATGATGAGATAGTTAGCAAACAACTCGTCAATAGAGGGGGTACCGACACATACCCATGCTGGCTCATTCCCTCAACATAAACGGAATTGGCTCGCTAATGTCGGTGAATATGAGCCGAATACGGGTTCATCCATACCTTCTCGATCACCACATGTAGATCAGGAAGGAATGGAAGGCTCACGGGGGCTCAGATTATGGTCGGAAAGGAATTGTACGTTGAGCCGTGCGATCCTTTTCTTAACGCATTCTCACGGCAGCTGCAGCCTGCCAGAGGCGCGCTCCATAACCTAAACAGCTCCGTATATGCTGGGCAGGGAGGCTTTGAAGTTTTAAAAAGGCTCGCCTTCTTCCTTTTTAATAGCCATCTCCTGCTCTCTGGGCTAAAAACCAGAAGAGCACTTGCTGCAAAGAAATAACAAAGAAATAACATTATCATCATACAGAAGCCTACCCTCATCAGCCGCTGGGGGTCACGAGAGATTATACCTCTGTCTAACTCCTCAGCAAGCCCCATCTGTGAGCCCCATGATTTCAGTCGCCGCTCTGCCTCAGCACAGGCGGGACTAGAACCACCGGGCACAGATGTCGGCCGCTCTTCCCTCAAGAAGAGGGCCAAACGAGAGCGGAGCATCCTAATAGGCAGACGCTCACAGTTTGCACAGACAGCGCCCTCGAGCACTGTCCGTGCATGCTCCTCTCCCAGACAGAAAACGCACAGATTGTGTGTGTCATCAGGTGTCAAAAACCTGGGACACAGATCCACACACTTCCTGCCGCCACACCTTCATGTGTAACATTACAGTTAGACAACCTGAAGAGATCAGAGTGGATTTGTTAGCAAAGCTAAGTCAGTGGTTACTTTTTAGTTTAACAGTTGCTAAATCTGATTTGAACGGCTTTGGATCGGATATTGCCCAACATAAAATTTTTCCAGATATTTACCTCAGCTTCTCTAGTTTACAGTAAGGATTCTGCAGTCCGACACAGAGCTTCTTAACACCTGAGTCTTGTAAATCATTAATACTCAGATCCAGGTCTGTCAGACTGGAGGTCTTTGAGCTGAGCGCTGAAGCCAGCGAAGTGCAACTTTTCTCTGTCATTCCACATCTGTCCAACCTGAAAAAGAAATTCATTATAATATACACTGTTCCAACTTCATTAAATATAAATGTTCACTGATTTCTATATCTTAACCTCAGTGTTTACAGTCTGCTGTTTGGATCATGAAGAACTGCAGACAGCAGCTCCACTCCCTGATCTCCAGGTCTGTTGTTGCCCAGGTCCAGTCCTCTCAGATGAGCGTTTGATCTCAGAGCTGAACTATGAGATCCAAAGTCTTCTGTTTTAAATTGGCAACACGAAAGCCTATTGAAAGAAAGTGCAAACATTATAAACTCTCCAGTGTATTTGATTAATTTTATTCAGTCATAGAGGTATTAATTGTCCTACAAGACTGTAAACAGTAAATTTAGTCACACCAAGAAACTTTTAAGGGAAAGCAGTCTTGTAATGAGTTGTGTGTTTGTTTGTTTTTTTGTGAGATGTGTGAGATGATTGTATTGGCCAGACTCTGATCACTGATTCTCTTCCTGAAGTATTCTTCCTTCTGTGGCTCATTGAAGCCTTGTACCTCTGTCACTCGATGGACACACTCAGAGGGGACGAGATCAGCTGCTTCTGGTCTGCAGGTGATCCAGATGAGAGCAGAGGGAAGCAGATTCCCTGCAATGAGGTTCGTCAGCAGCACGTCCACTGATGTCTCTTTAGATGCATCCTGTAGAGTCTCATTCCTGTGGAAGTTTAAGGGAAGACAGCACTCATCCAGACCATCAAAGATGAAAGCGACAGAGGAGTTTTGAATCACATGTAAACTTGTCTCTCTCTTAAAGAAGGATTGAAGAAGACCAACTAAACTGAGCTTCTTGTCCTTCATCAAATCGAGCTCTCTGAAAGGAAGTGGAAATATGAGCTGGACGTCCTAATTCTCTTTCCCTTCAGCCCAGTCCAGGATGAACTTCTGCACAGAGACTGTTTTTCCAATGCCAGCAACTCCCTTTGTCAGCACAGTTCTGATGGGTTTGTCTTTTCCAGGTCTAAAGATGTCATTGCATTTGATTGGTGTGCTCTCCTGGATTGTGTCTCAATCTGTCTCACCTCATGCTCATTACTGATCTCTCCACTCTCACTCTCTGTGATGTAGAGCTCTGTGTAGATCTCATTCAGGAGTGCTGGGTTTCCCTGCTTTGCAAGTCCTTCAAAAATATACTGATGCTTCATTTTCATGCACGATTTTAATCTTTGGTGGATCAGGAGTTTGTGCATCATGTCTGTAAAAATATAATCTTTACATAAGCAAATAATAAAACTACAGAGCCTCTAGCCTGTGTAGGCTATTTAGTTAAGTGTAAACTTGAAACCTTTTTCATAATATTCAAACAATATCAATTGATTTATAATTGATTTATATCAGATACATATCTTAAACACTATGATATCAAGTATATTTCCTGTTTTGTAATCTCTAATTTTATTAAATATTTTGCTAATTTAATTATATAGATTTTTCTACTAGTGAAGAAATACAAGAGTGATGATTCTCATAAACAAGATACAGTACTCAATAACTGAATAATGACTTAAGTTCTTAAGTTATTTCTCAGTTTTCAAAAACAGCAACTTGTCACTTGAACAATGAGGAAGTCAGAGATGCTGAAAAATTTAGTTTGAACATAAAAAGTTTTCTAAATGGAACCTATATAATAAAACAAAACAAATATATTTGCTCATGAAAGTTTAGACAGATTTTTTTATCATGTTATAAAAGATATTCAACTTCAATAAAATCTAGATAATAGACTTATGTGAATACTTATCAAGTGAATCTTTAGGCATATCTGTGTAGTCACAGTGTGTTGTTTTGACAATTATGTATATATTTTATTTGTGAATCTTGAGTTGTAAGTATTGTGACGTAATTCATCCGCTGTTTCGTTGTGTTCGCCAGCCATTCGTGGCGTGCAAAACTCACTGGAGTTTACCTTGAAAAGACACTAATGTGTGATTGCTTTACATCTATATATGATGTATTTGTTGTCTTGATAGTAGTTATTGCACAGCAATTTTTCGTTTAATTAGTCATTCATATCATCGTCACCCTTAAGGACGCTGTTTTCATGCTAGGTACACAAAACACCTCAACTGAGTTTACCTCAAAGACGTTTGAGGGCACAACAGCTGGTTTTTATGTACAAGGTGAAGTTATTAAACCTAATTTCAGGAGGAGTATGCCCATCTAATCTTCCAATTAATACCAAGGTATAAAACCGTGTTTGGGCAGGCCAAATGCCGAAAGAACTAACAACAGGAGGAGCCCAAACCTGCATCATGACTGACTTCCAGGAAATTGAACTGTTTCCCTCCGACGACAAACTTTTTAATGTGCCAGAAACACCTGCACGTTTTTTTACCACGAACAGTTTGGATTTCCTTTGTGCGTATTATGTGTGTAACTTCCATTAAGCTGTAAACAGTCAGTGAAAGGCTCGCTCTATGAATGCAATAATACGTTTTTTTTTTTTTTTTTTTTTTTTATCTGGGTACAATGAGATTAAATTATTCTACTCACCCTTCAACCAATGAACATTAAAAGGACATTTAAAAGTATAAAAGCATCAACAAGGTACTTTCAACAGACCATGAAAAAACACTATTCTTTCCACAGCAATAATGGACGGGTTAAATATAACTATAGTGATATGTATCTTTATTATGTAATATACGTTGCCTTAATAAAAAATGCTCATAAACTTTAGCGTTGCGTGATACTATTTCAAAGTGATTTCCAGCATTTTTACAGATAATAAATTGTATTTACCTGGGAAAACAAACCTGGAAAGAGACGTGAGGCTTTGAGGAGAAAAACAAGAGATTCTTTGTGCATTCCAGTGAATTATTAATGGGATATATCGTAAATTATATCAGGAGAACAGACCACAAACGTGCAGTATATGTTGTCCTTTTTCATATTATTACAGCGGTATGCAAAGGGACAAAAGAAAATAATCACAAGGATTACAGGGGTATGCAGAGGGACAAAAGAAAATAATCACGAGGAAAAGAAAGCAGCGACTGAAAAGAGCTTTTGCCATAGATATTCTTGTTATAACATGTCACGTTAAAATACCAAGCGTTACGTTATTCTCATGATATCTGAAAATAAAACATGAGAGAAAAATTGACAGCTCATTCAGTCAAACTGCTGGATAAGCTTTATTTGTAGGACAACCTTATGATTTGAATCGATTTGTTTCAGTCTTTTTAAAAGGAAGTTCCCCAAACCGGAAGTGCAACACATAATTCGAAACGCAGTAGGCTAGTCAGGAATAAGGTGGATAAGAAGCATACATTTCTGCCATTCATTTGTCATAAAAGGTTTTGTTGACTATGTATTTTACCTTTGAAATCTAAGAAAACTGCAACTCTGGCATCACATGTGTATGTGTATCTTTCATACTTCTCTTAGCCGCTTTTCCACCATGGGTTTAAACCGTTCTCTTTGCTTTACTTTACCGTTCCATTCCGTGCCAATCCACCCGGTACAGATATGGTTTCGTTTGCCAGTGTGAGGCTGATAACGGAGCTCTTCAGTCGCTGCCTTAGAAACGCAAGAGTTTACGCACGATATGCGATGTAAATAGTGACCGCGTTATGATGATCAGTTTCTTTTAATTGTATGATTAATTTGTGTTCACGTTGCTCAAATAGCATGTTATCAAGCTACAGAGAAACTGGCAGCAGAGGCAACAGACAAGTGACCGATCCTGAGTGACAACGTCACATCACTACTCGCATTCTAGCATTACGGTTTAGCACAGTTGGCTAATTCCGGGCGGAGAATCATGAATTTGTAATCGTGCCATGCCGTACCAGGCTCAAGTGAAAATATAGCTGGAACCGTTCCTTACCATTCATTCGTTCAACCTGCTATGGAAAGCGCATTTTGTGAGCAGTGCAGTGGTGTAATGGCAATTTACAATAAATCTTTCATTACAAATTTCGTTTCCAAACAAACCAAACATATGAGTGACTCCTTGAACTTGGTAAAAATATAATCCTTTAACCATCCTGATTGGATGGTAAAAACACAATTTTTATTGTCAGTTTTTCATTCATTTTTGCTAATTTTAGTAAACTTTCTCATTAGCGTGCACATCCTACATTGTTATTAATACGGGGATCGGCTGGAAATAACGACCCATTGATTTAGCATTAACATTATAATCTAAACGCAATCTTTGTTACTTGCTTTTCAAATGTTTTAAAATTGATCATCTGAGTGATCCAGCGGGCCGTACTTAAAAGACATTGCGGGCCGCCAGTTGCCCATCCCTGTTCATCCCTGCCCATCCTCGCCGTGATGCATCTCGTCTTTCATCATCATCATCATCCTCTTCAGCAGCAAGCCCTTCCGTCCCTCCTCTTGAGAAATGGTCTGTCAATGCACTCAGGCAAGTGCTATCCAACGCGGGTATCCATTTCTCCCGGAGGAATTCAAAAGCGCAACTTCATGACCTTCACCAAAATTCTCTGTGTCCTCCCAGCACCACGGAAGTTTCAAAACAAACAGCGGCACGATCCATACGGTTCGCCTCCAACCCGCCTCAGTTTCAGCCCGCAGCTGCGGCCGTCGCTTCCTCGTCTGCCGCTCTGTAGCGAATTAACTCAAAGGGGAAATATTAATAATAATGCATAACTCATTATGATTATTAATTATGATTAATTATGAATATGTGAATCAGTTAATCAGTTAATCAGATAATGACCGAGCAAGATTAACTGGCTGAGTTTTTGAAGAAGAACTATTAAAGATTCTTGTAATACTGATGTGTTGCACAAATATCTATATATCGCATACACAAGCATTTAAATCTTCTCGATACGAACCCATGGACACTAAACATGGCATAATTGAAGTTACCTTAAATGTATCATAAACATGTGAATACAAGACTGAGTACAATACAACAAACAGTAATAATGGATACCATTTCCTGGGGATATGCATGTTAATTTATAGAACAGTCTGTCTATAAATTAATGCAGGAAAGTCTGTTTTCAGTGGGAAAGATGCAGGAAACATGCAGGTTTTCTGTGTGTCTCTTTGACTCTGCTCTTCCATGTGGCAACCAACATTTTTTTAGCGCAATAAAACTTGTAACTGAGAACTTCTCGGGGGATGGGGGACAGACCCCAGAGTGAGCTTTAAGCCATTATTGGTTAACTATAACAAATAATTGTGTCTGATTTGTCTCAGTTGTTACAGCTCATTCCAGCCGGAACACAATAGTTCCGCGACCGCTCGTAATAGTTCCACAGCCTCTCTGACCGTGACTGTTATCCTCCCTCCTCCCACAGGTGAGTCTCTCACAGCTTCCTCTGTCCATTTTCTTCCTCCTGTCTTTCAGTCTCAGTTGAATCCATCTAGCCATGGAATAAATCAAAATTTGAGGCTACCTTTGCAAATGGCCCCTCCCATTCCTTTCTCCCCCACTGTTGGAGCCGATCCAAGCGTGGGGTTGCCTCCCCAAGCGATCTATTCTCTGGCCTTATTCCATCCTCAACATATACACTCTCAACTGCATCTGCTCTTCCAGTTCCTTCCAAAGCTATGGATCCACCACCTGTTTCCACCCATCTACGCTCCCAGATTTTAGCAGGTGTGGATATTGAGCTCTCTTCTCTCCTCCCCTCTGTTTCAATAAGCGAACCCTATTGCACCCTTGACTGTGGTCCTATAACGTTCAGTCTGAAAAACCTAAATTCCAAATCAGTTCGTATACTTACCATGGCTGAATTTTGCATCGCTTTTGGAAGATAAACAGAAATTATTTGTTCTGTCTTCCCCTCAAGGCGCAAAGAGCTTAATGATTTTTTTAACCATCATAGTTGAACTGTTTCACTCCTTCGGCGGTACCCATTTCTTCACTTATTACAGGCTTTTTTCAGCCAAATGCGCAGCTCGCGTCACCCAGTAGAATCAATGTCCTTACTGGGGAGCTCTTGACCTGGAGCTGTACAATAAGGTTTTTCTGGGCTGCCGTAGCATCTCTTGTGTTTTGTGTAATTCCGCCACGCATGAGCCGTCCATGTTCCCCCTTTTCAATCCCGCCCCTCCAAGCAATCTGGGCACTAATCTAGGCACTTCTCAATTTGTCAATTTCACATCCTACATACCACAGTCCAGGGGCGATTCCAAAAGCTGCAATTTCAGGTTCACTTCAGGCAGACAAGTGTGTAATAATTTCAATCAGTTTGGCTGTACTAGACAACGCTGCAAATATCTACATGTGTGTAATTTCTGTGGCGGAGCTCATGCTATCGCTCCTCAGCAAACTCCAATAAAGAATTGAGAAAGTATCTGTCTTCTCCTATCATTGTCACATCTTTAGCGCACAAAGTGGCGAATCACCCAGACCTTAACTTCAAACAGTATCTACTTACAGGTTTAAATGAAGATTTTAATCCCGGTTTGGAATGTTTACCTACTACTAGACTTATTTGTAAAAACCTACAGTCTGCAATAGCTGAACCTGAAGCAGTTGACACCTTAATAGCCAAAGAGCTAGAGTCTGGATTCATGATTGGCCACTTTTATTCCCCTCCTTTCAAATTGTTTTGGATAAGTCCCATCGATGTAGCCACAAGGAAATTTTCAGGGAAAAAAACGAATGATCATTGATCTCTCTGCTCCCCACAACAGCACTCATTCAAGCATGAACAGCCTCGTCCTGCTAGAAGAATTCTCCTTGTGTTACCATAACATAGACCAAGCCATTCATCTAATCAAAAATGCTGGTTACAGAGCCTGGTTAGCAATCCAATTACTTCAGCATTCAAAGTCATGCCCATACATCCAGATTTTTGGCACCTTTTAGACATTTGCTGGAAAGGAAAATTCTATTTTCCAGTGCGTTTAACTTTTGGCTGCAAAAGTAGTCCAAAATTTTTTGACATGCTGTCAGAAGCGCTTTGCTGGATCCTGCAAGACAACTATGTAGTCCCTTACCTGGTGCATCTTCTGGATGACTTTCTTACCATTTCCCCAAGCTTTTTCCTCCAGCTGCTCACCTTTCTACCGTTCAGGATTTTTTTTCTAAATTGGGAGTTCCACTGTCCTTAGAGAAAACATCAGGCCGTACCACATCTCTAGAGTTCCTTGGAATTAACCTTGACTCTGTTAAATTCCAAGCTTCCCTTCCCAAAGACAAAATAGACAGGATAATCGCCATCTCCTCCAATCTGCTTGAAGCACCTCAGTGCAGCAAACGAGATTTGCTATCCCTGCTAGGCCATTTAAACTACGCCATGCGTATAGTGTCTCAAGGACAGCCTTTCATCTCCTACTTGCTGTCTCTTGCATCTTCCATTCAGGAATGAAATAATACCATATCTCTAACCCCGTCTTGTCTCGCCGATCTGAATCTATGGATCATGTTTCTAAAACAATGGAATGGCCTTACTTTCTTTTACGATGACATTCAATCTCATTCTAGTGATCTCCCTCTGTTTACAGATGCCGCTCCCTCAGTAGGCTTTGGTTTGCTTCAACCTGGCCTCCATGTCAAATCAATGTGTCGCATCCTCAGCTCTTTTTGAGTTATATCCGATCGTTATAGCTGCCTTTTTGTGAGATCACGAATGGTCTTCTAAAAGCATAGATTCCACTGTGATAATCTGGCCACTGTTCACTGCATTAACAAAGGCTGTTCAAATTCCTCTGAAATTATACCCCTCTTGAGACGCCTCACCTGGTTATCCGCCTGTAAACAGTTCATCTTCAAAGCCGTTCATAGTCCAGGCCACCAAAACCAAATCGCTGATGCACTCTCTCGTTTTCTGTTTCAGAAATTCAGAGCATTAGACCTGGAGATGGACCCAGACCCAACCCCAGTTCGTCCCTATTCAGACTTGATATTCCTGTAACTCACACACTCAAACATCTCCACACCTTATCTCTGGATTCAATATTCCACGCCGTCTCACCCAGAACACTACAATCCTACTGGACAGCTTGGAGAGCTTTCAAACAATTCCATTCCTCCTAAAACTAGCCTTTTCCCAACTTTTCCATCCTTTCAGTTTCTTCATTCATCTCATATCTCAACCAGATTAAGTCCATCCAACCCAGTACCATCAAAATTTATCTTAGCGGCATTCAGTATTTCTTTAAACTAATCTACGGCCATCCATGTCCTGCTATAACAAACCCTCAGATCACACTCCTTATCAAAGGAATTCAAAAAACCAACCCCACTCGTCCTGATTCTAGGCAACCTCTAACCATTGATCTTTTAGCTAAATGCCTGACCTTCCTCCGTTCCAGTCACATGCCCCCCGATGCAGCAAGAACTCTGGATGCTATGTTTACCATGGGCTTTTTCGGATTTCTTAGAGTTTCTGAAATTACAACCAATTCTAAATTCAACCCAGCCATCCACCCAACCTTCTTCGACCTGCAAATTTTAGACAAGGACACTATCCGTTTCCTCCTCAAAAGTAGCAAAACTGATCAATTAAAAAAATGTCCATTTCATCCATATCTTCAATCTTCCGACACCCATCCAGCCATATCAATCTCTTTCCTTCTTCCTTGCACACAGAAAGGTTCAGATCTCCTCTCTGCTCGACACGCTTTTCATTGATGAGAACAACCTTCCAGTCACTAGGCGCTGGTTCCATAAAATGCTTAAAACACATCCTCACCTACTCTGCTATCCAAGCTCACTTGTATTCATCTCACTCCTTCAACATTGGAGCAGCCACCACCGCAGCCCAAAAAGGTCTGCCTGACCATCAAATTAAGCTATTGGGTCGGTGGTCCTCAGACGCTTTTCAGTCTTACATTCATGCTCTGCCCAATTTGATACTGCTGCTGCAGTGCTTCATTTAACTTGATACTGCTGCTGCAGTGCTCTGCCTAATTTTGATACTGCCGCTGCCGTGCTTCACCTGATACTACCGCTGCAGTGCTCCACTTAATTTTGATACTGCAGCTGCAGTGCTTCACACGATACTGCTGCTGCAGTGCTTCACACGATACTGCCGCTGCAGTGCTCCACTTGATCCCATGCTGCCGCCGCAGCGTCTCACCTAATTTAAAACTGCCGCAGCAGTGACCTGCCTACCTCAATATTACCACTGCAGTGCCGTCTTCCATTCCTTCTTTTCTCCAATTTTGGGGGGCTTCTGGATTATTTAAATAATTTCACATGCCGATTCCTTCAATAATCATGAGCTGTTCCAATAATCCAATAATTCTCGCTTGCTGTCTAATTCTGCATTTATGTTTTTCTGGGGGCAATCAGAGCTCGAGTAAAATATCCTCTCCGAGCCCCTCTATAGCAGACAACAAGCCAAATCTGTTTACCACTTAGACGAGATTATATGGGCACACAAACTCGTGAAGTGAAGTTATTAAACATAATTTTGGGAGGAGTACGCCCATCTAATCTTCCAAATAATACCAAGGTATAAAACCAGCATCTTACCTCTTCCTGTTGTTAGTTCCTTCGGCATCCCTCCTCCTTCCCTTCTCTTCCTTTTTGTACAATTTTGAATATTAGAATATCCTCTCCAAGCCCCTCTATAGCAGACAGCGAGCTAAATCTGTTTACTATTTACACAAAGATTATATGGGCACACAAACTTGTGAAACATATATAAATAAATAATGATACATAAAACGTCAACGCCATGAAGCATAGCACACAATTGCCCGAGAATACTCATTTAAATAGATGGAGCATACATTTTTGACAGAACACGATGCTTGCAATCGTAATGCATCAAGGAATACAGGCCTATAATACGCTATTTTAAATAGGGCTCAGGAACTAAATGATCTCAAACGTGCCCACCATACCATCTCTTAATCACTGTTTCAGTGGTCTTTAGTTTGGCAGGTATTAATTCTAGGGATCAATACACATTAGTAAGAGGATCTATTTTCATCTGTCTTTGTCTACAGATAAACTTTTTTTGTGGCCGCAGTACATTATAAAAGAAACTCAAAAAGCTGCAACCCTGTAATTTCTCAGTGACTGCATTTTCAAAATAGCCTGATAAAAAACGTCCTTGGCAACAATGCAATCAATGACACTGCAAATATACAAATAAGAATGTTAACCCAGGATTTAAGAATGTACAGTGTGAAATATCAGCTTATGAATTAATTTTTAACCATGGGTAAATTATGAGGGTGAAGCAAGATAACCCAGGATACTGTTTACCCAGGGTTTAGAATGTTATGGGGGGCAATTGGAGCTTGAGTAGAATATCCTCTCCAAGCCCCTCTATAGCAGACAGCGAGCTAAATCTGTTTACCACTTACACAAAGATTATATGGGCACACAAACTTGTGAAACATTTATATAAATAAATAATGATACATAAAACGTCAACGCCATGAAGCATAGCACACAATTCCCGAGAATACTCATTTAAATAGATGGAGCATACATTTTTGACAGAACATGATTCTTGCAATTGTAATGCATCAAGGAATACAGGCCTATAATACGCTATTTTAAATAGGGCTCAGGAACTAAATGATCTCAAACGTGCCCACCATACCATCTCTTTAAGAATGTACAGTGTGAAATATCAGCTTATGAATTAATTTTTAACCATGGGTAAATTATGAGGGTGAAGCAAGATAACCCAGGATACTGTTTACCCAGGGTTTAGAATGACCCAGGGTTGAATATTAGTGTGAAAAGCCCTACCAACAGCGGTTCACTCAGATCCGTCAATCTCATTGCAAGCAGTAGCACATAAAAAAACCCATAACAACAGGTAAATGAGTTCTTTCCATTTTGGTGCTACTAATGTATAACCATAAATGATTGTGTTTTGTATCTAGATCATAAACTTTAACAAGTGGTTTGTAAATGGTATACCTGATTTTTATTAAACAAACTGTATATTTATACATGTGCATATAATTCAGAATACAAACTATCCAGACTATCAAAGCTTAAATGTTGCTTTCTAGAGTAGTAAGATTTGAGTTTGTGTTGTTCCCTTTCGAAAGGGAACTTCTACTCTGCGTTTGCAACGCTATGGGGAAACGTCACGTGACTCGGTGTTCGAAAGCCAAATATCCAATAACTCCAAATCCTATTGGCCGGCGACAGCCTATGACGTCATACAGGCGCGACCCGGAAGTATAAAAGGGGCGCCTGGGGAAGCAGTCATTATCTCATCGTCTTTCGGGACTGTTTGTGTCGACTGCCATTATCGAATATACTCTTCATAGAGTATGTCTCTTTTATGTCTGAGGGCAAAGAGAAACATTTCAGGAAGTGTGTGGATCCATGCCCGAGGTTTTTAATGGAGGGTTCGCACACCCTATGCGTCTATTGTTTGGGAGAAGAACACGCACGGATGGTGCTTGAGGGCGCTGTCTGTGTGAATTGTGAGCGTCTTCCTATGAGAACGCTCCATTCTCGTCTGGCCCTCTCCTCGAGGGATGAGGCGTCAACATCTGCGCCTGGTCGGTCCGGCCCTGCTCGTGCTGAGGCAGAGCGGCGGCTGCACTCATGGGGCTCGCAGATGGAGCTCGCTGCCGAGTTTGAGAGAGGTGTTATGGTCTCTCAGCCTCCGGTGGCGGCTGGCGGGGATGAGCTCCTGGATGATGATGATGTCTTATCTTTGACATCATCGGATCCGGGAGCGAGTGTTCTTCTGGCTGATAGCCCCCGTGGGCAGGAGGCAATGGAGAAGGAAGAAGTGGCTTTTCTTCTTTCTCCAAGTCTCCTGGCCCAGCATATGCAGAGTTACTGGAGGTTGTGGAACGCGCTGCTGGCAGACTGCAGCTGCCGCGTGGGCGCGGGAAAAAAAAAAAAAAAAAAAAACCCTGTTCGCGGCAGACTTGACGAACATTTTTCTTTCCGACCACAACCCCGTGACTCCAGTGAGCCTTCCATTCTTTCCGGATCTCCACGTTGAGATCGGGAAGGCATGGAAGAACCCATGCTCGGCCAGAGTTCATCCGCATCGGCGAGGGAATCTCGCTGATGTGGATGGATTGGGCCAGCATGGGTATGTGTCGCTGCCGCCCATTGACAAGATGTTTGCAAAGAAAAACAGCTATCTCGTCATGGGCAGAGCACCGACACTAAAAGCTCCAGTTTTGCCGTCCAGACCCCTTAAACAGAAAAACATCTCGTCTGAACGGCAGAGCATATGCTGCTGCGGGTCAGGCTGGTGCGGCTTTCACACTATGGCAGTGTTGCAGGCATACCAGGCTGATCTGCTGAAGGCGAGGGCGCGCTCAGCAGCTTTTAAGAGTTGCATTCCACTCAGATCCGTTTTTTAATTACTACTGTATGTTCAGGTGACACCTTTGAACAGTCAGGCTGACGGCTGGGCTTATGATGATTTTTTTCTGGAGGCCCGCCTTCTGGCTTGATAGTGAAAGGGTTCTTTGGGCTTCTAGAACCATGGATGTTTTCCTTCCCATGTTTGTAAAGGAGCAGTCTTTGGTCTTCGAGCCACAGGAAGGTAAGACAGAGTCAGATTTCATTTCTTAAATGTTGACTTTGTGTCGTTCCTGTATATTTTCTGAACATGTCACAGTGAATGTACATTGAGATATAGAATTTGAAGGGGTTTTTTGGGCAAAACTGGAATGTTGAGACTGACTAAGCAGGTCACAGAATGGCTGCTGCTTAGTTTTCTCTCTATGTTGAGTAGCCTCTCGCCTATTTTCAGTATAGTTTGAGTTGGCACTCATTGCTTCAGTTTGTATGTCTACGGCGGCCCTAACCGGCCGCCTGACTTTTCAGCTTTGAGCTTCACTTTATTTTTCTCATCATGAGATTTAGAAGTGGAGATCAGGCTGTTTGCCTGTTGTATATAATAAAGAAAATAGGCCTATAACTTGGCAGCCAGGCTAGAGCTAGGTGATGTGATATATGAAGTAACCCCATATGTATTCACTATCCTTTCAGGATTTGTTTCCTAGTTCTGGTTTTCCTCCCGAGGGAGTTGTTAGGCTGTACGCCCAATTATCCCCTTGCTGGTGTAGGTGCAATTTGAGTGTTACAGCTAGGTTGTAGACTGTTTTCTGACTCCCTTATGCTGTTCCTCAGGTGGTAGGCCCTTATCTTTGCGTAGATAAGTTGTGCAGGTGTGTGCTTGGCCCCACTTTCTAGAACTTTCATGCTAAAAGGAATTTTCTTCTGAGCCACTTGATAATTTGTTTTATCAAGTTTGAGTTGACATTGCTAGTTTTTTAGCTCCTGTCCTCTGGGGCTTAGATCAGATTTGAGGATCTGTGTGGGAAGTGTTTTTCTTTTCAAAACAGCATGTAGATCAAAGTTTGTGTTACTTTGGGTTCTAGACTTTTGCCCTACACTGTATGTGAGCCTATGCTGCCACAGGTTGGCACCTGCTCTCATAACAGTAGGCCCTTTGTTGTGAAAGTAGGCCTTTGTTTTGAGTATTTGGTGACTTGTACTCTCCAGTCTGAGGTCCTTGTCACTGGGTGCATCACCTGTTGGATTGCATATTCAGGGTAGTTAGTGCCACTTTGTTGAAGAAAACTGGTATCTATTAGCTCCCTTTTTTAGTGGTCTGGTTAACGGTTATACTGCTTATAACTCGGATTGTAGGCCTTATGATATTCGGCCTCCTTCTAGTTAGCGGTTGTTCTACTATACTGTTTAACTGATCATAATGTGCTCACATATTTTCACAGGTTTACGCTGCCACAGGCCATGCCGCGTGTCTGTCTGAGGTAGTAGGCTTATATTAGCCTTCCTTAGACCATGTTGGCTTTGTTTGGTTCCCTTTAGTCAAAATGTGTATTTAGGGTACATTGCCTGTTGGAATGTGTAGCCTAGCGCAGGTTGCAGTTAGCTTCCCATAGCTTTTTGGGTTACAGCTGGTTCTCTGTAGCTTGGTTCACTTTAATTCACGAGCTGTAGCCACGTGTTATTGAATTGGCAGGCCCCTTCAGGCCTCCTTTTTAGTTTACGTTTGGCACAATTTGTGTTTTAACCTGTGAGTAGGCTGATCGCCACCTGTTACTGGAATGGAGGCCCCTTTAGGCCTCCTTTTTCTAGTCGACTTGTTGGCAGGATGCCTGGGAAACCATGCCACCGTCGGCCACACCCCATCACTGACGGATAGGCCCTAACAGGCCTGTTCTCGGTGTTTGGCAGTGTTTTTCATGTGTTAATCATGACACTGTTAATACATGGCCTCTGGGTGGTATGGTTATGGTAGCCACTTGCTGATGCCACGTGTTTACTAAGGCAGGCCTACTTCGGCCTCCGGTGTAATATGTGGAGTTCAGTTATATACTCCTCTCGCTGTGAGGGTGACAAGGTGCTTTTTACCGAGTATTTCGAGTGGCTAGCCCCTCAGGTTGGTTTGGCAGCACTTTAATTCACGAGCTGTAGCCACGTGTTATTGAATTGGCAGGCCCCTTCAGGCCTCCTTTTTAGTTTACGTTTGGCACAATTTGTGTTTTAACCTGTGAGTAGGCTGATCGCCACCTGTTACTGGAATGGAGGCCCCTTTAGGCCTCCTTTTTCTAGTCGACTTGTTGGCAGGATGCCTGGGAAACCATGCCACCATCGGCCACACCCCATCACTGACGGATAGGCCCTAACAGGCCTGTTCTCGGTGTTTGGCAGTGTTTTTCATGTGTTAATCATGACACTGTTAATACATGGCCTCTGGGTGGTATGGTTATGGTAGCCACTTGCTGATGCCACGTGTTTACTAAGGCAGGCCTACTTCGGCCTCCGGTGTAATATGTGGAGTTCAGTTATATACTCCTCTCGCTGTGAGGGTGACAAGGTGCTTTTTACCGAGTATTTCGAGTGGCTAGCCCCTCAGGTTGGTTTGGCAGCAAAACCTTACTGAAGGTTGTTTTTTACCTATATCTGCCTCCCTGAGTCCTATTCTAGTTGAGCTAAGGGCCACCTAGCGCCTAGGGTGGATCTTTTGTGCTCCTAGAAACGGCCACAAGACTACGCCGTGTGTATTAGAGGTTGCTAGGCCTACGGGCCGCCTAGTTTTAACACACTGGAGTATGTTTGGGTGTATTTCTCTTTGAGAGTTATCTTTATACACTTCTGTTGGCCAGAGGCCTAAGTGATAAACCAACCTCCTTTTGTCTGGTTGTTTATCGTCCTTTGGGCCTAAACACTGCCACGAGCTGATGCCACGTGTCTGTTGAGGTTATAGGCCCCTCCAGGCCTTCTTTAATGCGTGCTGGCGTACGCTGTACTCCTCTTGCTTTAGAGAGTAAAAGGTGTTTTTACTGAGTACACTGCTCGGTGGATCGTGTTGGGTGGATTGTCATGTGGGCACTTTGCAGCCTCTTAGGCTGCCATTGAAGTCATCTTTCTACCCCGGAAAGAAAGCCGGGCCACTTTCTGTTTGACTTCTGTTATTCACTTAACTCTATCATGCTGTAGGCCTCTTTCGGCCTCCATGAGTATGTGCCCATCGCATGGTCTACCTGTTAGGTGAGTTTCGTACTTCCCTTTTAGGGTTATGTTTGTAATAGTGCTTAGCTCCCTAAGCTGGTCATGGGGTAGGCCTTAATCAGGCCTCCTCTTAAGGATCCAGCATCAGGCTGGTTTGTGCTCCCCTGCATCAGGGTTCTGTAGCGCACGGCCTCCTCAGTGCGTTAATTAAGCACTGGGTAGATCCTAGGATGAGTGGATTATACTCCCCTCAATACGAGGGTTCATAGCACTTAGCTGAGTTCTGCTCTCCAGGATGCCCGTCTCTACGCGTGGGTTTGAGTTTGTTTCTGCCTCTTTGCAGTCACTCTTACTTACTATCTTCTGTGAAGAATGCGTGTTAGGAGGCTCTGTATTCAGACAGGGTTGGCCCAGACTGAGTTTGTCTCAGGTCAGACAAGGTCGGCCTCCCTGGTGGCATTGAGGGTGACTTCGTTCCCCTCTAGTGGCTGGCCGGGGTTCCCTTCGGTTCCCTGGCCACATTCCCTTGAAGGGACCACTGTTTCTTATGGAAAAGTGGGTTCCAGACGCTTTAGCACCTTCTGTAGGGCCTTTGAGGAGGTCCTTCATGGAGTTTAGCTTGGGCTGTTGGCCGAAGGGAATGCTGTCACTGACAGCCTGGTGTGACCCGAGGGAGAGTTGCCAAGCAGTTTCTACTGCTCTGGAGCCTTTGTCTCAGCCATTTTTCTTGGCAGGCATTCTCCTCAAGCATGGCGGCGTGGGTATATCGTTCCCCATAGCGTTGCAAACGCAGAGTAGAAGTTCCCTTTCGAAAGGGAACGTCTCAGGTTACGAATGTAACCAGGGTTCCCTGAGAACAGGGAACGAGACTCTGCGTTTCCTTGCCATACATCGGGCTGCCTGCTGAACAGTCCCTCAAGACGATGGATAATGACTGCTTCCCCAGGCGCCCCTTTTATACTTCCGGGTCGCGCCTGTATGACGTCATAGGCTGTCGCCGGCCAATAGGATTTGGAGTTATTGGATATTTGGCTTTCGAACACCGAGTCACGTGACGTTTCCCCATAGCGTTGCAAACGCAGAGTCTCGTTCCCTGTTCTCAGGGAACCCTGGTTACATTCGTAACCTGAGACGTTTTTTTGTTTTTGTTTTTTTATGATAACTTGTCCAGTATCATGGAAAGCACATTCAAGTGTGACTCTTCCAGATCATTCTCAAGCAGATCAAGCTCTTTCAGGTGGGATGAAATTGATTTCAGAGCTTCAGTCAGTGCCGCCACACCTTCATGTGTAACATTACAGTTGGACAACCTAAAGAGAGTAGAGTGGAATTGTAAGCACAGGTCAGTAGTTTGCTATTAAGTTTTAGTTTAACAGTTGCTTGAATCATATTTGAATTTTATTTTTACCTCAGCTTCTCTAGTTTACAGTGAGGATTCTGCAGTCCGACACAGAGTTTCTTCACACCCGAGTCTTGTAGATCATTAATACTCAGATCCAGATCTGTCAGATTAGAGGTCTTTGAGCTGAGAGCTGAAGCCAGAGCAGCGCAACTTTTCTCTGTCATTCCACACTTTTCCAACCTGAGAGTAACAAAATGTAGAATGTAAAATCTTTCAAATATAATTTTTCATATTTTTCTATTGCCTATATTTCAGACAATGCTGTTTGGATGATACCTGTTATCATTAACTCTTTAGATAAAATTGTGTAACTCACTTCAGTATTTCCAATGCACACTGAACTTTCTCTAGAGAAGAACAGAGATGTTTCATTCCTGAATCTCCAATGTCATTCCAGCCCAGATCCAGCACTTTCAGATGAGAAGGATTTAAACTCAGAGCTGAGCTCAGGAAAACACAGCCTGCTTCTGTTACTCCACAGTTCTTAAGACTATGGTGAGGAGAGGTAATACATTTGATGCCTCAAGATGTTACACATACAATTCACAAATAGGTTTTACATTTGCTGTACATAAATATATATATTCATTTTTAAATTTGTAAGAATGAATTAACATAATATGGCAGGGCTCCAGGCTAAAAATTAGTAGGGAGCCATTGGCTTCTAAAATGTAATATTTAGGAACTAGATTATTTTTTTATACAGAACTAACTTCAGAGATTCCAGGCTGCACTCTGTGTCCTGTAGTCCAGCCGTTCTGTGTTTTGAATGAAACACTTTCTGTATATTCTCATGCTTATGCAGAGTGATATGTGAATGAAAGCTTGGGGATGAAACTTTATTCTGCTGCTCTCTAATGTATTTTTTAATTCTGAAATGAGAAACAATGCATTAAATTGTGTGAACACAGTATAATTTGTAAAGTAATATTCCAATATTTTCCTTAAACTTATTAAAGCATACATTGATGCTGCGCAGGGTGATCTTATAACTCCAACACAGAGTATTTCTACTCCTGAGTCCTGCAGTCATTCAACCTGAAAGATAGGCTGTGTAAGTTTATATTGTTTTTGTATTTTGTGCATGCATACATTTATTATAATTCCAAGTGCTCACCGGGCCTTTGTGAAAAGCTTGATCACAGGATGTAGCCATTGTAAACTGTCTTCTGATCTGCCATACTTCTGAAGTTCGAACTCTTCAAACTTCTCATCTGATGTCATTAAAATATATGTTAGAGCTGGCCAGAATGCTAAGGACATGTGCTGTCTGTTTAGTTTTCCACAGGTCATGTAGCTTTGGATTTCATCAATAAGAGAATGATCATTAAGTTCATTTAAACATTGGAACAGAAGGAGACAATCGTCTGGACATGACAGTTTTTTGGTTTCTTGCTTGAGATACTCAATAGTTTTTTCTCTTTCTAGGGAGCTGTCTTTCTTCTTTAACAAAAGCCCTTTTATAAGGCTGTGGTTTGACTCCAGTGAAAGTCCCATGAGGAAGTGAAGGAAAAGATCGAGATGTCCGTTCCTGCTCTCTAAGGCTTTTTTGACAGCACACTTGTGTAAGCTGAACATTGTCACAAGCGTTCTAGATTCATGAGCTTCAAGCACGTTTTTACTGCTGTTGCGAATGGAGAGATGGACATATAGAGCTGCTAGATGTTCCTGAATGCTAAGATGAACAAAGTCCAAACTCCTCTCTGAAGATCTGAGTGCACAATCCTGAGTACACTGATGCTTCTGTCACATCAATGCCACACTCTCTCAGGTCTTCCTCATAGAAGATCACATTGCCTCTTTCCAGTTGCTCGTATGCCAGTTTCCCCAGTTTGAAAATCATCTTTTTATCTTTGTCCTCCTCCTCAATATACTTTGTGTTTTTTATGCTAATCTGTGCCATCAGGAAGTGTGTGTACATTTGAGTGAGAGTCTTGGGAATCTCTCCACCCTCTGATTCACTCAACATCTTCTCTAGAACAGTGGCTGAGATCCAGCAGAACACTGGGATGTGGCACATGATGTAGAGGCTCCTTGATGACTTCAGGTGTGTGATGATTGTATTGGCCAGACTCTGATCACTGATTCTCTTCCTGAAGTATTCCTCCTTCTGTGGCTCATTGAAGCCTTGTACCTCTGTCACGCGATGGACACACTCAGAGGGGATGAGATCAGCTGCTGCTGGTCTGGAGGTGATCCAGATGAGAGCAGAGGGAAGCAGATTCCCTGCAATAAGGTTCGTCAGCAGCACGTCCACTGAGACTGATTGACTTACATCACATAACCTCAAATCGCTTTGAAAATTCATAGACAGGCGACACTCGTCCAGACCATCAAAGATGAACAATACTTTATATTCATCATTGGATATTTCTATTTCTTTTGTTTCAGGAAAAAAGACAAGAAGAAGATCAGAAAGACTGAGTGTTTTGTCCTTCATCAAATTAAGCTCTCTGAAAGGAAGTGGAAATATGAGCTGGACGTCCTGATTTTCTTTCCCTTCAGCCCAGTCCAGGATGAACTTCTGCACAGAGACTGTTTTTCCAATGCCAGCGACTCCCTTTGTCAGCACAGTTCGGATTGGTTTGTCTTGTCCAGGTAAAGGTCTAAAGATGTCATTGCATTTGATTGGTACTGTTGCTGTTGCTTCAGTAAATGTTTTTTCTATCCTAGTAAACTCATGTTTATTACTGATCTCTCCATTCCCACCCTCTGTGATGTAGAGCTCTGTGTAAATCTCAGTCAGAAGCATTGGATTTCCCTGCTTTCCCAGTCCTTCCAAAATATACTGATTCTTCATTTTAATGTAAGATTTTAATCTTTGGTGGATCTCTGGATCATGTGTTTGCGGACCATATCTGTAAAGATAAAATGTTTTCATAGGCAAATAGTAAACCACAGAAACTTTCTCAGATCTGTACATAATATATTCATAATATTTTAGCAATATTAAATGAATTATTGCTTTTCAAATAATGTCTCAGTGGGTTTTCTTACAACATATATTTCAAGTTACACTCATAATTACAAGGGTGATGAATGTCATAGACAAGATATTAATTAATTAAAACCTAAATTTTAGTCTGTTTCATTCACAAAAATGTTTTAACATCTTGGATTAACTTATTTCCTGTTTTTATTATATTACTGTCATTTACTCTGTGTTATTTCTCAATTTCCAAAAAAAAAAAAAAAAAAAAAAAAAAAACTGTGAGGAGAGATAAGCATGAAGGTAACTTGTCACTGATCAGTAAGGAAGTCTGAGATGTCCTCCTGTTCATTTCTTAAACCCTGCAGCTGGTGAAAGTTAACATCAAATCATCTGTACTCATCCTTATTCACTGTGCTTGTGTAAACATAAAGATAAATAGATTTACCTTTGGTCAAACAGAGAATCTTCATCCTTAAGCTGAATTGGTGTTTTCATTGATTTGTCACTTTTCATGGACAAAACGCTGGAGACAGGTGAATCTAATCTCTCCTCAAAACTGGAAAAAAGCATAATCTGTCTCTCAAAAGTTGTAAATGAAATAGTTGGTTACATTAATATTGAATAATTAAAGGTTATTTGCAAAGAAAATATTATTTTTGTCTTGCTATAGGATGAAAAACAACACAAGTATGCTAAGCCACATGCAAACATAAATGTAATTGGATTTACCTCTGGTTAAACAGAGAATCTCCATTTTTTAACTGAATTGGTATTTTCATTGATTTGTCACTCTTCATGGATAAAACACTGACAGGTGAATGTGATCCCTCCTGCTGAACACCACAATACATCTTCATAGTTCAAAGCAATTCAACTTCACTTTCAATTATATTAAGATTGTCATTAATAAAATGTAATTAGCTATATGCTAGGTTCTAAGCAGTATAATTTAATCTCTGATTTTAATTGAAATTTTTGTATTAACTGAATTTGTTTTGATCTGTAATTTAAGCTATAAAAATGTAGAATATGCTTCTCATTCAAAATATTGATTTATATTTGATCAATTTTTTTGTAAATTTGGTGCATAATAATCAAAAACCTTTTCTCTCCATCACAAGTATTGTGATAATCAGTGTCTTCTTCAGCATTCATTATGGTGTTTGTGTTTTCCCAACTGCAGAACAGATTTATTCTGGATTCTGTGTCCATCATAATCAAATAAAGACAAAAACAAAAACATTATTTTACTCTCTCAAAGACTTTGTGAAACAAATGACCAGGAATGAGGAAGAAAAACAATGAGAGACGCAAATAAAATCTGGTTTGACTGGTTCATGAGTTGTCTGTAAAGTACCTTCCTGGTTTAGTTACATAGTCCACATACTTTCAGGTTGTGTACGGCGTTGAATGTTTGAGAGTGTCTAACTAAACATCAATTTTGTGATCATAAAAATTGGATATACTATAGTGGAAACAGTTTATTTCGTGCTTTTTATAATGTTTAAAAACGTAAAAACTTAAATGTGTTCTGTAAATAATATAACTGAAAAGCTTTCTGTTTTAGTCTTTATTCTTTAATGATGTATCTTGCCCAATGTAATCTATCAAACATTCTTCTCTCAGTCTGTGCAGTTGGACTTACCATGTGTGCTCTGGATTCCACTCACTGTCTCGTGAAACAACAGAATGATGTTTTTCTGTTTTCTCACTGCTTACCTGCTCTGTGAAGGTGGAGCTAAATCTATGAAACTGACAGGTTTGTGATTCATCAGCCTAATAGATGGAGCCGATACTGGGCAACTGTATAAATATGAACCACATTACCAACTCACAGATGAATTTGCACCAAAATACTGTAAAGTTTGATTGAGAACCACTACTATAGACAGTGTTGGGGAAATTTACTTTTAAAAGTAATGCATTACAATATTGTGTTACTCCCTAAAAAGTAACTAATTGTCTAACTTAGTTACTTTTTGTGGAAGTAATGCGTTACGTTACTTTTGCATTAGTTTTTCTCATCTTGGCTAGGCTTGCTTGTTTGTTTGTTAAATTCTAGATAAAGGGTAGACTTCCGTGAATACTAATCAAGTGAATCTTCAGAGAAAACTGTAGGCACTGTTGGTAAATTGTACCTAGATAATAATTTTAACAACTGGTCTGTATATGGTAACTTGATGTTTATTAAACAAACTCAAACTATATATATATATACACACACACACACACATGTATATAATTCAGAGTACAACCTATCCAGACTATCAAAAAATAAATGTTGCTTTTTAGAGGTGTCTTAAAAAATTGTGTTAGTGTTGTTTCTTCTATTTTTATGTTGATTTTTGTCCAGTATCATGGAGAGCACATTCAAGTCTGACTCTTCCAGATCATTCTCAAGCAGGTCAAGCTCTTTTAGATGGGATAGATTTGATTTCAGAGCTTCGGTCAGTGCCATCACACCTTCATGTGTAACATTACAGTTGGACAACCTGAAGAGAGCAGAGTGGATTTGTTAGCACAAGTCAGTGGTTTGCAGTGGTGGACAGTAATGAAGTATTTTTATTTTTGTTACTGTACTTAAGTACATTTTTCAAGTATCTGTACTTTACTCGAGTATTTTTATTTTGAGCAACTTCTACTTTTACTTCAATACATTCCAAAGCAAAAGATCTAACTTTTTACTCCACTACATTTCATAAAACATATCGTTACTCATTATTTTAAAATGAAGGAATCGTCACATGCTCAGAGACGCAAAAGCGGTGTCCGATTCGTGTACGAACTGATTCTTTTCAATCATCCTGTTAAATCGGTTCACAAATCACATCAACAGTTCAACTCTAACACAAATTAAAATAACGCATGCACGTTCATCTTCCCCGCTGCTGTAGCAATTTCTTAAAATGTTATGTATTTAGCCCTATGTTTCGTCTGTTTTTATATTGTTTGTCAACACACATTACATATTACAGTTGAAACCAGATATTTACATACACTTCAGAAAAAAAACACAAAAACTTTAACATACATTAAATCAGAGTAAACTTTTTCTGTTTTAGATCAATAAATATTAACTTTTTTTTTTGCATTTGTTAAATGTCAGAATCGAGTGAGAATTTTAATGTATTTTTTTTATCACTTTCATCAAAGTCAGAACTTTAGTATTTGGTAGAATTGCCCCGAAACTGTTTCACTTGGGCCATATGTTTTGGGTATCCTTCCACAAGCTTTCTACAATAGTTTGCTGGAATTTTGGCCCACTCCTCTTGACAGAACTGGTGTAACTGGGTCAGGTTTGTAGGCCTTCTTGCTCGCACTTGCCTTTTCAGTGCCGCTTACAAATTTTCTATGGGATTGAGAGGTATGCTTGAGGTCATTGTCCATTTGGAAGACCCATTTTCACCCAAACTTTAACTTCCTGGCTGATGTCTTCAGATGTTGCTTCAATATATCCACATAATTTTCTTTTCTCATGATGCCATCTATTTTGTGAAGTGCACCAGTCCCTTCTGCAGCAAAGCAGCCCCACAACATTATACTACCACCCCCATAATTCACAGTTGGGATGGTGTTCTGAGGCTTCAAAGCTTCGCCCTTTTTCCTCCAACTATACCATTTATCATTATGGCCGAACAGTTCAATTTTTGTTTCGTCAGACTACAGGACATGTCTCCAGATTTTTGTCCCCATGTGCAGTTGCAAACAGATGAATGTGGGACCTGGAAATTGCACCTAAGGATGAGCCACACTTGTGGAGATCCACAATTCTTTTCCTGATGTCTTGGTTGATTTCTCTTGATTTTCCCATGATGTCAAAGAAAGAAGCTCCGTGTTTGAGGTGTGTCTTTATATGCATCCACAGGTGTGCCACCAATTAACTCAAATGGAATCAATTAACCTATCAGAAGCTTCTTAAGCTCAGAATGGAATCATCTGGAGTTTTCTTTTTGTTTAAAGACACAATAAACTTAGTGTATGTATACTTTTGACTTTGATGAAAGTGATAAGAAAAATACATAAAAATTCTCCCTCTCTCAATTCTGACATTTAACAAATGCAAAAAATATGTTAATATTTATTGATCTAAAACAGAAAAAGTTTACTCTGATTTAATGTATGACAGTAAAGAAAAAAGTTTTTGTGATTTTTCTGAAGTGTATGTAAATATCTGGTTTCAACTGTATGTATCTGCATCTACTAATCTTCCACCGATACTGACTAGTGCTAGCTATTTGACATAATTATTTTGAGCAATAGGATTATATAAAATACATAATATAAAATTAAATTATATAAGTGGCCTATATAAAATTACAAAATAAACATTAATTAATTAGTACTTTACTTAAGTACATTAAAAATCAAGTACTTTTGTACTTTCACTCAAGTAAAATTGAAAAGGAGCACTAAATACTTTCACTTGAGTAATATTTTATAATGCGTATCTGTACTTTTACTCAAGTACTTGATCTGTGTACTTCATCCACCACTGGTGGTTTGCTGTTACTACTTAGTTTAACAGTTGCTTAATCTGATTTGGATGTCTTTGGATCTGAGATTGCACTACATAAGATTTTTTAAAGACAGTTACCTCAGATTTTCTAGTTTACAGTGAGGATTCTGCAGTCCGACACAGAGCTTCTTCACACCTGAGTCTTGAAGATCATTAATACTCAGATCCAGATCTGTCAGACTGGAGGTCTTTGATCTGAGAGCTGAAGCCAGAGCAGTGCAACTTTTCTCTGTCATTCCACATTTGTCCAACCTGAGAGTAACAAAATTGAACATTTAAATTGAAAATGTTCTTAAATATATTTGCATGTTTTATATTGACTATATTCCAGATAATGCTATTTGGATGACACCTGCTATGAACTTTTTAGATAAAATTGTCTTATAGCTCACTTCAGTATTTCCAGTGTACATTGAACTTTCTCCAGAGAAGCACAGAGATGTTTAACTCCTGAATCTCCTATGTTGTTCCAGCTCATGTCCAGCACTTTTCAGATGAGAAGGATTTAAACTCAGAGCTGAGCTCAGGAAAACACAGCCTGCTTCTGTTACACCACAGTTCTTCAGACTATGGTGAGAAGAGAGGTAATACATTTGATGCCTCAAGACATTACACATACAATTTACTTTTATTTTTCATTTGTAAATTTGCAAGAATAAATTAACAATCTAACAGATCTCTAGGCATATATATATATATATATATATATATATATATATATATATATATATATATATATATTACTAGGGAGCTTAGTTGTAATATTTTTGCTTGCATTTGTGCCATATAAATGTCACTCTGTTTTGTAAAAATATTAATGCTGGATTGAAAAAAATATTTTGATAATAAAACAAGTCACTAAACTGTTTTACAGTTTTATGTTCCCCTTATAATTGATTCAACATTACAACTGGACCACATGCTAAACAAAGGCTGCATCCGAAAACTTGAAAATGCTGTCTTCAGAGGATGCTTTCGAAGGTGGGAAGGCATCAAGGCATGTCTGAATCCAATGTTAGCTTCACTTCCTGTCTCATAAGATACCTTCATCTGATCGATTTTTGAAGGCAGCACTGATGTATTCTTAGCTGCCTTTAATATCCCCAAATCCCACAGTCCTTCCCACAAAAAATAAGATGGCGTTTTTATGTAAATTAATGTTTTTGACCAACGTTTTCCACTTCTGATGTCATTTCTAGCTTGAAATTACTATTGTAATAATTAAATATTTGCTTAGCTATCACCAAAGCTCGTTCTGTTTCGCTGTAGATCACTAAACCATTATGCTGCCTCAGAAGTCTGTCCGAAATCACTTTCGTGAGGTACCTCTAATACTCAAACTCTGCTCACAAAGTCATTGCCTGATAAGGCAGTGAGGCAACAAGTCAGCTGCCTAAGTTTTCGGACGCAGCCAAAGACTAATACATTTTCAAAATTTGAATGTTTTTTAGAACAACATTATCATAAAAAAATTATGTTGTGAATATTTATCTTTAAATCAGAATTTGTGATAATGTTTTCTTCCCTATTGTGACATCTGAAACTAGAAAAAATGTAGGACAAGACTTAGTTTTTGGATGGTTGTGGTTTGCTATTGGAGATTATGTGAGCATGTGATTTTTAAAGAAATAATGATGTGTATGGATAAATCATTTATAATAAATACTGCAATGTTCCATGGAAAAATAAAAATTGTGGATTTTAATTTCTCCAGTACTATTCTAACTAACAAGCAGTTAGCCAAGTGATAGCCTTTTCAAATTAGAACCGATCTATATTTTTATGTAACTGCTATAAAAATATTATGTGGAAAAAAACAAAAAAACAAAACAGATGCCTTAGCCTACTTGTAAGACTAGACTAGTATTATACAACTGGCCACAGAGAACTTACTTCAGAGATTCCAGGCTGCACTCTGTGTCCTGTAGTCCAGCAGTTCTGTGAGTCAAATGAAAGTCATATTCTTTGTTCCCATGTTTATGCAAGCTATGTGAACCACATCTTGGTGCTAAAACTGTCTTGTGCTTCTTTCTTTCAATTTCTTTTATTCTAATATGAGAAACAATTAATTAGTGTAAACACAGTAAAACTTGTAAGATAATAATATTACAATATTTCCCTTAAATTAATCTAAACGTACAGTGATAGTCCTTGGGGTGCTCTGTTAACTCCAAGGCAGAGTATTTCTAGTCCTGAGTCCTGCAGGCTGTTGTTGCTCAGGTCCATCTCTCTCACATTGGATTGTGATGTAAGAACTGTAGTCAGAAGTGCACAACCTTTATCTGTGATATTACAGTCATTCAACCTGCAAAATACAAATATATATATATATATTGTTTGTTTGTTTGTTTGTTTCCTTGTATATGAATAATTCTGTACAGACATACATTCAATAAAATTCCAAAAAGTGCTCACCTGGCCTTAGTGGATAACTTGATCACAGGATGCAGTCGTTCTATGGTGTCATCTGATCTGCCATATTTCTGAAGTGTGAACTCTTCAGTTCTTTCATCTGATGTCACTAAAATATACGTCAGAGCTGGCCAGAGATCTGGGGGCATGTTTTGTTTCTCACAGGTCATGTAGCTTTGGATTTCATCAATAAGAGAATGATCATTAAGTTCATTTAAACAGTGGAACAGAACAAGACAATTGTTTGGACAAAACTGTTTTTTGGTTTCTTGCTTGAGATACTCAATAGATTTCTCTCTTTCCAGTGAGCTGTCCATCTTTTTTAACAAAAGCCCTTCTAGAAGTCTATGATTTGACTCCACTGAAAGCCCCATGAGGAAGCGAAGGAAAAGATCGAGATGTCCATTCCTACTCTCTAAGGCTTTTTTGACAGCACACTTGTGTAAGCTGAACATTGTCTCTTTCATTCCAGATTGATGTTCTTCAAGCACATTTTTGCCACTGTTGTGGAAGGAGAGGTGCACATATAGAGCTGCTAGATGTTCCTGAATGCTCAGATGAACAAAGCAGAAGACTTTCCCCTGATACCAGCCAAACTCCTCTCTGAAGATCTGAGTGCACAATCCTGAGTACACTGATGCTTCTGTCACATCAATGCCACACTCTCTCAGGTCTTCCTCATAGAAGATCACATTGCCTCTTTCCAGTTGCTCGTATGCCAGTTTCCCTAATTTGAAAATCATCTCTTTATCTTTGTCCTCCTTCTCAGTATACTTTGTGTTTTTGATGCTAATCTGTGCCATCAGGAAGTGTGTGTACATCTGAGTGAGAGTCTTGGGAATCTCTCCACTCTCTGCTTGGCTCAACATCTTCTCTAGAACAGTGGCTGAGATCCAGCAGAACACTGGGATGTGACACATGATGTAGAGGCTCCTTAATGACTTCAGGTGTGAGATGATCCTGTCAGTCAGGCTCTGATCACTGATTCTCTTCCTAAAGTATTCCTCCTTCTGTGGCTCATTGAAGCCTCGTACCTCTGTCACTCGATGGACACACTCAGAGGGGACGAGATCAGCTGCTGCTGGTCTGGAGGTGATCCAGATGAGAGCAGAGGGAAGCAGATTCCCTGCAATGAGGTTCGTCAGCAGCACGTCCACTGAGGCTGATTCACTTACATCACATAACCTCAAATCGCTTTGAAAATCCAGAGACAGGCGACACTCATCCAGACCATCAAAGATGAACAACACTTTATATTTGTCACTGGATATTTCCACTTCTTTTGTTTCAGGGAAAAAGTCATGAAGAAGATCAGAAAGACTAAGTGTTTTGTCCTTCATCAAATTGAGCTCTCTGAAAGGAAGTGGAAATATGAGCTGGACGTCCTGATTCTCTTTCCCTTCAGCCCAGTCCAGGATGAACTTCTGCACAGAGACTGTTTTTCCAATGCCAGCGACTCCCTTTGTCAGCACAGTTCTGATGGGTTTGTCTTGTCCAGGTAAAGGTCTAAAGATGTCATTGCATTTGATTGGTATTGTTACTTCTGCTGTAGTCTTTAATGTTTTTTCTATCCTTGTAAGCTCATGTTTATTACTGATTTCCCCAGTTTCTCCCTCTATGATGTAGAGGTCTGTGTAGATCTCATTCAGGAGTGTTGGGTTTCCCTGCTTTCCCAATCCCTCAAAAACATACTGATGCTTCATTTTAATGTAAGATTTTAATCTTTGGTGGATCTCTGGACCATGTGTTTGCGGGTCATGTCTGTAACGATAAAATCTTTTCATAAGCAAATAATAAAACCACAAAGACTTTCTCATTGTTAGACAATGCATGTGTTCTGTATATAGTTAAGTGTAAACTTGACACTTTTATAATATTTAAGGAATATTGAGTTATTTATTGCTTATCAAATAATAAAGGCTGTGACTATATTATGTCACAGTGTATTTGTTACAACATATATTTCAAGGTACATTGAAAATATACTTTATTATATCATAGACATTATATTAATTGAATATTAAGCTAAATTTTAGTTTGTTCCTTACACAAATATATTCAAAAGAATTGAATTAACTTTTTTCCAGTTTTCACTGTTGTTTTTTATGTTATTTCTCAGTTTCTGGGAAAAAAATTATAATAATTAACTGAGAAGAGAGATTAACTGAGAAGAGAGATCAGCATGAAGGCAACTTGTTACTGAACAATGAGGAAGTTGCTCTGCTTCTCCGACTTGCTTTCAATGCTTTCATTTCTGAAACCCTGCAGCTGTGAGTTAACAGCAAATTATCTGCACTCATCTTTATTCACTGCGATTGACATGGTGAGTTACAAGATTCCCCTCTCTGAACTAGGAAGGAAGCACAGTAAGTGCACTTCTCAACACTAACAGGTGAACTGATGTGCTGTGAAACCAGACCTTTGGTGTGGTAGATTTGTTTCATCTCTTAAATTAAATGGGATTTGTATTGCACTGGGATCAGTTGAATGTGATTTCTCCAGGGAACTAAAAAAGACAAAACAAATCCTCAGATTTATTGCAGTTTACTCTCCATCACTCAAAATGATAAATGCATTCTCAAAAGTACACCAATTTGTAAACAATAAAAACAAAGTCAAAACCAAATACTTCACTCAAAATTATTCTGTCAAAACCAAACTGATTTTCACAAAAACAGTTTTGCTACTTAGTGGATAATGTGTTATTTGAGTTCATGTTGTTATGTTCATATACAGTGTGCTATTTTTTTTCCTGAAAATGAATGTGGTTAAACCTGTGCTTATATAGGTCTGTGTGGAGTTCTGCAGAAGGAAGAAAAAAAACACGGTGAAGAATATTTGTAGTTTTGAAATGCGTCTTTGTTTTATAATCTAAAGCAGTGGTTTGAAATCCATAGAATCAGTTCTAGTGTGTATTTGAGGAAAAACTTCAACAAAATGTTATTTATTAGTATATGGACACAATTATCACAGCTAAGCCATGTGCAAACATACAAGGAAATAGATTTACCTTTGATCAAACAGAAAATCTCCATCTTTGAACTGAATTGGCATTTTCATCGACTTGTCACTTTTCAGGGACAAAACACTGGGATCAGGTGAATGTGAACTTTTGTCAGAACTGGGGGGGAAAATACTCCATTTCACCATATAGTTTAAAATTATAATTATTTCTAGCAAACATCTCAATGCCATCAAGATTTATTAAGAAAAATCATTTGCAAGCTATTTTTTTTAGTTTTGTCTACTTCACAATAGCACCAAAACCATAGGTAATGTATGTTAAGTCACATAAAACATATACTGTACATATGATCAAATAGACAATCTCCAACTTTAAACTTTGAATTAGTGTGTAAGAAATTTGAGGAAAAACTTCAACAAAATGTTATTTATTGCTATATGGACACAATTATCACAGCTATGCCATGTGCAAACATATAGGTAAATAGATTTACCTTTGATCAAACAGAAAATGTCCATCTTTAAACTGAATTGGCATTTTCATCGACTTGTCACTTTTCAGGGACAAAACACTGGGATCAGGTGAATGTGAACTTTTGTCAGAACTGGGGGGAAAAATACTCAGCTTCACCATATAGTATAAAATGATAATTATTTCTAGCAAACATCTCAATGCCATCAAGATTTATTAAGAAAAATCATTTGCAAGCAATTTTTTAGTTTTGTCTACTTTACAATAGCACCAAAACCATAGGTAATGTATGTTAAGTCACATAAAACATATACTGTACATATGATCAAATAGACAATCTCCAACTTTAAACTTTGAACTAGTGTGTAAGAAATTTGAGGAAAAACTTCAAGAAAATATTATTTATTGCTATATGGACACAATTATCACAGCTATGCCATGTGCAAACATATAGGTAAATAGATTTACCTTTGATCAAACAGAAAATGTCCATCTTTAAACTGAATTGGCATTTTCATCGATTTGTCACTTTTCAGGGACCAAACACTGGGATCAGGTGATTGTGATCTCTCCTGCTGAACACTGTCAACAACACAATCTTCACAGTTCAAAGCAATTCAATATCACTTTCACTCAGAATATATTAAGAGGGACAATGGTATATTAGTTATGATATATTATATTGTATATTAGACAACATTAGTTATGCTAGATTACAAGCAGTATAATTTAAACTTAACTTCAAACTGAGTTGGTTTTAATTTTCTTTGATCTGTACAGTTTTCATATGTAGAAATAATCAAAAATATTTCTCTCACCTTTTCTCTCCATCACAAGTGTTGTGATAATCAGTGTCTTCAGCATTCATTATGGTGTTTTGTGTTGTCCTAACTGCTGAACAGTTCTGTGTCTATCACAGTCAAATAAATAACAGCGAATAAGGACGAAAAACAAAGTACACGTCTTCAGAAGCTGGTTTGACTGGTTCATCAGTTGTGGTTAAAGAATACTTCCTGGTTTAGTTATACGTTTCACATACTTTACTTTCAGGCTGTGCAAGGACTTGACTCTTTGGCTGACTAAACATAAATACACACATTTTGTGATGATAAATGAATATGTAATTGCAGTGGAAGCTTAGGGTTTGCTTTTTTTAACACTTAAACTTTCAAATATATTCTAAAAAATAATATAACTGAAAAGCTTAAAATTAGTGTCAAATGTATTTCAGTCTTTAGGCTACTCTTGAAACTCAAAAGGATTGATCCTGTCTAATGTAATCTATCAAATGTTCTTCTCTCAGATTGTGCAGTTTGTGCTCTGGATTTCACTTAATGTCTCATGAAACTACAGAATGATTGTGTTTTTTGTTTTCTCACTGCTTACCTGCTTTGTGAATGTGGAGCTAAATCTTCTATGAAACTGACAGGTTTGTGATTCAGCCCTCTAAACCGGAGAGAGGAGCTATTTTGACAGTTGAAAAGTTTTATTATTTCGTCTGAATATTCATTGTTTTACAAACAAAGCTTAGATAGAAGAACAACGGTATTTGCTCATGAAACTCTAGACAGATTTTATATCATGTTATCATAAAAGATTATCAGCCACACCACAATAAGAGTACTTTAAGATCTAGATAAAGGGTGAATACTTATATGAATTTTCAGACGCTGTTTAGTCACAGTGTGTTGTTTTGATAAATTTTTGTTTTGCTCTTTTTAATCTTGTGTAAATATTGTGCCGAAATTCATCCTGCGAGCATCGGTGGCGCTGTTTCGCGTTTGCAGGACGTTTGTGGTGCGCAAAACTCTTCACTGGAGTTTACCATATTAAAGGTGCTGTAAGTAGATCTTGAACTATGCTATTGGACATTGTTGATATTTGAAATCAACCCAAACAAACCCACCCCTCTCTTCATTGCTCCACCTCCAAAACTCCAATCCTAACCACCCTGCTCCGAGTCTGTCTCAAACCCCAATGAACATAACCCCATCATTCAAAAAATGAACATACAGTACACAAGAGTAAATACAAAGTGTACACAGCAGCTCATGACACACAAACCCAGTGTTATTTACATGTGAAGCGGAATCAAAGCAGCTTCTGCATCTGTTTTCAGGCCTTCCCACTCTCTCCAGCGCTGGAAAGCTTTTCTAATATAATTGTGGGTCCTAAAGCATTTTGCCCAGTCATAAACCTTCATTCCAGTGATATTCTTTTGAGCTCTTTTGTATTGTGTCCCATTTCTCGTTCTGCAGTTTTTGTTTTTTTGTATTTTCAAATCTCCCTCTCGTTAATTCTCTCTCCTCGACCGTCATTCGCCCCCTAATGCTGATTGGTTAGACGTTTGTTGTTGGTATCGGCCGACTGACTCCCAAACAGTGGATTTGAAATACTACTGAGTCCACCTTTAATGATGCTAATTAAGGCATTTGTTGTTGTGATAGTAGTTATTGCACAGCAGTGTTTCGCTTAAAATTTCCTTCATAATTCATACTGTTGCTCTTGAGGACGCTGTTTTCATGCACGAAACCCTTCAGTCGATTTTACCTCAGAAAGTTTCGAACTCCATAAAGACGTTTGAAGCCATTATAGCTGTTTGTTCAGGTATGAAACCAAATACTATATATGGTCTTTGTATGAAACGTAGGCTACATAAACACACATTCTTTTACATCGTTAACAAATAAGTTTAAACTCATTATACCTCGATATTTTTGTAATAAAACTGGGGAGTGGTTTGAATATGTTGATGTACCCTATAGGCTAACGTTACTTTTTTGCTAATGATAATGATTGTTAAAGACATGGCTTTCTCCCAAGCTTTATGTATCACCTTTACAGTATGCATGATGTCTGGTGAATTTTACAGTCTGTCTAGTTTTATGAATTACAGACAGTAATTCAATTTTCTGGTTATTTGACTATGATGCTCATTTGAATTTTATACATCAGCCGGGGCTCATTCACATGTTTATTGTGCTGTTTTCTTCAGATGACCATATTCATCATCTTGGTGACAGAGGCATGAGATCATCTCAATGATGAATTTCTCGGCATTTTAATGCAAATAAGATTCTAGTAAGGGTATCATGAATATGCAGATGTATTTACAGATAAGGGTAACAAATGTTTTCACTGCTGCAAAAAAAGAAGATGATTCATTTACAGTGATATTTTTTATAATTCGGTTACAGCCATTTATAATATTTTATTAGGATTTTAAACAAATATTTATACAGTTATAAAATGTGTCTTAAATGATAGCTTCAGGCTTTGTCCTTAAAGTATAATTTATAAACCTCTATCAAAACCCAAATTAAGAAGAAACATTTGTGCACTTTGAGACATCCTCCTGAAACACGTCACACTCATATTTCATCTCTCCACGGGTCACTGCAGCGCCCTGCGGTTCTCCCCTGCAGAACCGTAATCCTGTTAGAACCAACGGGCAGCCAGGCGTACTGGAATGTGCCGTGACAAGGAGAGATCAGGTGGTTGAGTATTTGATTTTTCTCTTTTTAAAAACAGTCAGTTTGATAAACATTTGCATAATCCATAAATGTGAGGAACAGCAGGTGCATTCATTACAAATAGAGTGCAGCCAAAATGAGTGACTGTATTTGTGAATGTGTGAGCTGTACTGCCATCCACTGTTAGTGTGTTAACTATGCTTTCATGAGCTGGCTGAGAGCTGTATTTTGTCCACATTCACTCCTGCAGAATGTCAGTCCAACGTTTATAACACCAAACAATCAATGGACAAATAACAAATAAATAAACAAGCATCTTCACCGCCAGAACAGGAAATGAGCTTGAATTAATCTTTGTAATGGTGGGATTTATAGGATTGATGACCTTATGTTATCAGAGGTACATATCCTTCATTTAAAAATCTTGAAGAAGATTTACGAGATATTAAGTAAATTTAATGAGGTTTATGCTTTAATTCTGCCAATCTGATGGTAATCTTGAGTATCTATAGAGTAGTAGTGCATTCTTCATATCTCCGAAAAGTCTTTCGTTTTATCAGATTTATAAAAGATACATACACTTTACAGAGTCTTTCCGAAAACAGCCGAGCGCCTGGAGGCGTGCCGTGTGAGCGGAGCTAAAGAGTGATACTCGGAAAAAAAGACCGCAAAGTTTATGAGGATTTGGAAGAGTATTTTTGGCACAGAAATACTCTGTCATACAGCCAATTCGTGTTTTGAAACTTTGGCCATGTTTAGCATGAGAATCCAACTCTTTAACCGTGTAAATAAGTCAGAATACATGAAATTGCATTACACCCCCCCCCTTTAAACAAGAAAAACTATTTGCCTAGGGCGTCAGACAAATAAAGCTGTTTTCCCTTTGAATTAAGTTCATTTTTCTAACCTCACTGGCAATTTTTGTATTATTATTATTTTTTTTTTTTTTAGCAAAACCACATCATATCTCATGTTTTTTCCTTCTCAAGTAAATGTATCTTGTTTTATGCATATTTTCATGTTTATACTAGAAAACAAGACTGATTAGTTCATTCTGTAGGCCTTGCGACTTTATAGTCAACATTAAACAGCATTTGCAGCTCATTTTAGCTGACATTTTTCTGAGCAAAACAGGATGTTCAGTGATTTTATCCATCAGAAATGGATTAAATGGGGAATAATCCACATTAAGAAACATGTTTTCTGATTTTGTGGAAGGCATATAGGCAACTCTGCTTTAGATATAGATGTGCATTGTTTGTTTTAAACACACGCACAACTTGTCTGCTCTGTTGTGTCCTGTACGACCTGCTGGTTTTCAGTGGTCACATGCAAAATGTGTTGATTAGAGAAGAGAGGAGAATGCCAGATATACCGCTGTGACACACACTACTCTGTTTTGTCTTTGGCTTTATTGTGAAAAACTGAATCACAGTTTCAGAGCTGGACTCGATTTAATCTCAGTGGAGACAGCTGTGATCATCTCTCTATTTTGAGTTCTTGGCACATATGTTGTTCACTCCAACTTTCAACAGAATTCGGTTACTTTATTTCTGGTTCTGGCTCTTATAATCTCTCCTCAAATATCTCAATTTGTTGACAGGAGTGAAAGTCCTGACCGAGTGAGCAGACTGACCTTTGACATTCCAAAGAAACTTTTAAGTGTAAGAACTTACTGTGAAGAAGAAAACATCTTGTCTGTGTGGTGAATGTTCTTTTCATCTTTTAAGTCACATAGTACTCCAGCCAGGTAAGTACTAGTAGCCTCAGACGGCAAACCCATCGGGCCCTATTTTAACGATCTAAGCGCATGGTCTAAAGCGCACAGCGCAAGTGCACTTAGGGCATGTCCGAATCCACTTTTGCTAGTTTAAGGACGGGAAAAATGTTTGGTGCGACCGCCGCATTGTCCCTGTTCTCTTAAAGGATTAGTCGACTTTCAAATTAAAATTTCCTGATAATTTACTCATCGTTTAAACAACGTGGCACAGAATGTGAAAATGATAACTGCGTCGGGCTGAAACTAGCAAAAAACGCTTGCATCGCCGGGTGTATGATAGGGCCCATTGAGTGTCTGGTGCAACACAAAACCCCCGTAACCATTAGTTCCAAAATGATTGGAGCCTTACCTATTTTCAGAAAGTCGAAGTGCACTTTTCAGTTGGTTTTAACGGTACTAAAGTGCTTCAGTTAGATCAAGGAAGAGCCTGTCGCTCAGATTCGCCAAAGTTTAATCAAAGGTTTGTACCATTGTACCATGTATTTAGACACTTAAAGGAATAGTTAACTTCAGAATTAAAATTTCCTGATAATTTACTCACCCCCATGTCATCCAAGATGTTCATGTCTTTCTTTCTTCAGTCAAAAAGAAATTAAGATTTTTGAGGAAAACATTCCAAGATTTTTCTCAATATAGTGGACTTCACTGGGGTTCAGTGGGTTGAAGGTCAAAATAATGAGCAATAAGGGTCTTATCTAGTGAAATGATCGGCCATTTTCAAAAAAAATAAATAAAAATGATATACTTTTTACCACAAATGCTCATCTTGCACTGCTCTGCGATCCGCCACGCATTACGTAATCACGTTGGAAAGGTCACACGAGACGTAGGGCAAAAATCTCCTTTACCTTTTTTTTTTTGTAAAGGCCGTTTGACTTAGTCTTTGCATGTTCACTTTACAGACACTGGATCTGTACTTTTACCTACGCGTGACCTTTCAACATGACTACGTCTTGCGTGGCGCATCGCAGAGCAGTGCAAGATGAGCATTTGTGGTTAAAAAGTATATACATTTTTTTTTTTTTTTAGAAATCATTTTGCTAGATAAGACCCTTATTCCTCGTCTGGGATTGTGTAGAGCCCTTTGAAGCTGCACTGAAACTGCAATTTGGACCTTCAACCCGTTGAACCCCAGTGAAGTCCACTATATGGAGAAAAATCCTGGAATGTTTTCCTCAATAAAAAAAAAAAAACTTTTCAACTGAAGAAAGAAAGACATAAACATCTTGGATGGTTTGGTTCACTGGGGTGAGTAAATTATCAGGAAATTTTAATTCAGGTTAAAAAGTGAACTAATCCTTCAAGCTACACTTAAAATGTATTAATGACATTATATTAAATTATAAAATATCAAAAAATGGGGCATTTATTGCAAAGAAAGTCATTTTACATTTAAACATTTCACAATACGATGTTCAGTTTTGAAAAACAATAATCTTTTACTTTCAGATCAACCTATGCCAAAACATCACATACTAAAAGTGAACTTCTGGTCAGTGACAATGGGCGGTTCTTATGCTGGTTGTCTGGCTAGATGTTAATAGGTAAGTACAGCTGGGTCTGTTTATGAATATTGACTGTTTATGAATTCCTCAGCCTTCTTAAATGTCTTCAAAACATGTCTTCATGTCCAAGTCAACAAAATATCCATGAACACAAACCACTGGTGTACTTCTAAAGACTGTGAGAGTGAGAGAAAGACATTGCAGAGTGGTGTTTCTCATCAATTTCCTCTCTAATCCCTCCATAATTCCCTCAGAGTAATAAAATATCAGTCGAGACAGCTTTTCCTCCTCTTCTGGAAAAATTCCCGACTGACTTTCGTGAGAGAGGGATTTGGGAGATTAAGGAGTAGTATGTAAATGACATGAGAGGGAAGGATTTAGGAAGAAGGACCATCACATTCCAGAAGCAGACTGAGATGGGAAGACAGAGAATAGATCCAGGGAATTTCCCTTGGTATTTTTGCTATTGCACGAAAAATCTGCGGTCAGTTATTGCGCAGTAGAGATTTGACATATTTATAGTAAGAGCCGTCAGGTTGCAGAAGGCGAGAGCGCCGGTGACCACAGCAGATCTCCGTAAGTTGTGTGACCGCTTGAGTGCAGCATAGCAGGACACGGGGAAGATATTTAGCACCAAATGCAACACAAATATGGACTATTATATGAACCAGCTGTTCAGAATCCTTGTTGCCTTTTTTGGTAAGACTGCTCAAAATGCTTTGATCAGTGTCAAAGTTCTTGATCAGACCCTGAATAAAACTACAAATGAAACACTTTAAAATAAATTGGTCAATTTCTGGCATGACGAGTCTGCGTGTCTGGAACATATTTCACCACAAATTTAAAAGAAAGAATTCATGTTTTGCTTAAAGTTATGAAAGCTATTTCTAAAACCATTAAGAGTTGTTTAACAATTTGATTTAATTTTAATAAGAGTTAAGCACTCTTCCTTCCAATGCTCATTACTGTAACTGACAAAAATGCTATGCTCATTTAAGTACATAAAGCTGTTTTGTATGTGGATTTAAATTTTAAACTGTACTGTAATATATATATTATTATAAGCATTTTTTTTTCTCTTTTGAATTTAGGTTTGAAATGTGGCCTGTACATGTTTTTATAATATTCATCCTGACATTTGAAAAATCATTTTTTGATTCTGTAGCTTTCGTTGATATAAATATTAAGGCCAGCGATCAACTAAACTCACTCATCTTGTAGTACAGTATGTACACGAGCGTAGCACATGTTGGGACCCTCTCCGGCTCTTTCTTCTCCTCATCTCTCTCACTCTTTCTTTCCTCTCCTAATTTCTCTCTTTCTTCACGGTATAGAGTTTTAATCAGTCCCAGCTGTGTGATATTGCACGGCCAATTAACGAAAACCATTTGGCTTAGTCTCAAATGAGACGACCACATGTACCCCTTTTCTCTTGTTCACACACAAATTTTTACTCCAGATTTCATATGTAACTTTTTTCATTTTCTCTGTGATCGTCTGCATTACAAGATGCAGATAATTAACAAGCATAACTGACATGTTCTCCGTTGCAGATGCAGTGAAATTGAATGCAGAAACAAAGCAAGATGCAAGCTCATGAAAAATCCACACCATCTTCCTCAATTCAAAAGTTCAACATCCCTGAGTAACAGAGTAACTGCCCCAGACACATGAATACTGCCGTCTGATGAAAGACCTCATTTAGGAGCCAAGACCTTTGCAGTTTCCTGTTGATAGTGGATCACAGCTGGAGGTCAAAGGTCATCTGTATGTGTGTGTATCTGTGTCACCTAACACTCTGACAAAGTGTTCTTCATTTTTCATACTGTCCAACATCCCTGATTATACTCTAAACAGACCTTGATACAGGAGAGCTGAAGAGAGATATTTACTGACCGTTAAACCACTTTTTATTTAAAAATATTTGGTAACGCTTTAGATTATAGCCCGGAAAGTACTGCGTAATTACAACGAATTTACAGCGTAACTTTCGATAATTATAGTGTACCTATAAAGTAAGTACATGTAAGTATAGGGGAACAATATGTAAAGTCTTGGGAATAAAGGGGTAACAACCAGGAAAATAACAAATTATTTATACTGTAAGTATTTTAGAAATAAGGGGTACTTATACTATTATGATAGACAAGAATCTTACGTTTGGGAGCAATTTAGCGAGAAAGTGCACTGATTAAATGCTGCTGGGCAATGTTGCCGTCAGCGGGCAACCTGGTGAGACACAGGGCAACTAATTAGGGCAACAGACAATTGGCGGCAACCAATCAGAGAGGAGCAAATCTATTGCCAACCCAATAAATACTTTACTATTAAACACTTGATAGGCACTTTATGTCAACGTTTCAAATATTTTCTTCATTTTTAGTAAATAATAATTCCTTTCAAATCTAATTTGTGATGGGAAAAGGAAGAAGAGCGAGTTTGGCAAAAGGCAGACTCAAACCCGGGTTGATTGCGTCAAGAGCTATTACACATACCATACTCCCTATGGCTTACGCCACTGCAGATGTTGTATGAAACATGTCTTTTTAGCTTTTAGCTAAAAATATTCGATGGTTAAATTACAGCCTAGGTAAGGTAAATTGGACATCTGTTGGTATTTTAAGCATTAAATGAGGTAAATTCCCTGTTTTGGGTTGACACATGACAACTTACCAGCGTAAAAAGATATAAGTTCATGCTCCTTTTCTTCACTCCACTGCCTGAGAGGCCGCCATCTTGTTAGAATTTTTTCTGAAATCTCCAAGCTGGTCACGTGATCGGCTGCTAGCATTCTGATTGGAGGATCTCAAAAAATTGCCCACGACCAATCTAAAGTATCCAGAAAGAAATTTGTTGCTCAATGGGAAAGTGCCGAAGCAACATTGCTTTAAAAAGTTGCCCCGTGCATCATCACCTTCAGAAGAGAAGATATTGTTGAATAAAGTCATTATCTCTTTTTGTGTGCAAAAACAATTCTCGTCGCTTCATAACATTAAGGTTGAACCACTGTAGTCACGTCGACTGTTTTAACAATGTCTATGGAGGAGTCATATACCTCTCGGATTCAGAAATATCTTAATTTGTGTTCTGAAGATGAACGAAGGTCTTACAGGTGTAAGGAACGGCATGAGGGTAAGCAATAAATGGCAGAAATTTAATTTGTGGGTGAACCCTTTAAGGCACCTTATTTTCATTTTGGTGGCTTAATGTGTCACCACATTAATTTCTAGAGAGAAAAAAACATTTGGTATCGTAGATAATATATGATGGTACTAAAGTTTTTCACTGAAGTAAATGCTGTAATTAGACTTAAGCTACTTAAGTTTTTAAAAGTAAAGGCCAATTTATTTATACTCAGCAAAGCCAATTCCATTCGCTGAATGTTAATTTTGGAGCATGTTTGAGCTCCACAGGTAGGCCTGTGCAAATAATTCACAAAATTACTCCTTTTATACACTGAAATCATAAAGTACAAAGCTCATAAAATGACTTAATTTTCTTACGAACTTCAGCCAAAAAAATCAGCTGGTTTGTGGTTTCACTTCACTTTGTCCTTTCAAGTTTTCCAGTGATCCAATAACAGAGGTGAGTCTACATAAGAGTGCTTGATTGTATTGTCATATCACGAGAATAATGCAAATGCATTTTAACATCTTTCAGGCTGATGGAGAAATTCAGCATGGATATGAAGATGTGGGGGAGGTGAAGGAGTATGTCAGGGAGTTTTCACGTGACTTTAGTCTACTCATGTTAATCAAGTTCAGTTACACACAAGCACACTACGGCCTGGATCACATTGGACACGCAGATAATGTAAAGAATGAAACCAGTAGGGGTAAAGCAGAAGAAAAGAGCGAGATCAAAGAGAGAATGAAAGTAAGACAGATTCCTCCCCTTTATGTTTGTCAGTGAAGAGACATGATGGAATGTAAAGAAAGAGAAGGTGCTGGAGGACATTTTGTGTTTGATGAATTTGCACACGTTAATGCTCTTTCTCTTGCTCTTTCTGCCTGTTTCTGTCTTGCAAACATCCAATGCAGTCTAAAAGCATTAGACCACTGGTGAAAATTCTTAATTTTTTTTATTTACAGTAAAAAGAAAATACTCATATGTCAGCATAATATGCATATCTTTTCCCCCGTCATTTCCACTTGATTTCCACAGACTGGTATTTTAGGCTACTGACACTTTAAGACCAAATGCTTGGATGTACTGACACATATCTGGTTCTCACCGAGCTGTTTACGTTCACTGAAGCCATAATTGACTGCATTTATGTGAGATACTCCACATGATGGCCATTTTGACAACTGTGTCTGTATTTGACAATTCATGCGCAAAGAGACAGCACTTCTGGTGTGTCGTTCAGCACGATAACACATTTAGTTTTTAACTTAATGTGCATAATAACTTGATAAACTCTTTTTAAAGATTCTCTTTAAATGCACATATACACGTCATCTTCGCATCCAACTTGATCTCCTCCACGCTCTCTAATAATAATAATTTGCAATGGGCCAGTGGTTCCACCCCTACTCTTTTCGAAGGACATCCTGGGATTTTTAACGACCACAGAGAGTCAGGACCTCGGTTTAACGTCTCATGCGAAGGACGGTGCTTTTTGACAGTATAGTGTCCCCATCACTATACTGGGGCGTTAGGACCCACACAGACCACAGGGTGAGCACCCCCTGCTGGCCTCACTAACACCTCTTCCAGCAGCAACCTAGTTTTCCCAGGAGGTCTCCCATCCAGGTACTAGCCAGGCTCAGCCCTGCTGAGCTTCAGTGGGCAACCAGTCTTGGGCTACAGGGTGATATGGCTGCTAATATCCCACCTTCACTTACTGCAAGTTAATCGATAACGAATTGGGATTGGATGGTAATTTTGTTCTCCATAATAAACTATGACGAGATTGGCTACCTTTGATTAGACCATTCTCGTGTGATTTTTTAAAGTCGTGACACTAAAATTAGGCTGAAATACGGGACTGTCCTAGGGAAAACGGGACGTCTAGTCAGCCTATTTATGCCATTGATGGAATTTTCTGGTAATCCATGTTTTCACTGTTATATATACAGTATAAAAACTGGCTGGGAAAGAAAACGAGTCAGAATTGTGACTGGCATTTTCAAAACATATCCTTTTATAGTATCTCAAGCAGCCTGACACAGTAACATTGACCAATAGCATCTGTTTAGCTGACCAATGGAACAGGGAGGAGTGTTTGGAAACCTGCTTGATAACACTCAGCATTTTTTGCAAATCTGTTTGATCCTGTTAGTGGTTCAGAAATTACAATTTTCATGGCATTAAAGGATTAGTTCACTTTAAAATGAAAATTACCCCAAGCTTTACTCACCCTCAAGCCATCCTAGGTGTATATGACTTTCTTTCTGATGAACACAATCAGAGTTATATTAATAAATATCCTGACACATCCAAGCTTTATAATGGCAGTCAACGGGACCAACGAGTATGAAGCTCAAGAAAGTGCATCCATCCATCATAAACGTACTCCACACGGCTCCAGGAGGTTAATAAAGGCTTTCTGAATTGAAGCGATGCGTTTGTGTAAGAAAAATATCCATATTTAACAAGTTATAAAGTAAAATGTCTAGCTTCCGGCAGAAAAAAGTCGCGTCCGTTATAATGCCTTCATGTGCTATCGGAATTATTGTAAATACGAGTTTCCTAGATAAAAGTTGCACATGAACGCCATCTGATGTCGTGTTTACCACTGGGAAGTTTGGAAATAATTTTGATACCCAAATTCCCGAGATGGGCGGGCAATTAACTTTAAACATGGTGGAGTGGAGAACTACTGCTGTGATAGGTATGATTTATTAGTGTTTTTTCCCACAACAGCTAGATCATCTTATCTTGTCATTGATGTAGTGCATATTACATATCTGAATAATCATTTGAAGCGTATTGTATGTTTTATACACAGCGAAAATAGCCTGCATTTGACCGGAATTACACAATTGTTAGCAAGCAGACTATCTAGATCGTTGTGAATGTTTGTGGTTGTCAATGCATGGGACACTAATTAAAATTATAATTTTGGCTTTAATAAGATTTTCCCAAAAAATAGGCAAGAATAAATCTGATGTTCTCTAAATCTGATACTCATTGGTCCCGGTATTTATTAATATACCTCTGATTGTGTTCATCAGAAAGAAGAAAGTCATATAGGATGGCTTGATGGTGAGTAAAGATTGGGCTAATTTTCATTTTAAAGTGAGCTAATAATCCTTTAAGTTATCAGCATGGCAATTTAAAGGAAAAGGTAAATTTAAAAATATTGGATGAATTTGAGAAATTTTCTATTTGTATAGTGTTTGAAATGTCCCCTTAAGTACATTTTTCAAGTATCTGTCCTTTACTCGAGTATTTTTATTTTGAGCAACTTTTACTTTTACTTCACTACATTCCAAAGCAAAAGATCGTACTTTTTACTCCACTACATTTCATAAAACATATTGTTACTCGTTATTTTAAAATGAAGGAATCGTCACATGCTCAGAGACGCAAAAGCGGTGTCCGATTCGTGTACGAACTGATTCTTTTCAATCATCCTGTTAAATCGGTTCACAAATCACATCAACAGTTCATTCGCGAATTAGACTGATCGTATTGCAGCTGTTCTCGAGTCAACAACTCACTGATTCAATGATCCGTTCAGAGCGACTATCCAGTGAACTGAATTTACAAATATGAAAATTTTAGGATGAATTATTGTAAACTGAAAATCATATTTAGGTCACAACTGTCAGTTGTTTTTGAACATAAAGAGCGATCTGTTTAAGCCCACTGAAATGCTTGCACATCCACAACAATTTGTCTACAGATCGCGATCTCGATTCAAACAGATCTTAAAGATTTTAAAACTAACTTGCCGCTTCAAATAACGGTTGTATCGATTACATCGTTACGCCACTAGGAGGCGCCAAAGTGACCTAAAATGTATTTGACGTTGAATGATTCATTCAAAAGATTTGTTAAAAAAAAAACATTGATTCATCCAGTAATGAAACAAGTGAAATAGTTATGAGTGAGTCATTAAATCATTCATTCAAACCCATTTTTTAAATAATTAAATTAAATTAAATATTTTTAAATAGACTGCAGCAATTAATATTTTGTCCTCTAGTAAATAATTATACGCAATTTTGTTTAGTTGTCTGTTCAGAATCATGGGAGAATCATGATCTCTATTTAAAAAGAAACAAATAAAAATCTTGATTTTCATTTTATCCAGAATCGTGCAACTCTAACACAAATTAAAATAACGCATGCACGTTCATCTTCCCCGCTGCTGCAGCAATTTCTTAAAATGTTATGTATTTAGCCCTGTATGTTTCGTCTGTTTTTATATCGTCTGTCAACATACATTACATATTATGTATCTGCATCCACTAATCTTCCATCCATACTGACTAGTGCTGGCTATTTGACATAATTATTCTGAGCAATAGGATTATATAAAATATATAATATAAAATTAAATTATATAAGTGGCCTATATAAAATTACAAAATAAACATTTATCAATTAGTACATTAAAAATCAAGTACTTTTGTACTTTCACTCAAGTAAAATTGAAAAGGAGCACTAAATACTTTTAATATTTTATAATGCGTATCTGTACTTTTACTCAAGTACTTGATCTGTGTACTTCATCCACCACTGGTGGTTTGTTTTATTGACAGTGGCACTGGAGCTGACAAAAACATAATGGTCATATTCTCCATGTTCAAAATTGCATCTTGAGCTTCAACGGAGGCAAGAATATCTGGCCACCTACGCAGAGAGTAACATGATCTATCTCACTCATTTACTTACATTTGATTTTGTGAATTATAAATAGTTCACATTTTTTCACAGTAGTTCACAATAGTTTTCATTTTTAAAATGTTTATTTTCAGGTTTTTAATGTGATCTCAGAATTTTAGACCCCACTGCCAAACCAAATGACATTTCATTGTTTTAACACCTCATCACCCAACTCTAGATCTGATAGAGCTCAGTCTCCCTCACGTTCGTCCTTTTCCTGTAGGATTTGCTCCAGGTTCTCTTATGACCATAACGTAAAGCTGAACTCTAGAAGGTCTGGTGTGGTTCATTGTGGTTTTCGATGTTTACTCAGGGCGCTGAGCTGTTTCTGTGTCACCATGGCTGTTCGTGTGTTAGATCACAAATGCCAAAACCACATGATCTCACTCATCTTTACGACCCACTAACAACCCCACGACTTCAGCTGCAAACACACTGGAAACTATTAAGACTTCACCACAATGTAACGCTTTATATGTGAAAACAGATTAATAACAGACAATGTTTCTCCAGCAGGCATGAGAGACGAGTCAGAAGTTTGGTTTCCTGATGCTAAAAGCAGCTTTCTTTAGGAGAGTGGGCGCCCTGAGGGAACTGATGTCTGAAGTGCGTAGAATTAGACGTTCTTAATGAACATCCATGCCACCGCAGTAAATCTTGCCAAGTGATTGAAATGCTACTAGCCCATTTTACAGTGCTGATTTTAAATCATCTGAAACAAATTTAGTCACAGAGGGGGACTGTGACTCCTTGTTTTTCAGGAACTGTTGATGGCTGTCTCATTCAGGATTGCCAGGCTTATGTTTTCCTTAACTATCATTTCCAATCTATCATTCTATACTTCTGTCTGTTTTATTGTCCTATCTATTCTGTCCATCTTGTTCATTATCTATCTATCTATCTATCTATCTATCTATCTATCTATCTATCTATCTATCTATCTATGTTTTTCATTATCTATCTATCTATCTATCTATCTATCTATCTATGTTGTTAATTATCTATCTATCTATCTATCTATCTATCTATCTATCTATCTATCTATGTTTTTCATTATCTATCTATCTATCTATCTATCTATCTATCTATCTATCTATCTATCTATCTATGTTGTTCATTATCTATCTATCTATCTATGTTGTTCATTATCTATCTATCTATCTATCTATCTATCTATCTATCTATCTATCTATCTATCTATGTTTTTCATTATCTATCTATCTATCTATGTTTTTCATTATCTATCTATCTATCTATCTATCTATCTATCTATCTATCTATGTTTTTCATTATCTATCTATCTATCTATGTTGTTCATTATCTATCTATCTATCTATCTATCTATGTTGTTAATTATCTATCTATCTATCTATCTATCTATCTATCTATGTTTTTCATTATCTATCTATCTATCTATCTATCTATCTATGTTTTTATTATCTATCTATGTTTTTCATTATCTATCTATCTATCTATCTATCTATCTATCTATCTATCTATCTATCTATCTATGTTGTTCATTATCTATCTATCTATCTATCTATCTATCTATCTATGTTTTTCATTATCTATCTATCTATCTATCTATCTATCTATCTATCTATCTATCTATCTATCTATCTATGTTGTTAATTATCTATCTATCTATCTATCTATCTATCTATCTATCTATGTTTTTCATTATCTATCTATCTATCTATCTATCTATCTATCTATCTATCTATCTATGTTGTTCATTATCTATCTATCTATCTATCTATCTATCTATGTTTTTCATTATCTATCTATCTAGCTATCTATGTTGTTAATTATCTATCTATCTATCTATCTATCTATCTATCTATCTATCTATCTATCTATGTTGTTCATTATCTATCTATCTATCTGTCTATCTATGTTTTTCATTATCTATCTATCTATCTATGTTTTTCATTATCTATCTATCTATCTATCTATCTATGTTGTTAATTATCTATCTATCTATCTATCTCTTGTTCATTATCTGTCTATGTTGTTCATTATCTATCTATCTATCTATCTATCTATCTATCTATCTATCTATCTCTTGTTCATTATCTATGTTGTTCATTATCTATCTATCTATCTATCTATCTATCTGTAATTGTAATTGATATCTATCTGTTCCATCCATCTTGTTCATTGTCTATCGTTCTATCTATCTATTGTTCTTTCTTGTTAGCTTGAGCTTTTGCATTCTATCAATGTTTTTTGTTTGTTTGTTTTCTTTGTTTGTTTTTCTTTGTTTGCCTACAGCTTCATGATGAATATATATGAAGCTGAAGGGAACCAAACTAGATATGAACATTGCACACACTCACACGATTGAATGCACTGATTTGATACACAATAGAAAGAGAAAGACAGGCTGGAACATTCAGATGTTCTTTTGGCAGCACCTGTATGTTTAATTCAACAATCCCAAACTATAACACACATAAACACACATCTGTCTTTCTCTGGCATTGTTTAGTGATTAACACTGGATTTCTGTGAACAAGGATTTAAACAATGGATGCACATGTGCAGGTTGGTGCATTTTGAAAATGAAGATGCGAATGTTAAACCTTTCAATTTGTGTTGTGCTGCGCATTCAATGCTGTAAAGTAGATTCTTATATGTGAATGCCCATGAACTCACTAATATTATTTCAACCAACATGCATTATTCTGCTCAATAAAACACATTGGAAAATAAATATCAATGACAAATGGTCCTCTGAGGGGCTTTTAAGATTGTGGATGTGTTTTCTGTCACATTGCTCTGAGTTATAGTGAACTACCAATGAGATACGGAGGCACTTTAAATGACCTACACACACATACACACTTTCTTTTCAAGGCTTTTCCAGATGCCATAACCTTTTTTTTTTGAAGCATTGGCAGTAAAAGGACTGTCTCTTCAATGTCTAACTTTAGCATTTTTTCCAGGGGGAGGTATTTGAAGTCAAAGATGACAGCATGACGGCTTGTCTTGCAGGTAACTGACATTTTGATTCCTCTTGTTTTTGTTGGCTCACAGAAATGATCAAAGTATGTCAGTGTGTAGGTCAGTCTTTCACAGAGAATCAACACACAGCCTTAACACTCAGGATACCGCCATTCCTATACTAAATTCATCTTTATAATTACACCAAGTGAATGGAAGTAAATTAATTTTGTCAAACGGTTCTAGTTGAGCACAATCTCATGGGAACCCAAACATGCAATTAAACCTTCAACCTTTGAATTATGAGCTCAGAAGGCAACCAAAACTAACTAGTTAATTCATATTTAATCTCTTCAAAGACACGGTAACTCATAACTAGGATTGAACATGCAGTGGTATTTGCAACCTTTAATCGTTAAATTGTAATGTTTTTTTGTTTTGTTTTTTTTGTATAATTGAGTGTAGTGCGTGCTTGTGTAACAAAATCTAAAAAAAGATCTTAGTGTGTGACGTGTGTTGCAGAACAAAGAGCATATTGTGTGATAAATGTGTGTTATGTGAAATGTGTGTTTGTGCTATGGTATTCCCCGGTACATGTGCAATGTGTGTGCTAAAGTGTGTGAGGAATGTGCTTTTTATAGTGTGTGATGCATTCTTTCAATGTTTTTGTGTCTGTGTGTAGTTCAGGTAAACCCTATGTTATGGAGATAAAACGTCCCCACAAAGATGGCAATATCTGAAATTCTTGTCTTTGTGGGAACTTTTTTGTCCCCCATGAGGAAAACAGCTTATAAATCATAAGTGATGTTTTTTGAAAATGTTTTCCATGATGTGTAGGTTTAGGGGTAGGGGATAAAAATATACAGTTACAGTACAATATAAAAATCATTATCTATGGAATGCCCCCATAAAACATGAAAGCCTGCGCGTGTGTGTGTGTGTGTGTGTGTGTGTGTGTGTGTGCGTGTGTGCTGAAAGCATTAGAAGTGTGTTTATCAAGTCAAGAATTCTCATCATGTGGTATTTATTATTCTTAGTGTGTGAGATGCATGTTAAAGTGTTTTCACAGTTTGTAAATATTATTTCTGTCAGATATTGTTGTATGTTCAGTCAAACACTTTTTAAACCTTGTACTTCGTCTGCTGTACTAATTAGGTGGCAAGCACTGAAGCTGAAATTATATAAATTTTGATCATTTTCACCATGCCTTTAGAAAAACTGGTTTAAAAAAAAAAAAAAAAATCTTCTATGACTAGGTCTGAACAATTTTAGATTCGATTTTCAAACATATCCAAAATATAATCTTTTTTCCTGTGAATTGGACACAAATATAGAATCCACACTGTAAAAAATTAATGTGATTTTAACGGTAAAATATATTAAAACGCTAAATATTTTAAATAGGTTAACAGTAAGTTCCCGTACTATATACAGGGAAAAACTGTAAAAGCTCTTACCAGACATTTTATGTAATTTTCACAGTAAAATGCTGTAAATTTTTATAAGTAAAAAAACAAAATCAATGTATATTTACAGCCAAAAACTGTAAACTGATATTCCCACAATTCCCTGTGTGACACTCCACATATTTTGTTTAAATAATCATGTTTCTTAATAGTTTTTGTTATCAGTTATATACATTAGTGTTTTATGTTACATCTTCTGTTGTTTAATGAATGTTTATTGCATTATGTAAGTGTTGTGGTTTACCATGATGGTGTTTTGTGTTTGCGTGAATGACTCTGTGCTCCTTCTTTATATTAGTATATACTTTATATACTTAGTGGATTTTTTTTTTTTTTTTTACAGTGCCCCTATCTTTGCCATGATTGTAATTCAAATGAAAGTTAGCATATGACCATGGGACCATAAATTACTGGACAATAAACTAATAGTAGAAGTGTGAAATTTACTAGTTGCACTAAATGCGATTGCAAAAAGTGCGGATTGGGAAGTCGTAGATCCTGCGCCTTTCAATGTAGAATTATACACACAGAATGAAGGATATTTGACCTTTTCAGGTCATTGGTTTTGCGTCTTGCGTGTCTGCATTGATACAACTGAACTCAGCCACCCCACAGTTTTAACCCACTCTTCTCATACATGCACACACTTATATTCACAGATTTCTTCCAAAACACTGAATAATGAGTGAGATACAAATGTACCGACTGACTGACTGACTGTTTATTTGAATGTTTGTGGGTCTCAAGCGGTTCGGTTAGTGATTGTGTTATTGTATTGCGATATGTGTGTGGATTTGTTCTGCCCTGGGGGTTCTGTGTCGTTTTGGCTCGGATCTGTTCCACCCATCTGGTTTTGGAGTACAAAACTGAGAGGATCAGACCCAGCCAGAAATATTTCACTCGCTCACACACACAATGAAGAAACAAAGCACAAACTATTAGAACTTAATTTTATAACAAACAATTTCTTTCCCATTAGAGTTAGGCTATTTCTTGTTTTTTGCTTTCTTTCTTTATTCCATAATAACTTTAATTGAACCTTTTTACGTTTTCTGATGACAATGCAAGTAGAACTCACAGTAGTTTCTAAGGTATTCTGGGTGTTTTTAGTGCATTGTAATTTTTCTGGCTGGTTGCTAGGTAGTTGATTACTGGCCTTTTTTTGTATTCTGATCTATGTGAAATAGCTACATTTTAAAATGATCCTTTAAACATGATAGCACACCTCTCTTTAACAAGACGTGATTTGTGGTATTGTTCATTTTTCTGTAGTAGTTATACACCAAAGTTTAGGTAAGAGTTTTAAAACAGACATCAGTAAGCATCTAAATATCTAAACCAATGTCATTCAGACACACAAGGAGATAAAAGTAAAATTCAAAACAACTCTCTTCTTTCTGTATGTGTGTGTGTGCGTGTAGGTGTGTGTGTGTGTGTGTGTGTGTAGGTGTGTAGGTGTGTCCCTGCAGGAGGTGAGCTGGTACGACCTGCAGCTCAGTGTGGTGTTGAGGAACAGGTGGAGATGGAAGACACCACAGAGACTGACATGGGGGTGTTTGGGCTCAACCATGTCATACCAGTAAGAACAGCATGAATTGAGTCTCTATCACTGTCTTCCATCTAAACATGCTAATAAGAAGTGCTAGGATGGTCCTAATCATTGCTAGGGTGTTGCTTGGACATTGTCAGGTGGTTGCTAGTGTGTTCAGGCAGTTGATATGAATGTTTTTAGTGTTGCTAGGGCATTGCTAGTGTGTTGTGTTTTCTATCATATCCATATTACAAATGGCGCAGGATGTGTTAAAACCGAAGTATACTTTGGGCTTTTTAAGTTTTTAATAGTTTAAATTTTAAATTTCATCACCAGAATAGTACTTACGGCGCACAATTTTTGCCGCACATGCGCACGGAGTTTGTTCCACAAGGTGGCAGTTGTTTCACAGTAGAAAACGAAACTAAAGAGATGGAATAACAACAAAATACCACAACAACAACAGACGCCCGCATTGACAAGTGCTTGTGTGAGGGGGTTATGAGAGCCACAATTTTATTTTAAAAGAATAAAAAGACATTATTAGCGGTCATAACTTCTGGAGAAATTAGCGCAGACGCTGGAAAAAGATGAAACTGTCTAGAAAGCATGTGTCAACCGCTTGTGTTTGTGCACGCTATCAAATGGAGCATATTTTAAAAGGCTATGCGTATGCATAAAAAACTAAGTATACTTTGGGATTATAGGCATAGTTTACCCAAAAGTAGTTCACCCTTGAGTGGTTCCAAACCTGCACGTTAAACTCTGACTCTGACTATAATTAATTGTTTTGAGTAGGACAAACTTAAGTTAAACAAATTAGTTCAGTCAAATTAACTTTTATGAGTATTTTGCATTTTCTTTTTCTTTCAAGTTCACAGAATGGATATATTTTAAGGAAACTGAACTGTTTCATTGTTTTAAGTTTTATGAACTTATTTCTTTTAATTTAGATGAACTTAAGTTTAACTGAAACTGGGCTGGGATTTCTATTTTCCAACCTGCTTTGCCCATGGCACTTGAAAGGGAGAGTAAATGCTAAAATTAAGTGTTATATAATGTTTTTTGTGCAAGATTAATGTTAAGTGGGAGATTTAGTAGTGATTAATGTTTTATTATGCTAATTTAGAAGAGTTTCTGTTAATGTGGTTTTTTGGAGAGTAACCAAAATGCTTTATATTTCTGCACTCATTCAGCAAGTGCTATAACATGCTATTGCTAACATGGTAGCAAATTAGCAAGTTAACATTTTCTGAATAAGCTTGTTACAGCTACCTAAGTTTACACTAATAAAATGTTTACATTGAGGTTACGTGATAATTTTAAGATAAATGTAGGAATCAGTCTACTTAAATATTTCAAGTTAAGTTAATTAAAATGTTTGAGTACAAAATAATCTGCCAGTTCTGCTTACTTAAACTTTGAATTCCTTAACTTAAAAATTTTGAGGCAACTGATTGCCTCGAATTTTTTGAGTTTTGCCAACTTATTCGGGTTTGCAGTGTGTAGGAATTTGGTTGTTTGGTTTGAACAACATGAGGGTCAGTAAATGATGACAGAATTTTCATTTTTTTGGGTGAACTACCTCTTTAACATGCTAAATATCAGAACTAAAAATCTTTAGCTGTGTTTTGCGATAAGAACATGTTTATAGAAACACATTCACACACATTTGTTTACTCATTGCGTCTCGTCTAAAATATTCAGTCACTCTGTAAGCGTGTTGAGGGAAGAATGAAGAGAGAAACACAACGTTTGGCCAGGCTGATGAACTGCGTCTGGCATGTGGAGGTCAGGATTTCTGAAACACTTCATGATCACTCGGCACCAGCATTCACTCGTCATTCTTTTCCTCACTCAATCACTCACTCTGACACGTACATACACAAGGAAAAACTTGCAGTGCGTTAATGCTCCATAGCTCTCTGCACCCTTTAAGTGTGTGTGTGTGGAGACCTATTTGTGTTTTAGGATCTGTTTTTGAGGGAGGAAACATCAGGTTGAAGAAAATGTTATGACAGAGCAGTGAGTGAAGCATCACAGATGTGACCACACACACATGCACAGAACTGAGAAAGCCTTTTATGAAGACACAGTCATGAAGGCAATCGTTTATTAATCTTACTGGAGACACCGATGAAGGCCTCGATGGTGTTCCTCTGAAGAGTTCAAAGTTAAATATGAAAAATATTTCACTGATGCAGTTTGCTTAGATTTATTATTCTGTTTGTCTATTTCACTAATAATCAGTTTTAACAATTAAAGGTAGGGTAGGCAATGTTTGTCATAAACACTTTTTGTTATACTGGTTGAAACTCTCTTCACATCCTCATAGCAATCAATAATAGAAGTGGTCTAAATATAAAAATATGGAAAGCACTAGGACGGGAGGGTGGGACCTTATACTTTCAAAGCTAGCTTGCTATTGCTAGCCTCCAAAATTGCCTACTCTACCTTAACCTCTATAGACATTGACAATGACTGTTGGTTGATAAACTGTATTTTGTTTTGTTGGGTCCACCCTAAACTTTGGTTTGTCTTGGTTTTAACCACATTTCCAGCAATTTGTAGGTCTAAATGATCCACACTTAATTTCAAAGCAACACAATCACAACACATTTAAAATTGACTATAGTAGAGGCTACTGTAGGTTTTAGACCAACAAGACATCCTACTCATTTAACATACTGCTTTTTGCATACTATATAGTAGTATGCATATTTCATAGAGACTTTGTGACCTCAGTTTGAAAGCCTCATAACTCTTTTTGGAAATCCAGATGGGTTCATACACACCAAAAACAAGCCTTTTTTTTCTTTTTCTTTTGCATAATTGCTAAAGTACTAGGATTATGCAAAAGAAAGTGTTTTGTCTGGAAGTATAATCATTTCTGTATCATGCTCAATTTGGAAAGTTAATCTCTGCACTATCTAAAAACTCACAGACACACAAAATACCATCAGAAACACACACTCAAACTCTCTTTAATTAAGATCGATTTCTCTGTCCAAGCCAGTAAATGAATGATCTTTTCTTTGGCGAGGAAAGCAGCGGCTAATTAAAATCATCTCATAGAGATCACGAGGCCTCAGATTCCTTTACTTACTTCCCAATACACACTCCTGGGGAAATTTTGGAGATTACTCTAGGACAGATTTTTGGCTGTTGTGATTGAGTTATTTGACAGGCAAGGCTAAAAACTAGTCCGCATGATTTGCAATCTCATATTTAACAATAATGACTCAAAGCCAAAAAGGCTTTCTGCGTTCAGAAAATGTTTAATGCTGACCAATGAACTGATGCTTGTTCTATTTCTATAATGCTGACTCAATTGACTGAATTCTTAAGTCTCAGAGCCATGTTCAGCACCACAGACGAAAGTCTCCTGCCACCTTGTGGCCATCATGTGAAACACAAAATCTAAGTAGAACTGGCCTAGTTGTTTGACCAGCAGTGTTGCCAAGTGTTCCCGCGGAATTGGGCTACTTTTTTGTTGCCGCGGGTAGTTTTTGGAGCCCATGTGTTGAAGCGGCCCCCGGAATGCGAATGGGCTAGTTTTGAATAGCAATTGGGCAGGTTTTGTTGTGCAGACCTGGCAACCCTTTATGGCCACTTAAATAGTTATGTAGTTATTTAGCTAAAATGTATATTCTCATATGAGTGAAAAGTGTGACTGTATTTGCTAGTTAGCATTTACTGGCTTTACATAACTTCAGGATCTCTGAAATCACCAGTCTGCCTTGGGGGGGAAAGTTTTTTTGCCAGGTTCATACAATGATGAAGAAATAATTGATGTACCAAAGTTTGTAATGTTAGTGGCATCATATCTTTGAAAATGTTGTTTAATATCTTAATAGCCAGTAAACTAGATACGCCCATGGAGAATTGGACAGCTGGTCTCATACCAACACTGTCAGACAATTATTTGAATTAATCTTTCCATGTTGGACTGTTGCCGTTTTATCGGGTATTTTAGATAAACCCATGCCTTATTGCCATGTAAATCAAAACTAACTATGTTTGGACACTTTACATGTCAGTCAGATAATATCTTCTGGTCTAAGTGAGTGGATCTTGAACAGAGTAGGATACAATCTGGCTGAAAGTCAAAATTATATATATTTTTCAGATTAACCACAGTGAAGGTTTTAGACAAAATGATTCATTTATTAAAAATGTGCTTTGAGGTTTGGAATGTGGCAGCACACACTGATCATAAGAACATTATTCATAATACAAAAGTTCATTTGAATCAATTTTACAGTACTCAGAAAATTACTACCACTCCTTTTAACTTTACGTTACATGAAAATAAAGTACTAAAAGAAATTAAAAGCACACAAAATGTGTGAGGAATATGTCAAGACAACATGATTGCACCAAAAACAAGAAATTCTGCTAATACTATTCATGCGAGAACTCATACGGAAGGGACGTGAAATGGAAATAATATCCAATTCCCGATCACTGCAGAAACTGCAATAAAGTGGCGAAGTGCCCTATACCTAATACAAATGTTTAAGAAATGTGGTCAAAAAACGGCAGTTCAAACTCTATTTAGCAAAACCATTAGGATTGTCTTAATGACTGTGCAGGACTTCTAGATCACTGACTCAGAATAAAGGCAAAAGGTGTTTTAACAAGTGACTGTTTGAGTGCTTGTCTGGATATACAGTAGGTAGTCAGCCAGAATAATACTTTCACCGTCGCCAATCCTGCCTTTTATCGCTAAGTGGCGCTCTAATCACAGATTTTGAAAAATTAGAAAGTGAACCAGTGAGTACACACCCTAAGATGTTGTCACGACTTGCTAACCGAAGTCAGCAGCATTTGTGTTTTTGCTTCTTTATGATATTTAGAATTAAACAGGCTATATAGTAGGTTGTTGTGATCAGCGTAATTTTCTTTAAGTAAAAATGAAAATATTTCAATATAAAAATATAAGTCATTGTGGACTGAGCTGCAAGGTTTCAAGATAGTGCTTCCAATGATCAGAGTTTGCTTTGTCTCCAGTTTATCATTTGTCACAAATAAAAACGTTTGAAATGTACATTTATTGATTCGAAACGCTTTTTTAAGCTTTGTTATTCATTGTCATTTTTATTAGTAGTAGGCGTTTATTAAAATAACAATGTACATGCTGATAAAGGGGACTAAAGTAGTATTTCAAATACACTGTTTGGAAGTTAGTCGACCAATACCAACAACAAACGTCTAACCAATCAGCATCAGGGGGCGATTGACGGTCGAGGAGAGAGAACGAGCAAGATTTGAAAATAAGAAGAAAAAAAAAACTGCAGAACGAGAAATTGGACAATACAAAAGAGCTCAAAAGAATATCACTGGAATGGAGGTTTATGCCTGGGCAAAACCTTTTAAGACCCGCGTTTATATTAGAAAAACTTTCCAGCGCTGGAGAGAGCTAAGTGGAAAGGCCTTGGAGGCTGCTTTGATCCCACTCATGTGAGTGGGCTACACTGGGTTTTGATTGTCTGGAGCTGCTGTGCTGTTTGCGACTAACAACGAACACTTTGTATTTACTCTTGTGTACCGTTCATTTTTTGTGCATCCCTGTCGTTCTTTCATTAGCTGCGCTTTATTTTTCATGAAGCATTTTGATGCGTGTCAGCTGTGATAAACAGACATCCACTCGCTTTGTGTAACAGTGGCCAGATAAGGACAGTTTTGCGTTTAAATGTCTACACACTGACCCCTTCTAGAGAACACTGTGCTTAGCGTCATTGATAATGCATTCGCCTTAAATGCCAGCAACGATCGGGCTGGGGTTCAAGACTGACTCGGAGCAGGGTGGTCAGGATTGGATTGTGACTTTTGGAGGCGGAGCAATGAAGAAAGGGGTGGGTTTGTTTGGATTGATTTCAAATATCAACAATGTCCAACAGCGTAGTTCAAATTCTACTTACAGCACCTTTAACCTATGTTGTCTATACAGCGTTTGTTTATGTTTTACTGTTCTTGATGCTTAGAAATAGGTCAAATATTATTATGGCCAAGCTTTTGGTTTAATAAATAATGGCAAGTTACAACATGAATTATTACTGTATTATATATATATATATATATATATATAATTTTTTTTATGTTTCATATAGGTTATTATCACTAACTAAATAGTAGTCTATTGCTTTAAATATAAAAATATACATTTTAAAAATAGCCTACGTGAACTGGTGAACTTGTATATGACGTTTGTTTAAACAACATTAACCATTGTTAACCAATTTTATTTCTTAATTTAATAATAAAATGATTAGGCCTAGTTTATAACCTAAACCTGTAGATCAACTCCACCAAATCTTTGTTTGTTTCATTATCGTACAGTAAAAGTCAATAGCTCTTGTTTTGATTTTTTTCATGTTTGTTGTAGGCTTATTAAGTATAGGATTTGGAAATTACCATCATTGTGGTATTTCATCCTTATTGTTAAATTTCTGACTTCAGCATGCAGAGAGCAAGAGTGTGCTTTCCTCACGATAATGGCTGCATGAGACCGCTGCAACGTGCAAGAGTTGTTACCATACACACATCATTCATTCTTTTTATTTCTTCTTCATTATACATGCGTCTCAACACTTGCCTCACAGACATGAGAAATATGTCAATTAAAAGCTTGAAATGTCCACTTTTAAATGAACCAATTCATATCGAAATCAAATCGTTTGATTAGTTGCATTTCTCTCTAAAGGTGTTCTGTGGAGTCATCAACTTCTTTACGGTCGACACTGAAATTAAAATGTCTAAATTTCCCCTACACATTCAGAATCATTAGGCTACTTTTGCTGGTGCTTTGCAGCAAGCTTTATGCATGCTTTGTGCTTTATGCACACAGACTAAATGAGCCTACGCCTCTATATTTTAAGGGCTCATTGTGGTTTATTACATTAATTAATGTAATAAGCTATAAAAATGCGATTAGTCGACTAATGGTTTAAATTACCCATTAGAGGTCTCTGTTAAAGTTTTTTTTTATTATTATTATTAATTTTTTATGCGTTTCCACAGTCAGTCACGTCAATAACAGGTTTTTCCTCCAAAATGCGAAAACTAAAATTGAAATAAAACAGATATATTATGTTGTGTGAAGAGCCAACTCCATTCGGCAGATAATGCTTGGTTTGTGCATTGCAATTCACAGAAAGTCTAAGTCTAACTAAAATAGAAAGACTGATATTTTTTTCTGATGTATGGACTGTATTTTCAGGTGTTTTGAAAAATATAAACAGATATTTCAATATATTGGCAATGAATACATATGAGAATTAATATTTCAAGTTCAGATTGCAAATGTCACGTGCATAACGCTGGAATTGCTCAAACAAGTTTATTTATTTGCTAGTAGGCCTACTTTATGTATTTAAATATCAGAAACATAAACCTTATATGAATGTAAACACTGAACAGTTGTGATCTTTGGTTGAGATGAATGATAAATGAGCGCGTGTCAGTCTTTGGTTCAGCGCAAGCCATACAGCGAACGAATTTAGCAGCTGATGACATTTGGCACTGACGTTCTAATCACACTGTTGTGATTGTATCAAATGTAATATATATGTCTTTTGTAAGCTGCAGTGCAATTTAAATTTAATTTGCCTCAAAAATCTGAGAGGGCACGTGCCTCCTCGGTTTGACTATATAGAATAGTTCGCTCTTCGTACAAATGATATGTGAACTGGTGAATTTGTATCGTTTGTCTATTCCAATGCGATACTTTCCCATTGTTTTTCTATGTAAACACGCGCCTGACGGACGTGCATGACCATTACGCTCGCGTCTTTTGCAGCGCCTCGCACATGAGCATGTCAAGTTAAAAGAATTTCAATTTTTACACGCAACGCCGTTCATCAATGTCAGTTCCAAAACTGTGGACCAATCAGAAGAACTCGGAGGCGGGGCAAGCGTTGCGAGCTTCTGTTTACAGTAGCAAGTTGGCATGACAACTGTTTTATTTGACTGCAACACGGCGGAGGGGGCGCTCGTTATTATCTTATTTTCTTTTTTTCCATGTCAAAACTCGTTTCTATCAATTCTGCTGTTTGCCCATTTCTATTATTTCCGTTATTGCATCATGCCTCAAAAGCGCGTCCCGAGACCCTCGCTTTCTACCGTGCGCTTTTTTAAAAACCAGGCACGCGGCAGGCGCGCTCATAATGGAAGCGACTTTGTCATAATGTTTTTTATTGTTGATTTATGACTTCAGCTCTACTTGCATTTCAAAATGCAACATTTGCAGCACATATCGCGTCTAAAAATGCGTGGAATCCTTCTTTCCAAAGCGCTTGCGCTCTTGTGGGGTCTGTCGCTGCTATGCAATCATGAACTGCGCTCTCCACGACGACGAGGAAGTTTCAGCAAAAGATAAATCGATTTCTAGCCCTTGCATTAGCTTTACTACTAGATATATTTATGGAGATGAGATATAAAAAAAACACACCCTGTACAGCTATGATCAGCTGTTCGGCTGAGTTTTCAAAGTTTTGTTACGGAAAGGCCGAGCTGATAGGTTGGTTCTTGTTACATGCACGTCGCGACCACGTCGCTTCCATTATGAGCGCTTGCCGCGTGCCTACATTTGAAATAACGAATTTGAGCGCGCAAAAGACGCAATATGTGAACGGGGGTTATGGTTTATTTTTGCCGTGGCGGGTAATTCGGCGGTAACAGACATTCTGGTTGACTACCATCTGTAGGTGCTTTTGAAGGGTGCTCCTATTCACTTCCTACATTTTAAAATCTCAATCTCAATGATTGCTGTAAACGTCTTTGTCAGTTGATTCGATATGATTAGCTAAGTGTACCGAGTGTTGTGCAGGACAATTATTTGGTCCACAGACTTAACACAATATCAAAAACATTAGTAGTACTCAGTCTTAAAGGAACAGTTCACCCCAAAATGAAAATTCTGTCATTTTCTCACCTTCACGTCATACCAAACCTTCTTTGGAACACAATAGGAGACATTTTGAAAAATGTTCATGCTGCTCTTAATGCATACAATGAAATCACGCTGTGACAAGCACCTGGAAACTCCTTGGAATGTAATGCATAAGTTGTTCGGACATTTAGGGGGATTTTTTGCTTTTTTGAAGTCTATCAATTTTTCCTCAAAAAGTCATATGGGTTTGAAACGACATGAAGCAGCAAATGATGACAGAATTGCGCAGAATATTTAGGTAAACTATTCCTGTTTATCTTCCCTTGGTACTCTCATTTCTCATTCACATTCATATTTTACAGTACAATTTGGTGGCAGGCCTGCTGGTAACTCGTAGCACTGACAATACTGAACATATCCTTTCTCACAAAAGACAAGAAATTACCCAGAGGGCACAGCGGCTGAGCAGAGCGTCGATTATGGTCACGGCAGAAAGCTGTGTCAAAGGTCAAGTCTTCTCCATTATAGAGAACACGAATGAACATATTGTCCAACCACTTTCCTCGTTTTCTATCATTCTTTCTCTCTTTGTCTTCGGGGCTACTCCACAGCTCAAAAACTAGGCGGGCCGCAAACTTCGGAAATCCCGCCCCTTCCAGACCGAGCGCGCTTAGCAATGGCGCCATGGTTACGTCATGAGCAGACGCTAAAGCGAAGGCTGCCTCTTCTTTACCTTTGCCCGTCTGGCTTTCTCTGGCGATCCTCTCCAATCGTGCTGCGGTACGGTTGAGGTACGGATGTGCCGCGAGCACAGCATAGCGACGATAAAGCCCCGCCTTCCGGCGCTCCAATTCGTCATCTTTTTGCTGCCGTCGAATCACAGCAAAGTGCTGTAGTGTAAGACACGCCCCCTCATCTAGAGCATTTGATGTTATCTGTGTGCTGGAGCATGGAAACGGAAGACCATGGCAAAAGTGACACAACAACGCATCCACTGGATTGGCCGCTCTCAGAGTCTTTGTGGCCACACCCAACGTCTTGGCCATGGTGACATACGTGCGTTCAAGTTCCGTGTCGGCAATCCTCTGGCGATACTGCCTGCGCTGCTCCTGGTCCAGGTAACGGTTGCGTGCGGGACAGTCGCACGAGGAACCACAGAACAGCGTACTCCACTGCTGTCTAACCGTCAGCCGTGACCAATCGAAATGTGGCAGGAAGCCGAAGAGGAAGGCCAATCCACTCTGTAAAGTGCGGCTTTTACCTGTAGTCTCCACCCACAACTGCCGCGGTGACCAATCAGCAGTAATCAGATTGTGACGCTTGATGTAGGCCTGGCGAAGATGATCACCGTTTTTCAAGTGCTGTACGACTCCTGATAGAGAGAAAAAAAGAAAGAAATATTAGTAAGCATGGACAATAACATTTCACACCAGTGTTATTTTAGTATCATTGATATAATATTACAGTTTTTATTAATAATGTGAATGTTTTTATTTTAGTTTAAATTTTAATTGTTGTTTTTGTCATTTTTTTATTTTATTTTATTATGTCTATAGTTTGTAAGAGTTTTCCAAATTTAGTTATTTTAGTTCTTAAACTAAACAAAAATGAGAAATGTCTTGGCAACTAAAAGAAATGAGAAATTTAATTTATATATATATATATATATATATATATATATATATATATATATATATATATATATATATAATTTTTTTTTTTTTTTTTTTTCCAGTTAACATTTATTTTATTTCAAGTAGCACACTTTTTGTGATTTTAGTTTTAGATAATAATCCTGTTTCACACTTAGAAAAAAAAAATATATACATATTTCTTTGTTTATATGTATCATGTATCGTTAAGTAATTACTTATTCAAAATAAGTACCTGATCAAGAGAGTTTGTGATTTCGGACACAGCCTGTTGACTGGTTACCTGTCTGTGTAAGCTCTCCTATTTCACAGGTGCTGTGATTGGGTAATCGGGGCAGAGATCCCAGTGATGCGTCCCAGTGACCACGTCCACCGAGAGCCATGTGACTAATGAAGGAGGCCAAAAGGGGGTGAGAGGGCTTTCTGCAAAATTACAACCATAAAAAAAATGTGTTTTAGTACTTATTTTAAATCAGAAATATATTTGATGCGATAGATTCATGAAACTTTTTTTCCCCCAAATTTACAGTCTAAACAACAGTATGCATCATAATGGCCAACAAGCAGCTCTGAGGATCCATGTGAGTGTCCTTACAAGATATATCCACAAGGGGGAGACATGATAACATGTATGATATACATAGGCATATGGGACATCTTCAAATTGAAAATGTTGATTAGCCTTTTAATTGGTTGTAAAAAAAAAATGCAGATTTTTACTGTCAGGAGTAAGACTTGGGTTAGTCTGTAGTAAAATGATTAACATTTAAAAAAATATATATATATAAAAGTCCAGGGCAGAGGTCTGCTACCAGCTTTGTTCCCGAAAACTACAATTACATGCATCATTTATATAATGTTTGCATGGATTTAATGCATATCTAATACAACTAAGGAGAAATCAAAACTAGTACTATATATAACATTTACATATACAAAATATAAATAAAATTCTGCTCTGTCATTATGCACTATATATGCAATAGACTTTGAGGTAAAGGCAATCATTTTTAATAGACTTCTGCTCAATACGTCTCTTATTCTTTCTTTTTTTTTAGAAAACTGAAATTCAAGAAGAAATTTCAATTACACTGTATGTTATGATATCGAACATACTGGGTATTATTTCCCTTTGCAGGCAGTTTTGAACACAGGAGATTTCTCAGAATAACTCCAGCAGGGATTTCGGATGGATCACTCAATTTTATTATAACGCATCTTCATTTTTAAGTCAGAACCTGTCAAGAGTATTATGGTCAGGTTGGGTCGGGTCACAAATCAGACCTCTACATTTAGATAGCAAGGTTTGCGTGTATGTGAAGAACTACTGCGTGATTAAGAGAAAGAGATAGCAGGATTTATGGCTGAGGATTACTTTGTAATACATAAATCTCAGACATCATGGAAATATTATGGGTTGCTGTGCGTGATTATTAATTCTTGAAATATTCAGCATTGGTCACGTCATTGGTTAGAATACTACGATGAAACCATGGAAACACAACAATGTTATTTTAGGTAGCGTTAGAGTGACTATTCAACACTGCTGTAACCACAGCGACACGGCTCAGGGGTGGATAAAAGACAACGGCGGGAATGAAATATTAATCTGATAACGATTCATAAACTCCATGACAAGTACTAAACCTGATAAACACACACACACTAAACAAAACATAAGCCCACATTTACACACCAGTCACTGGTGGATATCAGTTGTAAGATAAAAGAAAAAAAACAACCTTCTAATATGATGGACCATGAAAACCGGCTGCATTTTAAAATGATGCATTATGTGCTTTTTCAGCCATTTCATCATATATTATTACGATGATCGATAGATCCGTCTCTTTTGTCCACTTTCAACCACTTCTGTCCTGATTTCTTCGAGGGGAGGGTCTATGGGCGGGTAAATGTATGGGCTTTTTCAGATCTTTTGATCTAATGGATTTTTTGACCATTTTTCTAGAAGCACATTTGTGAGGTCAGGCAGTGATGTTGGACGAGAAAGCCTGGCTCACAGTCTCCGCTCTAATTCATCCCAAAGGTGTTCCATCAGGTTGAGGTCAGGACTCTGTGCAGGCCAGTCAAGTTCCTTCACACCAAACTCGCTCATCCATGTCTTTATGGACCTTGCTTTGTGCACTGGTGCGCAGTCATGTTGGAACAGGAAGGGGCCATCCCCAAACTGTTCTCCACTGCTCTAGAGTCCAGTGGCGGCGTGCTGCATCCGACACTTAGTGTATGAACGCGCCTGGAGACGATGGAAAAACATACGGCGCACCAGCTTTAGTTTCTGCTCTGACAGCTGCAAGACCACACTGAACGCAATGAGTGTGTGTCAGAAATCAGGAATGGTGAGAGAACATTGTGCTTGGTACATTTTGCGTCTTCAAACCAAACTTGGGTCTTCAGCCAACAAAGTTTAAATCCCGTCTAGCTAGCGTGCTTTCCATAATGTTTAAGCATTAGGTCAGTAGGCGGAGAGTAGGTGACCTTTTGCGCTGTTCGAACGCATTCGACCGCATGAGAGTTTACACTACGAAAGCAATGCGTTCTTAACTACCTCTGGAAGTGGTCGAAAGTGGACAAGCTCAAAACGTTTTAGACCCCATTTACACCTGTATTTAGCGTCGTCCACTTGTGATCCGATCGACGAAAACACATCTTAATACCAGGTGTAAACAGGGCCATAGAAAGACAAACATAGATAGATAGATAGACAGATAGATGGCGTGGGTCATCAGATCATTTACATTTGAATTTGTACCTCTTTTCTGATAGGGTGCAATCAATGGCAGGTTTCTTGGTTTTGGGGATGGAGTACAAAGGGAAACGGTCTCCATGCCGAATCATTACCTGGACCGACAGCAGCCTGTAGTCAGCCGGACTGTGACCTATGACACACAAATACGTCACCACACGTCTGAGAGAGTCTTCAGGTGTGTAAAAAGGTAAAGGTGTGTTTCTTACCCTCCCAGCCATGCTCAGTGAGGTTGGGGTAATTGCAGTACTGGTGGGTGTCTCTGATGGGGTCTGGGGCAGGAGGATCCGTATGGAGGACTGGATTCACACGCTTTCTGCTTTTACCAAGTGACCTTTGCTCTGCCACCGGATTGGTTGGAATGAGATGCACTAGGGAAAGAAAGAAAGGAGTCATTAAGCACAAGCGCGCACACACACACACACTATTTCCAGCCTCCTCAGTTCTGACCTCATAGAACAAACATTAAGTCTGCACAGTGCTGCGGATTGTTGAATTTTGGGAATTGCCATGGTGATATGGGCAGAGGGAGGAGTCTAACAGGATATTAGCCACTGATTGACAGCTACCAGAAACAGGGCCCTAAATTCCTTCAGTGTGAATGTGAACATCTGTTGTTCTTTTTTATGTTTGAGCTACATATTTGCACTTTAAGTACACATAATAAACAATTACAGCAACTCATAAAAGGGCTCATATTATGATAAATATAATTTTCTTAGAGGAAAAGAGTAAACTGTACTATGAAAACACTCTAATTATGATAGTTTTTGACTCAAAAGAAAATAAAATGTGAGAGAGAAACCTGCAGCATCATCCTCTAATAAAATTATGTTTTCTAATAACATGGCACCAAGCCAACATTTTTCATTATTCCTCTTATATAACAATACAATTTGGCATAAATTTAAGCATAACCACTCCGAGGCACTTCTGGTAACAAGTTTCTTTTATTATAATCAAACTGGAAATATTTACACAACATCATGAAAAAAAAAAAAAAAACTTAGAATAGAAACAATAACTAAACAATTTAATAAAGCTAAACACGTAATAAATGAATGAACAAATGGCATCAGGTTAAACAATAAACACTATTCTGACACCAGCATTTCCAACTACTGATGTAACCAACCAGGAGTTAAACTCACCAGACAGAAGTATAACGGTTAGCTGGTTTATACGAACAGCGACGGACATTGTGGAGATGTGAACACGAGCATGTGCAGGTGTGTGTGTGTATGTGTTTGTGCACCTCATACCGGTTTTAATTCAGCATCAAACCCCCTCTGACTTACTCCTTCCCTTAAAAGCAGCCTGACCAATCGCATATTAGCTCCAAACTCTCAGCCAATCACAGAACAGCTCTGTGTAGATGCCGGCCACACAAAGAGCTCTTTGTAGCTAAGTATAGTGTACAAGAAAAACCACACACACCTAAGCACAAATACAATAGACACAAACAGGACAGACAGCGTTTATATTGCCGTTCAAGGCTGATATTGTGCGTGTTATTGACATTGTGTACTTCAGCGTAGAAGCAATGCTAACAGAACCCCACAATTCACCGGGATGAGAACCAGTCCTCTTTCATCCTTCACTTCTCTCTTTCTCATTTTCAATGTATAGCTTCTTTCTCTCCGTCTGCTTGTTAGTCTCTACAGACCTGGAACCTCCTTCTTTAAAAGTGCATCAGTCATGCTTGAGTGAACTGAAGTGAAGAGAGAAAGGAGGAGGAGAGAAGACTCGGTTCTGTCCTACATTCAGACAGCTTTCAGCTCTTGTTGGAGATACCACAAAGGAGGGAATGAATTAGTAATGACCTCACACAGGGTGAAAGAAACAGGCAACGTGAGGAAGGCAGGATGACAATAAGGATGACAAATGTAATGACAACCCATATCAGACCAAAAACTGTATTTAGGCAATTAAGACACTTAAAATTTCATTGCAATAGATGAGCTAAGACTAAGCAACTGGTCTCAAGGTGGATGTATAACATGGTACGTTTTATGGTGTGTTTTATGGCTGTTTGCTTGGTTCTTTTGGTCATGACCAAAAAAAGAAAATGATACAGTTAGTCCTGGTTCACACAGTCATTTTCCAACCTAAAGATACAAAAAAACAAACAAACAAAAAAAACTGCTTTTATTACGTATATTTTGCGACAGAACTTGTTGAACATCCAAAACATGTTGTGTACTGGACTAAATCTGATCGCTGTATGTACATATATGATGGTATATGATGGAGCTGACAACTCGTGAAGAGCTTATAAAATGTGTAAAGGAGTCAAAACGGTGGCATGAATCCCTCCGTCACACACACAAACAAAGATCTGCTGCAAGGAGATGCTGTTCTGACGCCTGTATTGAACTGTGATGGGCAACATCGCAACTATGATGAGAAAAACAGTTATGCTTGAGCATTCTGCCCTATTTAGGGTCGCATCTTCTGACATCATGTCCTGTTTTTGGTTTGTTTACATGTCTTTGATCCGTGTTGCGTTCATATTTCAGTTGAACCACACCAGAGTTCGTCTGGAAGCAAACCGAGACCCATCTTTTTAGGGGTCTCGGTCCACTTGTTTGGTGCGCACCAGGATTCGGATGGTATTGTTTACACTTATTCAAATGAAATGCATTAACAGAGCAAGCACACCAGAATTTGTTTTAAAGGATTAGTTCACTTTAAAATGAAAATTACCCCAAGCTTTACTCACCCTCATCCTAGGTGTATGTGACTTTCTTCTTTCTGATGAACACAATCGGCGTTATATTAATAAATATCCTGACGCATCCAAGCTTTAATCATAAACGTACTCCACACGGCTCAGGGGGGTTAAAAAAGGCCTTCTGAAGCGAAGTGATGCATTTGTGTAAGAAAAATATCCATATTTAACAAGTTATAAAGTAAAATATCTAGCTTCCGCCAGACCGCCTTCCATATTCAACTTACGAAGAAAGAGTAAAACTCTCACAGTTCAAAATGCTTATGCTATTTTTCTTATACAAGCGCATGGCTTCACTTCAGAAGGCCTTTAGTTACCTGACGGAGCCGCGTGGAGTACGTTTATGATGGATGGATGCACTTTCTTGAGTTTCATACTCGTTTCCTATTCACTGTCATTATGAAGCTTAGATGCATCAGGATATTCATAAATATAACTCCAATTGTGTTCATCAGAAAGAAGAAAGTCATATACACCTAGGATGGCTTGAGGGTGAGTAAAGCTTGGGGTAATTTTCATTTTAAAGTGAACTAATCCTTTAATTAAACCTGCCAAGTGTGAACACATCCTTAAGGACAGAGAGAGACTGTAAAGCATGCCAAAAGCCAACTCTTTCATGTCTGAACACAACAAAAACTTGGTTCAGGTACCTGTCCAGGTATATTCTGTTGTTCAGACTGAGCTGTGATTGGCTGTGGGATGCAGAGGGCGGATATTAAGAGGATCACTGACCAATCCCTGCTCACCTTGCCACAAAAAAGTCATGTTTGGTTTCATTTGAGTTGGCTTTGCAAATTCTTACCATCTGTGCTGTTGACTAAATGACTAAATTAGCAGGATTTCCCTGTAACTGTCACTGTGACATGAAATGTTTAATCTGCGGTGCTGGTTTCTAAATTACAGATAACCGCAGTCCTCGGCAAAAGAGGATTTTCAGTCAAGGACATGGGACACTGGGGTCTAATCTGGGAATAATCCAAGTCTCAAAATCCAATCTAGCTGACCCTTATATTATAAAGATACATAAACATTTCTCTACTGCAAATCATTTTCTCACTAATGACTTTAGGACTTCGAGGTTTGTTGACTGCTCGGTTTCAGGTCTTAAAAATATATCATGTAAACATGATATGATTCCAGGGACTGCATTTAGACTGTCTAAACCAACCGTCTGTGAAGTATCATCCACGTGTCAGCTAGTTACAAGCTCATGTAAATGTGCTCAGATGTCTTTAAGTCAGCATGAAATGAAAATTAAACTAAACAGTTTTTTTTATTTATTTTTTTTTTTTTAAAGCCAGTCAGTGCTAACATATTTGATGTAGAATAGAATATTTTGTGGTATGAATATCTGACCATGCAATATATCAAAAGAAAGAATAGAGCCTCTGCTTTAAAAATAAAATTCTAGCTTCATGCATTCTTTTTTATTAACACTTGAATGTGTGCAAGTTTCATAAAAAAGGAAACATTTTGAACAAAAAGCATTTTTTAAAACATTTTGATCTAAGACCATGTCCGGATCGGATTCAGAGTGATGATCAAAACATAGATGGAGTAGATAGCTTCCATGAACACCCCCCAAAGCTTCACAGTCCTGTACCTCTTCCTAGGTCAACATTTCATTCAGTAACATTAGGCAGTTTTGATTTATGCACTGTTTAATGTTTTATGATCACGCTATTTTACATGTGCACAAGCAATGCTTCTATCGCTTGTTTCTGCTTCTTTGTTTGTGTTTGTTCTGGAGATTCTGTACTCATTCAGAAGATGTGTAATAGTGCCCCCTAGCGTTTAACAGTGAAAACATGGGTTACTGGAAAATGACGTCAATGGCGGGGAAGTGTGTCATAAATGATGGAAAATTCTGTAAATGGCGGAAAAGCATTGTGTCATAAATGAAGGAAAATTCCATAAATGGTGGCAAAGCATTGTGACATAAATAACGGAAAATTCTGTCATTGGCAGGGAAGCATTGTGTCAAATGACAGAAAATTATGTAAATGGCGGTAAACGTTGTCATAAATGACAGAAATCCAGTCAATGGCGGGAAAGCGTTGTGTCATAAATGACGGAAAATTCCATCAATGGCAGAAAAGTGTTGTGTCATAAATGACGGAAAATTCTGTAAATGGCGGGAAAGCGTTGTCATAAATGATGGAAAATTCCGTCAATGGCGGGAAAGTCGTGTGTCATAAATGTCGGAAAATTCCATAAATGGCGGGAAAGCGTTGTGTCATAAATGACAGGAAATTCCATCTATGGTGGGAAAGTGTTAATCAAAATGTCATAACTGGACCTTCTGTTGAAAAGGCACACTTCTCTCTGATGATGTATGCAGGACTTCTCCAATCATTTAGTCTGATTTAACCTCACCCTTCCAATTCTGCATTTATCTACCTCCAATTTTAACATCCTCAATATCCAATCAACAACTGGTGCACAGAACCAAGTCCTCGTCCTAAATTTTTATCTTTTCCAATAATCCGTTACACTTGGATGTACATTATAATCAGGCTTGGGAGGGTTACTTTAAAAATGTATTCTGTTACAGTTACAAATTGCTTTATAAAAAAAGTATTCAGTAACATAATCCAAGTACCACAATATAAAAGTAATGTAATCTGATTACTTTTGGATTACTTCAAGGTCACATAGGCCTATATAAAGAAAGAAAGAACTGGATAAATTGCATTTTTAAATTTAATTTTAATTATCTCTTCTTAATTTCTGCAAGTTTTTAAATGTCACACGTTCCATACTTTTGAATGGGTCTCAACGATAATAATATTGCCATAGATAATTTATCAGATTTTTAAAATATTATTATCGTTGTTGTTGTTTAGAGCTTAAAAATATAAAAGTGACATCAGATCATAACCAAACTGAACAAGCTCAGATCAAACATTTCTGTTCATGTTTGTTCTGCTTTTAATGTTTAGCATTTTGTTTACTTTTAAAACCTATTAAAACTAAGCAATCATGTCTTATTTCCACAACTTGAGAATACACAGCCCTGAATATATGTAAAGGGCTATACAGACATCTAGTAGCTACACTGTGGTATTACAGATTATTTTTTAGTCCTTTGATAAAGAAAGTGTTTTCGTAGCTGGAAGGCAAGAGTTTACACTGTACAACCATGTTGTTTGCATTTTCTTCTTTGAAAACAGAATAGCAGCGAAATTTCCGTGAATTGAAAGCGTTCATCCCTGCGAGAAGCATCGTTTTAAACTAGCAGCAGCAATTATCTGCGTCTGAGGAGATTGTAGACTGGTGTTATTTGCGCATGCACCAGCCGGTGGCTCGCGTGAGTCATCACTGGCAACAGAACCAGGAACTACTGTATAATCAAGCAGCGCTTAATATAGTGTTATTATGGCAAAATAATAATTTAATTAGTTTTAAATGAAAACATTGTAATCCTGATAGTATTCCCCCTTTTTTCAAAATGTAACTAATCTGATTACTACTTTTTTTTATTACAGTTACTGGATTTTTGTATCCTGATTACGTAATGCCGTTACATGTATTCTGTTACTCCCCAACCCTGGTTATAATACATAAGAAAACATTTGTTGCTTCTTCCATTTTTTATTGTGACTTTAATATTGTTTGACATTCTGAGTGGAAGAAAGGATCTTAGATTAGCGGTTCCCAGAATGCTAAATTACAAGTATGTTTGTTGGACAAGCACCATCATGTACCCTGGAGTGAATTTAAGTACCATGGTATATTTCAAAATACCACCACAGTACTTTTTTGTAGATGTTTAAGAATTTGTTATTGAAAAAACTATATTGACTGACCAAAAATCAGAATATCGAGGCCTAGCATGGTAATACTATGGTATTCAACCAAAGTATCACGGTATTTCTATAGTGCTGCCACCGTACTGTTTTGTAGGAGTATATATAGACACACTTTGTATTTTTTATGGAATTTATTGGTTAATTTAAAAAAAAAAATGATCCCTTAAAATTGTGTTCTACTGAAAAAGGGAAAAATCCTGATATATATAGCATGTCTTCAAGGGAAATGCCTTTGTTTAGTGTGGTGAATGCAGTCTAATTGAGACCATATTCCCACTGGAATTACAAAACACACACAAGCACATAACAAGAATGTAAATACAATCCAGCGGCGGTTATATTCCCACCTGACACACTAAACATACAAACACCACAGTTCCCAGGGAAACTTTAGAGCATGTATGAATAGCTGTAAGTTCATACAGAGGAAACGTGACTGAAATCATACATTGTGGTTCACTTACAATACTGCAAGCTGAAACTCAGCACCGCCAGCAGCGCACCCACCACCAGCACCAGGATGAAACGGCTCCGTGCCAGCATTGTCCTGTGATTGGTTCGGACACCTGTCCATCAGCCATACATGCACAGCTTCCTTACTGTCACCTGGGAAATCAAGAGCAACAGAAACTTAATATTGCACACATACAAATAACACAGCATTACAAGGAGTTGCATTGCTTAACAAAAGACCTTTAACATGTCTGAAATGTTACAAGGACTCAAAGCAAACACAGTAATGAAACCTCCACAGTGCTGGTTTCCCTTTTATAAACATATTGCAGCAAAAACATACCATGTAGGACAACCAAAGTCTTTTGAAACACCAACTGACAACACTATACACAGCACCAGCAAACAACGTGTAATTTACTCTAGTCGCAGAAAGCAGAAACTGTTATTAACTCTAAATACAGATAATAGCTGTGCCTTTAAATTCATTCCTACAACAAGCTTTTTGACCAAATCTGAAGTATACACACAAACACACACATCTGATGAACGGAGCAGATGTTTAAAGCCATAGGCTACATCATGAGAGCATTAAACCACACTTCCTTAACTACACCCTTCACTCCTCTGCAGCAGACATAAAAACAAATGTGCATTGACATTTGCAAAGTGTTACAAGTTTTCAGCTGCAGCTTGGGTTTGTCATCTTTAAATAAACCTGCAAACCCCACGACTCTAATGACAAGCATTGTCAGCAGTCTCTTGCAGTGTGACATGCCATACTGCCATCTAAAACTAGTTTAATTTGTGTAATTATTATTCATGTCATTTTATGACCCCATTTTAAAGAAAGGACATGAAATATTTATACTTTCAAAATTTGTCACACCACAGGATTATTTAAATGAAATAGTGAAGGCTAAAATGATTCAAAAATGCAATTCATACAGAGAAAGACTTGAATACACCCTCTTTTATAATGAACATGCTTTCAGTTTCTGTAATAAAAAGAACCATTCTGTCATGTGACAAGAAACCTATAAAACACACCCTTGAAGACCCTTAGTGACTCAAGGTCATCAAGTTCATTATATAAAAAGAAATGCTTTGTTCAAGCGATAGTGATATTCGTGACTCAAAGATTCACACCTTAAAACTTATGCTATATAAAACCGATTAAGATGTCTACATTTGTGTATTATTTTGGTACTTGTAAAAACAAAAATAATGTTTTTTAATGTATGAACCCAACAGTGTTGGGAGCGCTTAATAAGTAATCTAATTACTGTAATTTATTTACTTTTCCCTTGAAAAAGTAAGGGATTACTCTTAATTTTTCTGTAATTTAATTAGTTACTTGTGATATAACTGCATTAAATACCGTATATAGACTATACAACAAAAACAGGTTTACAAATAGTGGATTTAACGTCAAAATTTAATGTTAAAATGTATGTTTTTAATGTAACCCCCCTTTAGGCACTTTGGTCAGTTCAATAATAATTTAAGCAATTGTTTAGGCTATTGTTTATTTGAAAGAATCAGAGCAGTTTCATGTCTATGACTGTATTGTTCAACTGGTAAATTGATATGGGATTTATAAAGTAATTAGTAACAAGTAATCAAATACTTTTTAGAAAGAGTAATCTAATTACACTGTTGAAGATGTAATAAATAGGCTACACAAGTTCAACTGAACCTATAATCTTGATACTGAAAAAACAAAGCCCATGTTATCTGGCATCTACTCAAGTCAAGTAACGTTATATGGAGAAGTATATTAGATGACAGCACGCCTTTAATAACGCAGTTTTCGCAAAAACTGAAAGCGTTTAAAATTCCGACAATGCTGGAACGACAGTTTACCTTCAAATAATGTCCATCTGTCGCGTTATGCGAGTGAAGATGATCTTAAAAGAGTCTTCAGAAATCGCGCAAAGGAAAAAATGAGAAGAATGCGTATGGAAAAGTGCATAAGGAATAATGAATCTGTAAACAGCGCGTTCAGCAAGATCAGCAGCAGCAGATCAAACACATGTACAGACACGTCACGACACGAGAAGAGGGGAAACCCGCTTTACCTGACCGAACAGAGACAAATTATTCCGTTCAGAGGAGTCGATCCGAACGATAATCCATCTGTCCGTAACGAACGATAGACTCAATCCTGCTGCAACCCTCTCTGCTGCTCTCCTAACAATATAAACCCAGTGTGTGTGTGTGTGTGTGTGTGTGTGTGCGTATGTCAGACATTATTGTTGAGTTTTACTGCTCCCTCTGCCGGCACAAAGACGTTGTTGTGGTTATGGTACACGTCTAGGTCTATCTATCTATCTGTCTATCTGTCTGTGCCTTAAACGTGTGTACAGATGTAGTGAGGGCCTCATTTCCTCACTAATATGGTGAAGTGATACATTATAAAAAAAAATTTGTGATGGCATATAACGTTTTTCATTAAACAAGAAGAAAAATTGTTAGGTTTAGGAGTAGAGCAAGGAGAATATCCTTAACCTGCTACGAAAACAATGGATAAGTAGGCCTATATGAGATGTCCTCAGTACTATAGTCAAACAAATGCTAGCACGCACGTGTGTGTGTGTGTGTGTGCACTTGTGAACTTTGATCTGAAAACTATCAATGATCTACCACAGGGCTTCTGGTTTTGTTTCAGGACCCAGATGCTCTCTTAAATTTTGGATGCTTTCATGCTTGTGGCAGTGCCGACCACATGTCAGCAAACCATGTTTATCCTTGCAGATGAACCCATATTTACTCCTCCCTTTTAAAGTATAGTAGTAATAATAGTAAGCCTATTTATTTTGCAGGTATGCACAATTATATGGTTAGTTGCACTGTGTTATTTGCATTTAGCATTGTTTTTCCTTTGCCGTCTGCGACTCAGTCAGAACAAACCTGCAATTTTTGTGTCGGTGTGTGTCATTGGCCTGTTCAAGTATCATTGGCTGATCCTTGACAGTACTAGGTGATCAGTGTTTCCAAGTCGCGGTTTTCCCGTGGAATTGGGCTACTTTAACACTGTTGCCGCAGGTTTACCAGGGGAACTCCACCAGATTTTACCTGCCGGAACGCCATTTTTTACTGGGGAACACCCCCTGAAACATGATTGGGCTAGTTTTGAATAGCAACTGGGCTGGTTTTGTTGTGAAAACCTGGCAACCCTGGTGGCTATGCTGTTCAGTGTTGCCAAGTCTGCAGTTTTCCCGCAGAATTGGACTACTTTAAGTCAAGTCAAGTCACCATTATTTATATAGCGCTTTTTACAATGCAGATTGTGTCAAAGCAGCTTTACAGTGATAACTGGTACATTATTTTGGCTGCACAGCAGCTCGTAAGGAATAGTGTCAATGCAGGCAGATCAAAGCACTGTTGAATATCAAATGTCAATTGTCAAGTGTCCCCAACTAAGCAAGCCAAAGGCGACAGCGGCAAGGAACCCAAACTCCAACAGGTGACATCAGGTGGCAAACAGGTGTTAAAATGGAGAAAAAAAACCTTGGGAGAAACCAGGCTTAGTCGGGGGGCCAGTTCTCCTCTGGCGAACAGTGCTTTGTTACGACTCAGGTTGCTATCATAAGTCAGATATGATCGCAACATTCAAAGTGTTTAATTCAGTTCCATCCATTTGAGGATCGTATTCATCACACCGGTATGGACGGTTGTTGAGGAGATGCGCCACTGGTTGTCATGTTGATGAGGCCTTCACAGTGGATGATCTAGTTGACTCAATCTCTGCTGATACTTCAGGGCTGTGTTGTGGTTGTGTCATGGTGCAGGTCCTCGATCTCACCCGGATACGGCCCGGATCCGGCTGACTACAGTAAACCTCGGGATAAACAGAAAGACTAATATTAGCGTAGATGCCATTCTTCTTCTGATGTAACGAGTACATCTGGTGTTATTGGAAGTGTTCCCGGTTCCGGCTGACCTAATTTATGCAGCCTAATAATCCTTTAACGGATTTGAAAAAATAAATTGATAATGTGTTATGTGTATGCCAGGTTAAAGAGATGTGTTTTTAGTTTAGATTTAAACTGACAGAGTGTGTCTGCTTCCCGAACAATGCTAGGAAGATTGTTCCAGAGTTTAGGTGCCAAATAGGAGAAGGATCTACCACCTGCAGTTGATTTTGATATTCTAGGTATTATTAGCTGGCCTGAATTCTGAGATCGTAATAGACGCGAAGGGCTATAATGCATTAAGAGCTCGCTCAGGTACTGGGGAGCTAAACCATTTAGTGCTTTGTAGGTAATTAGCAAGATTTTAAAATCTATACGATGTTTAACAGGAAGCCAATGCAGTGTTGACAGAACCGGGCTGATATGGTCATATTTCCTAGTTCTAGTAAGAACTCTAGCTGCTGCATTTTGTACGAGCTGTAGTTTATTTATCAGGCGAGCAGAACAACCACCTAGTAGAGCGTTACAGTAATCTAGCCTTGAGGTCATGAACGCATGAACTAACTGTTCTGCATTTGTCATCGAGAGCATATGTCGTAATTTAGATATATTTTTAAGATGGAAGAATGCGGTTTTACAGATGCTAGAAACATGGCCTTCAAATGAAAGATTGGTATCAAAGAGCACACCCAGGTTCCTAACTGACGACGAAGACTTAACAGAGCAGCCATCAAGTGTTAGACAGTATTCTAGGTTATTACGTGAGGAAGTTTTTGGTCCAAAAATTAGAATATCTGTTTTTTCTGAATTTAGTAGTAGGAAATTACTGGTCATCCAATTTTTTATATCAGCTATGCATTCCGTTAATTTTGTGAATTGGTAAGTTTCGTCAGGGCGCGAAGAAATATAGAGCTGAGTATCATCAGCGTAACAGCGTGGCAACTTTAACACTGTTGCCACGGGTTATTTTTCCTGTCTACCCGCAGACAGGAAAAACAACCCGTGGCAACTTGAAGCGACCCCAGATAACATGATATTTAGCCCCTGGAATGTGAATTTTACCAGGGGAACCCCGCCAAAAATGCGAATTTTACCTGCCGGAAAGACATTTTTAACGGGGGACCCCCCGAAACACGATTGGGCTAGTTTTGAACAGCAATTAGGCCGGTTTTGTTGTGAAAACCTGCCAACCCTGGTGGCGATTGCTGTTCAGTGTTGCCAAGTCAGTGGTTTTAGGTCAGGGCTTAAGGTAGAGCTGTGTCAGCAGTTACAGATCAATTAATTACAGATGGTGGGGAATGAGGAACTGCAAGAGAAAAAGTAAGAGATCTGTTGTTTGGATAAACCAGTTAGTGAACTACATTAATTAACCACTCTTCAAATAGTGGTTTCTACCCTTTCACACGCGCGCGCACGCACACACACACACTTTCTTGTACATCTTTGTCAGGACATTCATTGACATGAGTCCTCCCCCAGATAGTTTGAAACTCAAACCATTCTTCACAAAGATAGTTGTACAAGTACACACACACATTTAGTCTACGACAAGTTTGCAAGTTAAAGCATGTTTTATGCTGACACACATGACTTATATAATTAAAACCACACATACACCCACAAAGATTGAATCACTATAAATATAGATCTACCTGTTTACACAGAAAACACACAGTTCAAAGAGCTACTGTCTTCTGAAGCACCCTATTACAGACAGATGTGATAGTGCTGTGTGTCTTCATCTCATCCTGGGTTACTTTATCTCTCTTGAACACACACAGAAACAGTAGCCCACAAATGTCTTCCAGCTGATTATTTTGTTTGAATGTTAGTTTGGTAATTGTATTTTTGCATATCTGATAATGGTTAGTGTTATTTCATTTAAGGGTAGGAACTACAGCATAAGTTGAAGACACGTGACTACCATTTTGATAAAACGATGACCTACAGAACAGGTAACCATTCACACACCATATCTGCATTAATTCTCCTTTATGTTTACTACTTCATAATACAGTTCAGATGTAAACTTGTTTTGGAAGACATACAATGTCAACAAAAGAGTGTGTTTTGTGCACAAAGTTATTGTTTGCTCTCAAAGTACAGCTTAAGATTTTTCTCCTCCCATTTGCAGATGCCAAAAGAAACAAAGTAAGGGTTTGAAAACACAACGGCAGAAAATCAACCTTAAAAAAAAAAAAAAAAAAAAAAGCGTAATAAATCCTCTCTCTACACACACACACACACACACAAATAATAAAGAAAAAATATCTTCCAAGTTTATCCCTAAAAAGATACCTGACATTTATTGCATCCTCCAGGGTAAAACATATTAAGAAAGGAATAATAATAATAATAAAAATTAAAGAAAATAAACACTGTCTGGGATCGGGGAGTGCAGAGGCTAGTTATACTCAGAGGTGTTTGTTTATTAATATTAATAGGCCTACATAATGTAAAATATTGTGAGTGAATGAAGAACAAAAGAGCAGAGAAGATATTTAAAAAGTACTAGGTATAAAATAAATGCTGGTTTAGATATTTCTGGCAAAATTTGTCATTTTTATCTTAATTTGATCATATCTTAAACTGTAACCCTTTGAATGTCATTTGTATGTGAAAGAACGGTGATCACGTGAAAGGAGCTTGATGGAGGCGGGCTCTGGTGATGCGTAACTGACATGGACCAATAGACGTTTCTGTTTTGCGCCCTCTGATTGGTCTATCGACAGAGTGAACTGTGAGCGCGTTTACGTCGCAGAAGTGAGTGTACACGAGCAAAGAAGGTGAACTGCGTACGGGGGAAACGTGCACGTTTTTAACCCCCTGATCTGACCTGGCGCTTGGATTTTGACCCAGATCAGTGATAATGTAGTCACCTTTTCACCACAGACTCATTTTCAGACCAACTATCGAAGAAGCACTGAACGTGGATCGATCAGCGGGGGATTGTTGTTGGAGGCGAAGCCGCGCTGAGACGCTTTGAGGTCGTATAAAGTGGCTAGTAGCGACCGCTGGTCTCACACCCACCCGCATGAGCTCCACGCGGATACGGACTTTGACACTGCTGCCCAGCCCGGTGCATACCGGAGAGCATGAGCCGAGATGAGCCAGAGAGACACACTGGTGCATCTGTTCGCTGGAGGGTAAGAGCTTTACTTATTACTTATCAAGACTCCTTGACACGTACACAAACAAACCGATTAAAAGTCTTCTTTATAATAATAATCATAGTAGTAGTAGTAGTAGTAATACTACTAATGATAGTTGATTGTTTAAACATATTTATATTTATTATATATATATTATATATGATATATTATCATTGTTATTTTTTATGAAAAATGCTTTAAAAACAGCCATTGTGTTACTTTTTCTTATTTTTGAGAGCTGAAGGGATAGTTCACTTAAAAATGAAAATCTTGATAAATGATGACAGAATTTTCATTTTTGGGTGAATTTTACCTTTATGTTTGTATTATGTGTTGGATTTGTGCCAAGACTTCTTAATTCCCCTTAGGGAAAGTATTTTAATTTGGTAGGTATGTGTGTTTAGTTTATTTTATAAAAAATAATTACTGCACCCTGTGCTGGTGGCATTACCATCACGCCAACCATTTTGGAAAACAAGTGAGTTTTTGTTTGGTTATGAAATGAGAAGCGACAGCAAATCCACCCAGGATGACAGAATGAGAGTTTGAAGATCAATTCAGATTTTGGATATTCTGAGAGTAGTTTTGTGTCTTTTAGCAAATTAGTCAGTATTTAAAATTTTAATTCAGAATCAGTCGGAATCAAGTTAATTAGGTCACACTTTAGATTAGGGTTCAATTCTCAGTATTTACTAACTATTAACTATGACTTTTTCCTCAGTAAACTTCTAATTACTGCTTATTAATAGTTAGTAAGGTGGTTGTTAAGTTTAGGTATTGGGTAGGATTAAGGGATGTAGAAAATGGTCATGCAGAATAAGGCATTTATATGTGCTTTATAACTATTAATAAACAGCCAATATGCATACTAATAAGCAACTAGTTAATAGTGAGAATTGGACCCTAAACTAAAGTGTTACTGTTAAATAGGTGCTAGTTAAGTCAAAATCTAATACAAATGTTTCCAAAAACTGGAAAATGTCATTATTGTCACACACAATATTCCAAAAAAAAAACACTTGAAGCTTATTTAAGCCTGTCATCGGATCTCTTTTTTTTTCTTCGGAAGACTTGATGAATATTTTAACATATGTTTGATGCAGTATAGTTTACATTAATAATGTTTACATTCCATATGCTCACACATATATACATATACACATACTGTGTACACATAGTAAATGAGGTCTGATTGCTTCACACTGCTGAAAACTTTGCATTTCCACATGAAGAATAAATCTAATGTAATAGAGGAACAGACCGCTGGGCTGATAATAACACTGAAAATGACACTTTCAAAATTACTTTCAACACAACCTTCACTTTACTCAGTGAATTACTGATACATGTGACCAGACACTTGATTGTGAAATGCACAGAAAATCAACAAGTACAAACTAAATATAAAAGGCACATTGTGGTTTGCAGTATGACTGTGCATAATTTAGCACCACCATCCTAAGAAATCTTGAATTCAGCCACACTGATGTTTATATTACAGTCTATATATAGAGAGAAACCTCAAGATATTTGTGCTCGTATTCTTTAAGATATTTCCAGATAATACAATGAAAAATTAAAATAGTTTTAATCTTCAATACTTTAATAGCAAGAATGGGTTTTTGTAAGTGTGCTAGTTGTAGTTTTCAGGAACTGATCCGTAACTGGCATGAGGGAATCATTATGCCTGGCATTGATATTCTGATTTAGCGATTGTAGCTTGTGCTATAAATATCTGTCCTCAGATAAACTGGCACGGTGCTTGAAATAGGACTATTGACGGGCACTCTCATTAACTCTCTGTCTACAGTATATGGCACTGTCTAAACTAAAGAACAAGCTTTTTATTGCATCTTTTTGTCCCACCTAGTCATGTTATTAGTAACTGTTTTTGCACATGATAGCAAAACCATGGTATTTTTAAGTACGTTTATTAACATAAGTTGCACCTTTGTTTGGTTTATTATCTCTGTCTCATAAACTGTTCCTCAATAACATTTTTGTTGCTGTAGTTTTTAGATCCGTATCACATGTATTACACCTCACGCAGACGCCGTTTTTCCATTGGAAAATACAGATAGCATGTTGTTCCTGGCACGTGAGAGATGGTTTGGGTTACTCTTTTGGCTGACCCACATCTCCCGGCATGAGTGCAGGTTTTGGAGATGATTAAGGGCAACTCACCTTTCACATTAGAGTTGAAATTCTATCGCCCTCGTTTCCCCAAAATCTGTGTTGTGATGTTTGTCTGAAGTCATGGCATGACTGACCCACATTGTGCGGTCAAACTTTCAACTGTTATTCATCAAATTTGGCCATTTTTTCAGCTTGATTTCTTTCTATGTCTCTCTTTTTTCACTGTATGTCTGTCTTTTACTCTTTGTTTCTCTTAGATGTGGAGGCACGGTGGGTGCGATCCTGACGTGTCCGTTAGAGGTGGTGAAGACGAGGCTTCAGTCTTCCTCAGTAACGCTCTGCATCTCTGAGGTGCATCTGAGCACAGTTAATGGAGCCAGCGTGGCACGTGTGGCCCCTCCAGGGCCCGTTCACTGCCTCAGGTACTCACATCAACAAGTTAAACCCTTTTGCATTTTCTGTAATGCATACAGTACACAATTTCTTCTTTAATTCTTTAAAGGATTAGTTCACTTCAGAATTAAAATTTCCTAATAATATACTCACCACCATATCACCCAAGATGTTCATGTCTTTCTTTCTTCAGTCAAAAAGAAATTAAGGTTTTTGAGGAAAACATTACAGGATTTTTCTCCATATAGTGGACTTCACTGGGGTTCAGTGGGTTGAAGGTTCAAATTGCAGTTTCAGTGCAGCTTCAAAGGGCTCTACATGATCCCAGGCGAGGAATAAGGGTCTTATCTAGCGAAACAGTTGGTCATTTTCTAAAAAAAAAAAAAAAAAATTTTAAATACTTTTTAACCACAAATTAAATACTTTAATAATAATTAATTAAATACTTTTTAACCACAAATTTTAATCATCTTGCACTAGCTCTGCAATGCGCCATGCATTACGTACTCACATTGGAAAGGTCACGTGTGACGTAGGTGGAAGTACTGAGCAAGTGTTTACAAAGCGAACGTGCAAAGACTAAGTCAAACGGCCTTTACAAAAAAAGGTAAAACAACGAAGTTGGACGAAGTTGAAGTTTTTCGCCCTTTCCAACGTGATTACGTAATGTGTGGCGCATCGCAGAGTTAAAAAGTATATACATTTTTATTTTTTTTTAGAAAATGACCGATCATTTTACTAGATAAGACCCTTATTCCTCGGCTGGGATCATGTAGAGCCCTTTGAAGCTGCACAGAAACTGCAATTTGGAAACTTTGCCATTTTGATTTGTGTTGAAGTCCGCTACAAAAACCCTAGAATGTTTTCCTCAAACACCTTAATTTCTTTTCGACTGAAGAAAGAAAGACATGGAACATCTTGGATGACATGGGGGTGTGTAAATTATCAAAATTTTTTTTATTTTGAAGTGAACTAATCCTTTAAGTATACTAACAAAAAAATACCAAAGATAATATGAAATTACCATGTTTTTTGGACATGAACCATGGTAATACCATGATATTCTTTGAATTGCATTGGACTACCATACTGTGGTACATTAATGTATTATTCACTATATATAGTATATAATTGCATAAGGATGTAGGTTTGTCCATTACATATGTGTCCGATCAGAGGCTTGATCATCCTTCAATACCCACAAACCCAAGCTCTGAGTGCCTGTACTATATATCTGAGTTTTCGCAAAGACGAGAATATTTACGCTTCTGATTTAACATGTCGGTTTTAGTTCTGGATACAGCAACACCCTGTACTGGAATAGTGCGGATGTTGCAGCTGCGTTGTGAGAGTGTTGAGTCTGCGTTGCATTCGCTCAGTGTTTTGTAAACATTTGCTTTATGGTTTGTGGGCCTAAAACCGTGTGTCTGTCTTCTCTGCCAGAGGAGACGCCCCCTTTCTGTTGTCTCTTTCCAAAAATGTGGTCATATTTCTTCACTGCTCCACTAAATGTGACTAAATAAAGTCAGAAGACAAGACGAAATAGGGAGTGTTGGTTTGCCATCTAAGAATTTGTTTATTTTAGTTCTGTCATGGTCAGTTCCATGAATGTAACATGTAAGTATATACATTACCAAGGCAGAGCTACGGAGTAAAGTCTATAATCCCCTCTCTTTGCCTCTTTCTTTCTGTTTTCTTTATAATGAAACTGTTCTCAGTAGTTTCCACTCCCCCTTACCCAACCAATCGCTGCCCTCACACTAAAACACTTCGTCCTGGAGTTTGGCTCTCGGATGAAGTGTGTGTGTCTGACTCATTGGGTCGAAGAATGGGCCTCTTCACAGAAAGTTACTAAATACTAAAGAACAAAGACATCTAGAGACTTTGGTCTCTTATCAAAGTAATATAAAGTGAGTAAATGATTCTGACATCATATATACTTGCTTGTGGTTTATGGCTTGTTATGCAACCTGTCCATGTTGGCATCTGTCTATTGGCTTTTTGTCACCTGAAATTGCATCTAAGTACTATAGACTTTGATTGGATGCAATGCCTTGGAATGAAAGCATTTTAGCCACCTTCCCTTGTTGACAAGTCTGTTTATTTCGCTGTCCTAACTATGCCCAATTATGCCCAGTTATATTCATAGTTGCATTTTATTATTTCCTTCTAGCATTGTTTTTTTTTTTTTTTTATAATATTGTATAATATTTTTTATTTATAATATTTAATATTGTTCCAAAACATCTTTACAAAGAATAAAAAAATGTATAAATAAATCTCATTTAAAATCTCATTACTGTAATACAGTTCATCCTGTCTCAGGGCTCCAGACATCAACCAAATTGGTGTGCGAGCATTTTTTACAACTAGTCGTGCATGTACGCCCTGCAAATTTGGATTTATTTTATTTCATGGTAAATGACGAGTAGGGAGCGAGTCCACCAGTGTACGCCTATGTGTGTGAGAGGGGGAGTGTCCGGGAGTGTCTAGTCAACTGCGTGGGTCACTCACAAGTCATCGGTGTGTCTAGCTGTCAACGCGTCTAACGTCACAGCTCAGTCAAAAATGGTGAAACGAACCATTGACTCATTTTTCTCACCAGAGCCAGGCCCTCTACTGTGGAAGCTTGTTTCCACCACTGAATAAAAAATAAAAAACTTTTTATCTCACAATTCTGACTTTACTCCACAACTCTTACTTATTTTCTCAGTACTGCTTGATATAAACACACAATTCTGACTTTTTTCTCAGAATTGCAAAATGTAAACTCGCAATTGCGAGTTACAGAGTCAGAATAGCGAGAAATAAACTCTCAATTGCAAGAAAAAAGTCAGAATTGCGAGAGAAAACAAGTCAGAATCATGAGTTAAAAAGTCAGAATTGCAATATAAACGCAATTGTGAGAAAAATGTCAGAATTGTGAGGAAAAAAGTCAGAATTGCAAGATATAAACTCTCAATTGTGAGAAAAAAAAGCCAGAATAGCGAGAAATAAACTCTCAATTGCAAGAAAAAAGTCCGAATTGCGAGGAAAAAAGTCAGAATTTCAATATAAATGCAATTGTGAAAAGAAAAATCAGAATTGAGAGGAAAACAAGTCAGAATCGTGAGTTAAAAAGTCAGAATTGCAATGTAAATGCAATTGTGAAAAAAAAGTCAGAATTGCAAGATATAAAGTCAGAATGGCAAGATATAAACTCTCAATTGTGAGAAAACAAAGTCAGAATAGCAAGATATAAACTCTCAATTGTGAGGAAAAAAAGTCAGAATTGCGAGTTATAAAGTCAGAATAGCAAAATATAAACTCTCAATTGTGAGAAAAAAAGTCAGAATTGCAAGATATAAACTCTCAATTGTAAGGAAAAAAAGTCAGAATTGCGAGTTATAAAGTCAGAATAGCAAAATATAAACTTACAGTTGTGAGAAAAAAAGTCAGAATAGCAAGATATAAAGTCAGAATAGCAAGATATAAACTCAATTGTAAGGGAAAAAAAGTCAGAATTGCGAGTTATAAAGTCAGAATAGCAAGATATAAACTCAATTGTGAGGAAAAAATGTCAGAATCGTGAGATATAAAGTCAGAATTTATAGTTATGAAGTCAGAATTGCGAGATATAAACTCACAATTGCGAGGGGAAAACAAGTCAGAATAGTGAGATAAAAAGTTGCAGTTATCTTTTAATTTTTTTTTTATTCAGTGGCGGAAACAAGCTTCCATACTCTATAGCAACAAGTTGCAGAAAAGGAAAAATCAGATGACGAGTCAGAAGAAGCCATTGTGGCAAAAAAGGCAAGACAACAATATTTTCTACAGGAATGGTTGAGGGAGTTTACGTGGAATAGATATTGCAAAAACACCAACACCATGAACTGTATCTTCTGTTAAACATTACACACTAGTAGTTCAGCACAACAACAGTTGAAAGCAAAAAATATGCCAAGACAGATACATTAATAAAACCGCATTGCCACTTCCAACAGCATTTTGCAGGCAGGAATCTGGCATTTAGTCTGAAATGAAAGTGAAATTTAACACAGAGTATTTCATAGCTAAGGTGGAACCACCCAATTCAAGGGTCAAATTGAATTGTTAAAAAAGAACGGTCTAAAAAAAAAGTCCACTCCTAGTGGCCCACAGGTGGATGTGCTTTAAGGGAGAGTAAGGAGAGGCAGACATTGTTTACTTGTTCTGATGCTCTAATGACCACTTATCTCATGTTTACATTTGATGTATTTGTTGTGTTTTTTGTACTGACCACATACTTTGTTTGCATCTATAAATGTACATTTGTTAAGCTGTGGTTCTTGTACTGTAATGACAGTAATGCTACTGATCCCTATGAAGTCTATTTATTACAAAAGCATTTGTCAGTAATACAGTTAAAATGGGCGGAAATGTGAGTAATTGCATTGCAGATCGATTTAAAGGGTTAGTTCATCAAAAAATTCTGCCTTATTCCATCTCAGCATGACTTATTTACCAACACCAGACTGTGTTTATAGTGTTCATAAAGCCATTCAGTACAAAAAATTTCATTTTGGTACGTTTGTCTTGCGCTTCTGTTGATTTGTTTCTCTCTCTGTTTGTCTCAGATTAATTCTTGAGAAGGAAGGGCCTCGTTCTTTATTTCGGGGCCTGGGACCCAATCTAATCGGAGTGGCTCCTTCACGGTGAGTGTTTGACCATTCATACAGTTAAACAGGCTGATTAAAACATCTCCATGTCAGCGAATGTATGTGAAACAGAGTAAGAGTGTGTAGTCCTGATCTCTGTGTAATGAAGACAGTCATATAAACTGCAGAGCGACTGATGCAATCCCTGCTCATCCGGTAAAGCTGAAAGTTTACAGGGCTTGGAATAAACACACAGATACAGCGTTCAGTTTTGGGTTATTTTACAGGTCAGGCACACCATGTACTTATCAGCCATGCAGGGTGCAAATTACAAGGCTTCTGACCCCCAATTAAAGGAATAGTTCACCCAAAAATGAGAATGCTGTAATTTACTTGTTTTGTATGAAATTTCTTCTGCAGAACACAAAAGATATTTCGATGAATGACTACTTACATTGATAAATATCTTCTTTTGTGTTCCACAGAAGAAAGAGAGTCAGTTTTGGGTGAATAGTCTTTAAGGCCTGAAAAGTACACACTAAACCATTGTAATTCTAAATAATACAGTGCAATTTTCAATTAAATTATTGTCAATATAAAGATAACGTGTTTTTCAGGCCTGGCCCTGCACTTTTTCGCCACTCAAGCATTTTTGAGGTTTTCTGGAACAATGAAGCTTATAAACTGAAACTGTTACACCTTCGGCCAAAGTGTAACAACCCGCAAACTGCTCTAGGAAGAACAGCACAGCTTAAAGAGCAATTAAATAAATGAACGAACATGATAAATGGAGGTTTTAACATTTGCCGTCTGTTTGAACAGATGTTTTAAGTGCATACGTTCAGGATAAAGCGTTTATCCAATGAGGCATGCATGATAAATCTGTGCTAACTGACACTGGGCCAGTTACTTAAAGTTATGTAAATGTGTTATATGAACAAGAAGGTGAGATCAAACTTGAGATTAGTTGCAGAGTGTGTGGAAAGTGTTTTCATGTTGGAGGGGTCCCTATGCTTCAGTTAACAGCTTCAGGATACTGCATGTGCAAACATTTGCGATTACATGTGGGGGTTTGCAAGGAACAGATTGTCTCTGTGAGCTGCCTACATAGGCATCATAGTCCCCAATGGGTGTTGCGAAATATGCTGCATTAAACAATTTTCCAGCATTGCATCATTTTGAAAAATCATGCGTAGCTTTAGTAGTTGTGTTTGGGACATGGTAGGTCTTTGGGACATCTGGTCATTGGCTGGTCAACCAGCCAGCTTGTTCCAAAAACCCACCTTAAACTAGTATGAGGTTGGTTTGTTGCAGATAATGACTGACTTGGAGCAGCTAATGACCTGCTTCCTGATTGTAAAAAACATCTTAAACTAACCTAAATGTTTTGGGGGGTTTTGTTGTTGTTTTTTTACCATTCTTCTGTGCTTTTTTGTTTTTAAATTGTAGCACTTTGGGATTTTGTTGAAGTATAAAGTGTGTTATAAATAAAATGTATTATTATTATTATTATTATTATTAAATGGTAAATGGTTTGCTTGATTTTGTTGTTTAGAAAGCCTCCCAGCCTGGCCAAGATAATGTTAATCAGATTAATTAGATAATATCTGTATTTTATTAAAAAACATGCATGTTTTTGTCCAACCAATGTGCCAATTCAAGGCAATGAAAAATTACTTTAAATGCATGACTATAAACTATGCTTTAAAAAAAAAATTGCATTATATTATATGCATTTGGAACATAGATGGTTTCTAGCTGGTCTAAGCTGGAATTTAGCTGGTCATTGATTCAAAATAATGTGTTTGCTTTGCATCAACAGTTTGCATCAACTTTTTTGAGTTATGACAACTTTGAGTGAATTTGCGTTCAACTGACGAGCTACATTTGAGTTAGAGGAACTTAATCATTTGTAGCATAAACAGAAATGTTTAAGTTGATTACTCAAAAAAAATTAAGTCACTCCAACTACCAGAGTTGTAGCCCTGGAACCAATTAATTTTATCTATTTCAGTTCAAATAGTACAGTTCAAACAGCTATCATAGCACATGCTAACATAACTTATTTAACATGTATATTTAATGAGCAAATAAGATATTACTTGTCACCTGCATTAGCGCAGTCATTGCTTATAGAGTCAATGTAGTGTTTACCTTCAAGTATCTACTCCTCAGCGCAATGGTAACAATACTTCAACATTACAGAAACATAACAGCATTAAACACTAACAGGTCTTTCCCTTCACTAAAAACAACTAACAATAAAACAATTGACACTTAATTTCAACATTTTTTTTATTATTTTTTTTTATCCTTATCCAGTCCTATGCAAAGCATGCTGGGAAATAGAAATCCACTGCCTAATAAGTTATCAAGACAATTTTTTTTAAAGACAATTTTTTTTAAAGCCAATTAACGCAGAAAGTTGAGTTTATATTACAGACTATATTAAGTTGATGTAATGATCAACATTATTATGTCAAAAACTCAACAAAATAATGTTTGCAACTTAAAAGGTTTAATTAAAACAATACATTTTAACTTGAAACCGTGCATTTATTTAAGTTGTGGTAACAGTTCCCTGAATTACTAGAGTGTTAGAGTGTTGGTCAACCAGCCAGCTTGTTCCAAAACTGACCTTACACTATTGAGGTTGGTTTGTTGGAGATAATGACATACTTGGACCAACTAATGACCTGCTTCCTTGCTAAAAATAACTTCTTAAACCAACCTAAATGGTAGCTAGTTTAGTTAGTCTCCCAGCCTGGCCAAGATGATGTTAATCATATTAATCAGGTAATTTCTGTATTTTATTGGAAAAAACTGTTATTGAACATATTGAACATTTTCTCCAAACAATGTGCAAATTCAAGGCTATGAAAAATATATATAAATGTATGAATTTTAAACTACGCTATACGTTGTGAAAAAAGAATGATGGTGCATTATAAGATTTGGTCGCATTGCATTTATTCCTTTGAAAATTCAAGCTTAGCTTTGGTAATTATGTTTATAACATGCCAGATGGTTTCTAGCTATTCTAAGCTGGAAATAAGTCACCAAACAGCTTTAGACTTTAAAACTAAAACCAACCATATTTGAAATACTTTTAATATCCAGAGGCAACTTATTCCACTCTTGAGCCCCTGAGTATTTAAAAGACCTATGACCATACATAGTTTTAAAACAACATAATGTAATATCCAAAAGACGTTGCCTAGTATTATAACAGTGTTTCTCGCCAGCTTCCCTGCTGCTGCTGCTGCAAAAAAAAAACATTTCAAAAAGGCCAGAATGGTTTGTTTGTCTTAGCTGGTTTAGTTAGTCTCCCTGCCTGGTCAGTTGGTGTTCAGCTGATATATCTGATTGGCAGCCAGACTGACCAAAGTGGCCAAAACCAGCCCAAGCAGTCTGTTTTTGTTCAGTAGGTTAAGTTTTGTGTTATTACTTATGTGCATCCTGCTGTGTTTTCAGGGCCATCTACTTCGCAGCCTATTCCAGTGCAAAGGAGAGACTGAACTGTGTGTTTGAGCCAGACTCCACGCAGGTGCACATGACGTCTGCTGGGATCGCAGGTAACTTCCATTATATTTGACCATGTGATTCAACTATGTTCCTGTTTCTGATGGGCTCAGATAGGAACTGGTTAACATGTTAACTCCTTTGTTGCTTGATTGCACATGCTTGATTCATCTAGCAGATTTGAATTGCATTTGTTTCCCTTTTGTTTCATGCTTTATCTCTGAGTAACAGGCCAGTAAATGTCACAGATCTGGCACATGGCCAGAAGAGAGCATGTGTGTGTTAGTGTCTTCTCACCTGTCACCTGGACTTTTGCCAAGAAGGATTCAGATTAACACTCTCAGAGTACATATGCTAGGGTTTTCTTACACCCTTAAGCTGCTTTTTCTGTGTTTATGACATGTGATTGACATATAAATCAAAAGAGAATTACATGGGGAGATCTGTTGATTATTGCTCCTATTAATTCATTCATTAATCAGATGATTTCTGCATTTTATGGGAAAAGCATGTTATTGCACACACTGTTAGATGTTTTCCTATAAACAATGTGCAAATTCAAGGCTATGAAAACAAATATAAGATATGCTTACATTGTGCAAAAAATGTTTAAGTTGAGCAGATATTTGTCCAGTTTTAAAACAGCAGAACACTTTAAATCAAGTTCAGAAAGATAAGAAAAAAAAAGAAAAAAAAAAAAGAAGTCTCACATGATCCTTCAGAAATCATTTTAATATGCTGATTTGCTGCTTTTTATTATTATTATCAATGTTGAAAACAGTTCTGCTGTTTCATATTTTTGCGGAAACTGTGATGAATTTCTTTCAGAATTCTTTGACGTTCAAAACAACAGCATTTATTTGAAATAGAAATATTTTGTAAGTAAATGTCTTTACTGTCACCTTTACCATCACATCCTTGCTCAATAGAAGTATTAAATTCTTTCAAAAAAAAAAAAGAAAGAAAAAATATTACTGAACCCAAACTTTTGAATGGTAGTTTATGTTATAAAAAGTATGAAAGTATACGAAAGTGGCTAATTGTGCAGTGTGTGAAGGTTAGGATTCATTTTCAGCTTAGTAAAATTGCACCTTAATCTTTCCAGGGTTCACGGCAATAACGGCAACCAACCCAATTTGGTTGATTAAGACACGTCTACAACTGGATGGCAGGTAAATACCAACAGATATGTGGCATACTGTTAGATTAATATCCTTAGTGACTGATTCCTTAGCCAGAGATTATGGTTTAAGCTTAAACAATTGCTTATTATTCCTGATCCCAGATTAAGTTTTGTTTTTCAGTCACTAAAGCATGTGTTGTTCTGCACAGGAACCGCGGGGAGCGTCGTATGAACGCGTTTGAGTGTGTGCGGCGTGTGTATCAGACGGATGGTCTACGTGGGTTTTACCGTGGCATGTCTGCATCCTATGCGGGCATCTCAGAGACTGTGATCCACTTTGTGATCTATGAAAGCATCAAACGCCGTCTTTTAGAGGCCAAAGCAGCAACGCACATGGATGAGCATGAGGACACAGCCAAGGACGCGTCTGACTTTGTGGGCATGATGCTGGCAGCTGCAACCTCCAAGACCTGCGCCACATCGATAGCCTATCCACACGGTGAGCATGTCAAGCTGCATGAGTATTTTCCCATCAGAGCACTATATTATCTTAAAGGGTTATTCCACCCAAAAATTTAAATTCTGTCATTAATTACTCACCCTCATGTTGTTCCAAACCTGTAAGACTTTCCTTTGGAACACAAATGAAGATCTTTTTGATGAAATCTGAGATCCTTCTATTGACAGTTTATCGCAACTACCACTTTGACACTTCAAAAAGTTCATAAAGAGATCGTAAAACTAATCCATATGAAATTTAATTTATAAATGTATAAACATTGATCAGTAAACATAAACAGAAGCTCAACCAAACCTGCTTGACGTGCTAAAGCAAACCTCTTCCGGAAACTCAAATATGCTGCGTAACACACAAGAATGAACCTCACTGGTTCTTGCGGAAGCTCAAACGTGCTGCATAACACGAGAATGAACACGAGAAAAAAGAACATGGTATTTTTAATTACAACATTATTCATTCTTTCAAGCAAACATATCTATTTGTATATATTAAATATATATTAATCCTTATTAAAGCTATTAAAGTTATTCGGTCAAGAACATTTCTGTTGTTGTTTGATTAACATTAATGACGGACAGCGACATGTTCATTAGGCTGCTGTCACTTTAAGGCCGAATGCACGAATCCAATACACTGATACACATCCGATATTCTCCCAACTGTTTATGTTCACTTATGACATAACCAACTGTGTTTACGTAAAAACTCACCAAAACAGACATTTTGACATAATTTTGTGTGTAGGTGTCCTAGGGCTGCCCTTGACATTTTCATTTATTAGTCGACTAATCGCACGTTTATATTAATAAACCATATAAATCATAATAATGAGCCTTTAATTGCATATATATATATATATATATATATATATATATATATATATATATATATATATATATAGTGAGCCTACGCATAAAGCTCGCAGCAGTGCACCAGCAAACGTAATGATTATGAATGTGGGATGAAAAAACAGAAGAAGACTATATGAACATTTTAATAATTTATTGATAAACTACCGTTTTCTGTGTTTTCGGCTGCAGAGATGAAGTCGACGACGCTGACTCGTCATCTCCCCAGTAGTCGACGCGCATATATGCACGTTTCATATGGATGACATAATCTGAGAGTATTAGTTTTAGATTTGAATCTGTTCATTTAAAAGTAGACATTTCAAACTTTCCATAGATATATTTTGTTTTGGTTCATTTTTGTGACACGCTCAAGTTCACTTGAGACCGAGACTGCAGAAAGCACATCCTGTTTGTTTTCATTACTTTATAAAAACACAACGTTTTGTTGTTATTGTGAGTTTATTTATCGACGAAAATGTCAATAGGTTTTCATTATAATTTTTGTCATTCATTTTTATTTAGTTATCGTCTTGTTTAACACTGCTTTTCACATGGTTTGAAACCAGTTCTGAGTGTTTTTGTTTGTCTCTGTTCGGTTCTGCAGAGGTCATCCGTACACGGCTCAGGGAAGAAGGTAACAAGTACCGCGCGTTCTTCCAGAGTCTCAACCTAGTGATCAGAGAGGAAAGCTATCGAGCTCTTTACCGAGGACTCACCACACACCTGGTCAGACAGATCCCCAACACTGCCATCATGATGTGCACCTATGAGTTCGTCGTCTACCTGCTCGATCGCTAACCTTTGACCCGAGGTGCCTCAGCACTCATGGACAAAAACTTATGTGGTTTTATTCACATGTCAAATGGTGTGTGTTCTGGGAGGAAGGTGTTAGGAGAAACAGGGTAATGACTAAAAAGCTGGTGTCTGTAAAGAAGCTTTTCCTTCCCTTTCGCTCTTTTAATGTTTAAAATGATGCTGCTTCTAAAAAGCCTTGACATACCTGACTAAAGATTGCAGTCAAATGGAGTGTGTTACATTAACATTAGCACCAGTTTGCCTTTAACCCCTCAGAATTTGGCTTTCCATCTCAAGCACTTCACGTCAAATTGATCTTGAATGTGGTTTCAGCAGTTTAGTTCTGTCGGAGAAGCTGTTGTGTCTGCCCCATTTCTGGACTATGATGGGAATTTTCTCAAGCTCTGAGCTGGAAAGGAATTGAAGGGGATCCAAACAGAGGCTCACTTCCTGTCTGGAAACGGCGAGTCAGGTTGCCCTTACACCATGCAGTGCAAAAGCAGGAAGACCCTACATAGATTCACATACCTGACACTGTGCGCACACATTTAAAAAAAAAATAAATAAAAATGTCTAAGAGAGTGTTTTGTTGTTTTTACACTACAAGCGTGTGTGTGCTAGTCTCAAGAGTGTCATATTTGTGCATTTATACATGTTGTCGTGTGTTTGCCGCCCATATTTGACCTTAACACATGAATGTAACAATCAATGCAGCCAGAGTAGGTTGTTAGCACAAAAAAATATTTAATAAATATATGTTCTGTTCTCAGCAGAAAAATTAATAATAAACGGAATAATCATTTAAATTTGTAAAAAGAATGAAGTATTATGCAAAAAAAAGCCACTGCACTGTAACACAAAATAAGTTTATTTTTCTTGGTGGACATGTTGTGCCCCCCATCCCAAACACACACAGAGCACAAAAAAAATCAGAGTGTGTGGCTGCTCTGCTAAATGCCATAGAAAAATTCCTTATGCCACAAAAAAAAAAAAAAAAACACATTAGCAATTTAGCATTTTTGTCTTGTTTTGCAGTCAAAATACCTAGGTATCCTTTGAACAAGATCCATTTACTTGAAAACCAAAATTGCATTATATATTAAGGCTTTTTCAGGCAATATTGAATTTTATTATTATTATTATTATTGTATTAAAATTTAATAATAACCTCAAGAAAAAGCAAAATCTTAATTTATGTTAGATTTATACTTAACAAAAAGACATTTGCCAATAAATTGAGACAAACTTAATTCAGTGTATATTTACTGAAAATGTATTTTGTTTCTTAATTTCAAGTGAATTGATTTTGTTTTAAGGATGTTTTAGATCCTTTTTTCCAGGAAAAAAAAAGACAAAAATACTGTTAAAGAAAATGTTTTTTGCAGTGTGGACAAAGAAAAACATGTTATTAAAATATAAAATGGAGACAAGCTGTCAAAACGCATGTTTTCTCTTTATGATGCAGTTTTGTGTCTGGTTCTCTTACTCTTTTATGCCTTTATGATTTGACATGACTCAACCCCCCACCTCCAGTGTTTTGTTGTTGTTTACAGTCAATTTGGTGTTAAAGGTGAAATGAACTGCTCTGTTGTCACTGTTCATTATGACATTAATATTCAGCAATTGATCTTATGGAAAAATAAATGCATATGAGAAAACAAAGAAGGACTTGTTTATTTTAGGTTGGGTGGAATTGCTGGATGTTTCTCGCTGAAGTAAATGTACAATGTGAAGAGTTGGCAAATTTCCGAATTGTGATGTTTATACATTTACACTCCCTTTCTTTGCTTTAATTTTACTTTCACAAATGCACCAAGAGTTTTGTGTGCACATGAAAACCAGGAAATGTGTGTGGATTCCAGTAAAGCAAAAATTCCTTTTAACTTGTTACACAAGTAATTCAGCATTTACAGGTCCTGCTGTAGTTTGGTTCAAGATCTACATGGGAGGAAACAACTTGTTTAGTTGTCAAAGCAGGTAAGAAATTCACTGAATAAGAAGCTAATGTTTTATTATTATAATTATTATTATTATTTGCCTGTGTTGAAATCCTGATCAGCTAAAGAATGCTTATATGTAAACTCTAGTAAACACGTGCTTCTTAGTTCCTTTTGGTAACGAGTTAGACTTAGGGTTATGTTTTTATATAAATAAATATTTTTTTTATATAAAATACAGACATTATTGTATAGGCTAATGGAATAATGCTGTGTTTATTTTTAATTATTTATCCCTGCAAGTAATTATTTTTACATGTATGTGCCCTCACAATCTTTAATCAAAATAATACATAATTCCCCACTCTTTGAAAAGAAATCTAATTTCTGATGACGTGTTTACTGGCGCGACACTCATGTAAGAATTGATGTCAAAATAGACCGTGTCGTATCCGAATGTCGCATTTCGCACCCTAGCGGCAGTCGCATTGGTCGTGAAGCAACCGTTCACATATAGTAAACTGAACGATTTTGTTTGTTGTAACGTTAATGCATGTATGAATATATCCACACAAAGCAAATGACCCTCAATACATCTAAAATAAAACATAGTAGATTTTATAGAGCTAATCAACGTAAAAATTTATTTAATAATTATAAAATATTTTTTCTGACATAATGATTAATAACCGCCATTTTACAGAAATAGTGTTTACAGAATAACGTTAAAGTGTTAAAATATTGGTAATTCTAACTTCGCGCTCATAGTTTTGATTAGAATACATCATATCCGGTCGGCCGGTCGCATATGGTCTAGCATGGCTCTGGGTCTAGCCGAAGCTCAAATTGGATCCTAAATGTCAACATTCGCATATGATCGGAATTCCACGCAGCCCCCGTACTACTCTCCATTGGAAATGAATGACTTCCGGTCTAACGGCTGTCGTTTGTTGTGTGCAGTGGAAAGGCGGTTAGTCAGGTTTGACGCCATACTGAATTTAACCCGGATGAAAACGAGGCTGTTACGGTCTTTACAATGGCACGTGCTGTTTAGATGTGTAGGACACATAATTTTCACAACTCGCAACTTTCAAAACTGCTTTAGATCTTCTTCACATCAGCGCCATCTCTTAAGTGGGTTGTACAGTTATTCAATGTTTTTTTGATTGTTCTGCTTTACGAAACTTTTAAAGAAATTTGAGTAGACAAAAACTACAGCTATTTACAGCAGATTCCACTAAAAACAAGGTAAGTATATCCCTCACAGCCTTGCTTTCTTACCTGTAATGGCACTACTCTGAATACAGGTAATGGTCATATAATTAGAATATCATCAAAGTTGATTTATTTCACTAATTCCCTTCAAAAAGTGAAACTTGTATATTATATTCATTCATTACACACAGACTGATATATTTCAAATGTTTATTTCTTTTAATTTTGATGATTATAACTGACAACTAAGGAAAATCCCAAATTCAGTATCTCAGAAAATTAGAATATTGCGAAAAGGTTCAATATTGAAGACACCTGGTGCCACACTCTAATCAGCTAATTAACTCAAAACACCTGCAAAGGCCTTTAAATGGTCTCTCAGTCTAGTTCTGTAGGCTACACAATCATAGGGAAGACTGCTGACTTGACAGTTGTCCAAAAGACGACCACTGAAACCTTGCACAAGGAGGGCAAGACACAAAAGGTCATTGCAAAAGAGGCTGGCTGTTCACAGAGCTCTGTGTCTAAGCACATTAATAGAGAGGCAAAGGGAAGGAAAAGATGTGGTAGAAAAAAGTGTACATGCAATAGGGATAACCGCAGCCTGGAGAGGATTGTGAAACAAAACCCATTCAAAAATGTGGGGGAGATTCACAAAGAGTGGACTGCAGCTGGAGTCAGTGCTTCAAGAACCACTACGCACAGACGTATGCAAGACATGGGTTTCAGCTGTCGCATTCCTTGTGTCAAGCCACTCTTGAACAACAGACAGCGTCAGAAGCATCTCGCTTGGGCTAAAGACAAAAAGGACTGGACTGCTGCTGAGTGGTCCAAAGTTATGTTCCCTGATGAAAGTAAATTTTGCATTTCCTTTGGAAATCAGGGTCCCAGAGTCTGGAGGAAGAGGGGAGAGGCACACAATCCATGTTGCTTGAGGTCCAGTGTAAAGTTTCCACAGTCAGTGATGGTTTGGGGTGCCATGTCATCTGCTGGTGTTGGTCCACTGTGTTTTCTGTATACCAGGAAGTTTTAGAGCACTTCATGCTTCCTGCTGCTGACCAACTTTATGGAGATGCAGATTTCATTTTCCAACAGGACTTGGCACCTGCACACAGTGCCAAAGCTACCAGTACCTGGTTTAAGGACTATGGTATCCCTGTTCTTAATTGGCCAGCAAACTCGCCTGACCTTAACCCCATAGAAAATCTATGGGGTATTGTGAAGAGGAAGATGCGATATGCCAGACCCAACAATGCAGAAGAGCTGAAGGCCACTATCAGAGCAACCTGGGCTCTTATAACACCTGAGCAGTGCCACAGACTGATCGACTCCATGCCACGCCGCATTGCTGTAGTAATTCAGGCAAAAGGAGCCCAAACTAAGTATTGAGTGCTGTACATGCTCATACTTTTCATGTTCATACTTTTTTTAGTTGGCCAAGATTTCTAAAAATTCTTTCTTTGTATTGGTCTTAAGTAATATTCTAATTTTCTGAGATACTGAATTTGGGATTTTCCTTAGTTGTCAGTTATAATCATCAAAATTAAAAGAAATAAACATTTGAAATATATCATTCTGTGTGTAATGAATGAATATAATATACAAGTTTCACTTTTTGAATGGAATTAGTGAAATAAATCAACTTTTTGATGATATTCTAATTGTATGACCAGCACCTGTAAGGTTATTGTCTAAGAAAATTTTTTTTCTTCCTCTTTTTTCCCCGGAAAGACAGTTCGTCAGCTTATCAGTAGGCTCTGCTGTTAAACAACAATTAGTGTAGCTGTGTCTTTTAAAGTGAGTATCAGAAGATGCCACTGTTTTTTATAGTGTTTAACAGAGGGAAAAAATAGAATAAAATGGATGCAACACAACGTATTATTACTGGACCCTATGAGAACCTACGGAGCCTGGGAAGTCACTTGTAAAAACAAGATGCGCAAATCCGTCGACACAGTTTATAACCCTACTCAGAGTTCCTATGGTTTCACAAAGAAACAAAGAAAGACTTGTTTATTTTGGATTGGGTTGAGTCGCTGGGTGTCTGACTCTCACTGAAGAAAATGTACAATGTGAAGAGTTGGAAATTTCTGAATTGTGATTTTCTGTCAAATTTTATTTTCACATATGCACCAAGAGATTTTGTGTGCACATGAAACCAGGAAATGTGTGTGGATTCCAGTAAAAATTTAACACGGATGAAAACGAGGCTGTTACGGTCTTTACAATGGCACGCACCGTTTAAATGTGTAGGACACATAATTTTTACAACGCGCAACTTTTAAAACTGCTTTATAGACCTTATTCACAGCGCCTTTGATTTTTAACGGGAATAAAAGCGAGGCTGTGAGGAATAGACATCTCTTCATTGGGTTGTACTATTATTTAGTATGTTCTGCTTATGAAACAGTAAAAAAACAAAAAAGCTTTAAAAGAAATTTGGGTAGACAAAAAACTCCAAACTACAGCTTTTTACAGCAGATGCCACTAAAAACACGGTAAGTATATCCCTTTCAGCCTTCCTTTCTCACCTGTAATGGCACTGCTCTGAATAAGGTCTATGGAGTTTTTGTCTAAGAAAGTATTTTCTTCTTCCTTTTTTTTTTTTTTTTCTCCAGAAAGACAGTTCGTAAGCTGATCAGTATGTTGTTAAACAACAATCCATTGAACCCGCTGTACGTCTATCCCTCCCTTTGTTCCTGTCAAAAATTAATTTGGAGCTACCCTGACTAAGGTCTATAGGATCGCAACCTTCATGCCGACATTAAAAAAACGTAAAAAGTCTAAAGTAGAAAGTCTAAAAATATAGTGTTTTCTTGTAAAACATTACAATAATCGTTTTATTTACAGCTTCAGTCAGAGACCTCTACTGAAGAAGAACACTCTGATAGCTGAGATGATGGAGACGCTGCAGAAGACGTCCCTACAAACGGCTGCTGTGGAGTGTGATGTTTGCACTACAGAGAAGAACAGAGCTGTAAAGTCCTGTCTGCAGTGCTTGGCCTCCTTCTGTCAAACTCACCTGCAGCCTCACTATGAATCTCCTGCGTTTATGAAGCACAAACTAGTCGAAGCTTCCAGACACATTCAGGAGAACATCTGCCTCAGTCATGGGAAACTTCTGGAGATTTACTGCCAGGATGATCATCAATGTATTTGTTGTTTGTGTGTGACTGACAATCATAAAAACCACAATGTGGTGTCTGTGGATTCAGAATGTACTAGTATAAAGGTAATGAATGCTTATCATTTCAGGTAGTTCAAAGTTATTTATTTTTTAATACCAACTTAAATTACTGGAATAACCTGCCTTACCTCATCATTACCTCACTAATCTCAGAATTTTTGGCTTTGATATTTTTAAAGATTACAAGATGCGAATGGCGAGATGTATATTTCTACTTATATTATTTAATGATTTTGTATGTTAACAACTTCAGAAAGAGTTAAAGGAGATAAAGGTGGACTGTCAGAAGCTGATCCAGGAGCGAGAGAGAGGTCAGCGGGAAATTAGTGAAGCTGTGAAGTCTTTTAAAGTGAGTATCAGAAGATGCCAGTGATTTTCACAGTGCTTCTAAAAGTGTTCAGCATGAGGATAAAAACTGAGAAAAAATAGAATAAAATAAATGCAACACAACGTATTATTACAGGACCCTAGAACCTACAGAGCCCAGGAAGTCACCTGTAGTAGAAAACAAAACAAACAAGACCTGCAATGCCACAGTCTTGCAGGCCGTCCCCTCAGTTTATAAACCGTACTGAACAGTTCCCAAGGTTTAACAAATCATGACCCATGGCAATCCGTGCCCTCAGATTTGTAAACCATACCTTTGGTTTTTCAGTCTGTAACATCAAATTCCTAATCCGTGCCCACGCTTTCACAATCTGTTCTGGAACTGGAAATTTGTGGGTACGGTTTATTAATCCGTGGGCGCGATGTTTGTTAAACCGAGGGAACAATTTATGAATCCGTGAGTAAGTCACTTTCATGCTTTGTAGTTATAGCCTAGTGTATGTTTGTGAATAATGGGAAAACCAATCGTCTATAAACAGGCAACTTGCAACTTATTTTGCAAGATTTATGATGATGGAATAATACGTTTAATTGAAATTGGTCACATAAACACAGTATTTAGGCTGTTGTTCCTGTTCAACAGAGTTCAGCTCTAGAGACCATGGAGGACATTGAGAAGGTCTTCACTGAGCTCATCTGCTCTCTTGAGAAGAAATGCTCTGAGATTAAAGAGCAGATCAGAGCTCAGGAGAAGACTGAGATAGATCGAGCAGAGGAACTTCACAAACATCTGGATCGAGAGCTGACAGAACTCAGAAGAAGACAAGCAGAGATTGAGAAACTTCTGATTACTGATGATCAGGTCCAGTGTCTGAAGGTAATGACGCAAAAATGTTGAGAACTATCCATAAAATGAAACATCATGCTTGGTTTGTTCATTTTAGAAAAGATTAGTTGTGTTTTACAGCTTATTTGAACTATTGTCTCATTTCAGAGTTTTCAGTCTGTGTGTGTTTTACCCACATTTGAAGACGTTCCCAGCTTCACTCAACACACTCATCTGTCTTTTAAAGACATTTCAATCTCAGTGTTTAAGGAGATTTTGGAGGATGTCTGTCAACAACAAACAGCCAGTATATCTCGAGAAGGTCTGAATTTTTTAATATGTTTGTATTACCATTCATACTCTGCAGGATTAAACCAACAAATTAACCATACACTTGTTTTGTCTCTTCAGTGTCAAATGTCTCTGTTACAAAGCCTCCAGAACCAAAGACCCAAAATGATTTTTTGCAGTGTAAGTTGAACTGTGGTTACTTTAAGACAAATCATTAATTGATAAGTATCAGTGGATATGATCTGTAACAACGTGATCACTTTGGAAGGTTTTTTTTTCTTCTTTCTTCCTCTTCAGATTTCTGTGAACTTCACCTGGATGCAAACACAGCACACAAAAACCTCAAACTGTCAGAAGAAAACGGAAAAATATCATGTTCTGATAAAGTTAATCAATATCCTGATCACCCAGAGCGATTTGATGAGTTTCCCTATATCTTGTGTAGAGAGGGTTTGTACGGTCGCTGTTACTGGGAGGTCGAGTGCAGTGGCAAAAATTGGGCTGTAGCAGTTTGTTACAAAGGAATTGGACGTAAAGGAAGAAGTGATAAATCCAAACTTGGGTTGAACAAAATATCTTGGAGATTGGGTTATTATCTGCAGAATTTCAGATTCATTCATGATAAAGCAGAGGTCCGTATCCCTGCTGCCTCTAGAATAGGAGTGTATCTGGATCACAGAGCAGGAACTCTGTCCTTCTACAGTGTCTCTGACACAATGACTCTCCTTCACAGAGTCCAGACCACTTTCACTGAACCCTTATACCCTGCTTTTTTTGCTGCGCTGAGTTCGTATGTCAGAATCATAGAGCAGAGGAAAGTTTAAAAAGACCAAATGTAAAAACAGAATTTATAGCAAAGTTATACAGTAAATTTTCCAATCTAATCACAGATGCAAAGGATCAGAATACATCATCTCAACACATTTATTGAATGGTTTTGCTCTCATTAATCTTGATTTAATCATCTGAAAATCAACATTTGTATGATTTATTCCATCCATTTTGAGGTTAAATTATTTATTTAGATTTATTTTGTTTTGAATACCCATTTTTAATAGGTTATTTTTAGTGTGGGAGGAGAGATTTATTAAACATCATTTGACCGGCCAGCAGCAATAGCAATGGCGACAGGTAGGGATATAGGTTTGTCATTGAGGTTGCAGTACTTGATGCGTTGCCTCTTCAACTTTTTCACCCAGGGTGATTATCAATAGCTTTTTCACTCACTGTTGGGGAAGTGAGGCAGACAAATATTTACTGCTCATGTAGCTTTTATGAGTTGGCGGCCGTGTACCAGCTAAAGATTTTAGGTTAGATGCCATTGAACTTAATAAGGATGAAAATGAGGCTGTGAGAGCCAGACAATGGCACACACTGTATAAAGGTACTAGATCACATCATTTTCACAAACTTTCAAAACTTTTTTTGTCTACTGACAAGTTTCATTAGCTGAACAATCAGTGTGTTGTTAAACAACAAACCATTGAACCCACTGTACTTCTATCCCTCACAGTACTGTAACTAAAGGCTAATAACATTCTTTGAGACCGACAGGGATCCGTAAACTAATTTTTTTTTTTAATGTGTCTAATTTAATTTGTGCCTTAGTGTGGGTTTTTTTGGGGGACTGAGCATTGAGTTTTTACAGCAGTTGCTCATTCGTTAAAGTATATTTTGTTTGTTGGTTGTGTAAGTAATACACATTGAATTATTGCACAATAATGTTGTGGACATTACTTTTTTTTTCAATAATTCAATGGACCAGAGTCAATTATTCTCTTTATGGTTAACATACCTCAAGGCATTTGTCAGGTTTCTGTCCTTAATATGCTATTGTGTAAAGAACTAATTTGTTGCTCATCACATCTCAAGCCCCCATTTGTTAATTCCAAAACCTCATTTTAGAGCTATTACGTTTGAGCTATTGATATGCAAACTTAAGCAGTTATATATATATATATATATATATATATATATATATAATAGAGAGAGAGAGAAAGTGTGCGTTCTATAAATAATAAAGGGTAATTTAGTGGAGAATTTTTTTTATTTTATCCTATTGTTTTTGTTAGCTTAGTGTCTGTGGGTTTTGGTGCATCTATCGAAGTGATATAGAAATGTAATGCCGTCGACAGACCTAGAACTACTAGCTGTGTGTTTATTGGAAAATAATTGCACACCTTAGAATCTTCATCATCCAATCAGAATCAAGCAGTCAACGGCCCCGTTGTGTAATTTATAATATTATACTGTGGGTTGTGTGGCTGACAATTAATATGTTTTGTTTTTTTGTTTTGTTTTTAAGTGGGCAGAACAGCCACTTTTTCTTAGTGTGTATTTAAGTTTTCTTTTGTTTGGTTTATTTTTGTTATTTAGGTATTTAGGTCATGCATTAATAATTTGCTTGTATCTTTTGTTTTTGTTATTTGCAAGGGATTGCTGTCCTCTGTTTGTGTGTTACAGTGTGCCTAGTGGCTTTGTACAGGGCCAGGCCTGCACTGACACTTTATCTCTGCTTGGACTGGTGATTCTTGTGGTGTGGCACTGGCTGTATGGTGTGTGTATAAGAAAGTTTGCACCTGTAATCATAATTAAAGGTTTTTAAGAGCATTTTGCTCGTTGTTTGAGATACATGCTGCAGGGTTTTTTTTTTTTTTTTTTTGTCCTTTACAGGTGGCAGTTTGATGCATTGTGTGTAAGAAGGCCCAACCCTTCTTGCATACTGAGGGGAGCTATACTCTCTATTTGTGAATTTTATTGACATACAAATGTTTTACTTGATCTTTTAATATAGGATCTGTGTTAGGATAATAAACTTTGTATTGATATTGTTCCAAATCTTAATTTTATTGACTCTTATTACCTTGTGCTGTGCTAAAAATCCTTTACCTAATTTGGTGTTCCTGGTCAAAAATGACTGGCTTTCACTAAAATTGGCTGTAAATCTCCTATTATGCTATATTATCATCAAATCTTGGGTTCAATTTTTTTGTCAACTTGTTTTCTTTCAATTAGCACTAGCTGTCAGGGTTCTGTCACTTCTGTCTAGTTTACTTCTTGGTTTTGTGACAGAGCTCTGACACTGTCTTTGTGTGAGTGTACGGTCTCGAGTTCTCGAGCCGTGCGCCCTTGTCTGCGTGCCTTTCACGTTGGGAGCTTGGTGTTTGGATCCCGGCACTCATGTCTAGTTTGGTTTCGGGTTCGTGTCGGGATTCGGACACTCACGCTCTTGTATATTATATTCATTCATTACACACAGACTGATATATTTCAAATGTTTATTTCTTTTAATTTTGATGATTATAACTGACAACTAAGGAAAATCCCAAATTCAGTATCTCAGAAAATTAGAATATTGTGAAAAGGTTCAATATTGAAGACACCTGGTGCCACACTCTAATCAGCTAATTAACTCAAAAAACCTGCAAAGGCCTTTAAATGGTCTCTCAGTCTAGTTCTGTAGGCTACACAATCATGGGGAAGACTGCTGACTTGACAGTTGTCCAAAAGATGACCACTGACACCTTGCACAAGGAGGGCAAGACAGAAAAGGTCATTGCAAAAGAGGCTGGCTGTTCACAGAGCTCTGTGTCCAAGCACATTAATAGAGAGGCGAAGGGAAGGAAAAGATGTGGTAGAAAAAAGTGTACACGCAATAGGGATAACCACACCCTGGAAAGGATTGTGAAACAAAACCCATTCAAAAATGTGGGGGAGATTCACAAAGAGTGGACTGCAGCTGGAGTCAGTGCTTCAAGAACCACTACGCACAGACGTGTGCAAGACATGGGTTTCAGCTGTCGCATTCCTTGTGTCAAGCCACTCTTGAACAACAGACAGCGTCAGAAGCGTCTCGCCTGGGCACACAATCCATGTTGCTTGAGGTCCAGTGTAAAGTTTCCACAGGCAGTGATGGTTTGGGGTGCCATGTCATCTGCTGGTGTTGGTCCACTGTGTTTTCTGAGGTCCAAGGTCAACGCAGGCATCTACCAGGAAGTTTTAGAACACTTCATGCTTCCTGCTGCTGACCAACTTTATGGAGATGCAGATTTCATTTTCCAACAGGACTTGGCACCTGCACACAGTGCCAAAGCTACCAGTACCTGGTTTAAGGACCATGGTATCCCTGTTCTTAATAGGCCAGCAAACTCGCCTGACCTTAACCTTGTGAAGAGGAAGACGCGATATGCCAGACCCAACAACGCAGAAGAGCTGAAGGCCACTATTAGAGCAACTTGGGCTCTTATAACACCTGAGCAGTGCCACAGACTGATCGACTCCATGCCACGCCGCATTGCTGCAGTAATTCAAGCAAAAGGAGCCCCAACTAAGTATTGAGTGCTGTACATGTTCATACTTTTCAGTTGGCCAAGGTTTCTAAAAATCCTTTCTTTGTATTGGTCTTAAGTAATATTCTAATTTTCTGAGATACTGAATTTGGGACTTTCCTTAGTTGTCAGTTATAATCATCAAAAATTAAAAGAAATAAACATTTGAAATATATCATTCTGTGTGTAATGAATGAATATAATATACATACCTCACTTTTTGAATGGAATTAGTGAAATAAATCAACTTTTTGATGATATTCTAATTATATGACCAGCACCTGTATATATAATATTAAGCAATCACACAAGCAAGATCAACATTGTAAATTTTGACTGTTTTTGCTCTATTTTGCCAATGAGACTAGATCTAAACAAAGCAGAAAAGTTGTGTCTCCTAAGAACACACAGAGGTGTTTCATTCTTGAATGATTCAGCATTTTTTATTGAATCAGGTGATTCTAGCTAATTCTTTAAGAAGAGAATAGAAAAATATCCTGATCACACAGAGCGTTTTGATTTGTGTAATTACATTTTGTGTCGAGAGGGTTTGTATGGTCACTGTTGCTAGACCACTTTCACTGAACCCTTATACCCTGCTTTTCTAGCTGGAATTGGTTCTTCTGTCACAGGAGAGCTTGGATAAAGATTATCCAGAATCAGCTGTTACAGTGGGTCTTCATGTGTGTGTATTTCATAATCTTTAGCAAGGTTGCTTTACTGCAGCTCATAATAATTAATGCAGTTCGTCATCAAACCACAAGATGTCAGAATTTGGGAAAATAATTGGCTGCAGAATGTAGTAAACTGTTTCATCTCACTGTTCAACAAAAATTTGGATAACTGGGTTGACTTCAGGATGAGGCCTGATTTTGCTTGATTTATAATATTTCAAAATGACAGTGTTGACAAAAAGTTGAGAAACAGCTGTGAAACATTTTTTAAAGGCACATTCTTAAAATAATCCTTGTACATAAACGATGAATCTTTGTTTTTTTGTTAATAGTTTAATATATAATTAACAATGCTGCAATTTGTATCAAATAACGAGAAAATCTAATTGTGCATTTGTGTTAATAACATTCTAGTGATAATTTAATTAATTTCAATGTAGAATGGAAATGTGGCTGTTTTAGGAAATATTGTCTCAAAAATCCGTGTGATTGTTGTTTTTCTCCCCATGAATAGCTATTTGCTCTTTTTGTGATAAAGAAGTATCACTTTTTAAAACAAGAAATGTTTTCTGACAGGTTTGATGCCAAATATTGTCCAGCCAACATTAAAAAATAAATTATTTAAACATTTCAGATGGCTGAACGTGTGTTAGCAGTTAAATACACATTTTCTGTCTGTTATTAGACAGCATTGGACTGGTCTGAAAGCTTAAATAGCCGTTCCTAAAATAAATAAATAAATAAATAAAAATAAAAAACTTTTGCATAAGCGACTTTCTCTGTTAGCCTACTTCGTGACGTTGTACTGTAACTACTACGGGAGAACATATATTTGTCGTTACTACATTTTAGCCGTTACTACAGATAAGGTAAGTAAATGTTATGGTTTATTACTCTTTACTTGCTCTCCATCTCGGCACACATGCGCACATCTGCACACTGAGAACCAGGAAGTGTGTGGATTCAAGAAAAACGGAACCGTTAGTCGGGTTAATATTTGACTTTTGTTTTCTGTCAAAGCAGGTGAGAACTTAATACGATCTTTAAATAACGTTTTTTTCCTATGTCTTTTTGCTTTTGTGGAAATAAAGAGCATTAAAGTATTACTGTATTGGTAATTCTGTTAATCTAGATGTCGTATGTTTATTGTTTTGGTTATACTGATGAAGCGTCTAGGATTATTCGTTTATATGAATACATAATTGTAACTGTAAGCATTTTGTAGCTTTTTAAGAAATTTATGATTTACATGTGGGTTTATGTACTTTATTTAATGATTTACTTTTGGCAGAGCAGTTCCTATTTGAGGACAGACTATCTGCATAGAAATGGCAGAGTCTGCAGTGAGTCAGTATGTGGATCAGTTCAGCTGTCCAGTCTGTTTGGATCCTCTGAAGGAGCCGGTGACGATTCCCTGTGGACACAGTTACTGTATGAGCTGTATTACTGACTGCTGGGGCCAGATGGAGCAGGGGCCGCCGTACCGCTGTCCCCAATGCAGAGAGAGCTTCAGTCAGAGACCTCTACTGAAGAAGAACACTCTGATAGCTGAGATGATGGAGACGCTGCAGAAGACGTCCCTACAAACGGCTGCTGTGGAGTGTGATGTTTGCACTACAGAGAAGAACAGAGCTGTAAAGTCCTGTCTGCAGTGCTTGGCCTCCTTCTGTCAAACTCACCTGCAGCTTCACTATGAATCTCCTGCGTTTATGAAGCACAAACTAGTCGAAGCTTCCAGACACATTCAGGAGAACATCTGCCTCAGTCATGGGAAACTTCTGGAGATTTACTGTCAGGATGATCGTCAATGCATTTGTTGTTTGTGTACTGATAATCATAAAGGACACAGTGTGGTGTCTGTGGATTCAGAATGGACTACTAAAAAGGTAACATATAAACAATAAAAAAACATGCATAAACAATTTTTATATTATTATTATATTGCATATATTTATAGGCTGTATTTTTGATTCACCTTGTTACACCCCTTTATCAGACTGGAAAGTTGTGTCTATTTTCGCCTATTGTTTTATTATGTATGTTAACATCTTCAGAAAGAGTTAAAGGAGATAAAGGAGGAGTGTCAGAAACTGATCCAGGAGCGAGAGAGAGGTCAGCGGGAACTCATTGAAGCCGTGAAGCTTCTTAAAGTATGTTTCTTTATGTGTCCTTTAGTTTTAAAGTTTGTTTGACATGCAGAAAAGTAGATCTTTTAAAGTCAATAAAAGTATACGATGACCAATGGGTTTTGAGGTCCAAAATTTGATTTAAAAGCTGCTATAAGATGCATCACACAGTGTTCTTATTGAGACTTCTGTCCATTTTGGAGCTTGACAGCAACTTATTTACTGTCTTACTGCATTGTTTTGAGTCACACCAATGATCTACATGATCAGATCTTTGTGTCTCTGACAGAGTTCAGCTCTAGAGACCATGGAGGACATTGAGAAGGTCTTCACTGAGCTCATCTGCTCTCTTGAGAAGAAACGCTCTGAGATTAAAGAGCAGATCAGAGCTCAGGAGAAGACTGAGATAGATCGAGCAGAGGAACTTCACAAACATCTGGATCAAGAGCTGACAGAACTCAGAAGAAGACAAGCAGAGATTGAGAAACTTCTGATTACTGATGATCAGGTCATTTTTCTGAAGGTAATGAAAGTCCTTTCATCGGTATACCATCATGTTTCTATACTTACTCTTTTACATAAGTAGTGTTGTATTTGTCTCATTTCAGAGCTGTCAGTCTGTGTGTGTTTTTCCCACATTTGAAGACGTTCCCATCACTCAACACACTCGTCTGTATTTTAAAGACATTTCAATCTCAGCATTCAGAGAGGTTTTAGAGGACGTCTATCAACAGCAAACAGCTAAAATATCACAAGAAGGTCTGAATATTTTGATATATTGTTTTGCCATTCATACTCTGTAAGATTAAACGACAAATTAATCACACATTTGTTTTTTATTGTCTCTTCAGTGTCAAATGTCCATGTTGCAAAGACCCAAAATGATTTTTTGCAGTGTAAGTTGAACTGTGATTTCTTCAAGACAAATCATTAATTGATAAGTATCAGTGGATATGATTTGTTACAGTGCGACCATTTTGGAACCATGGTTTACTTTGCTAAATATTTGTTTTTTTGTTCATTCATTCCTCCTCCTCAGATTTCTGTGAACTTCATTTGGATCCAAACACTGCAAACAATAAACTCAAAATGTCTGAAGACAACAGGAAAATATCATTTACATATAAAGACCAACAGTATCCTGATCACCCAGAGCGATTTGATAGATATGTGAATGTCTTGTGTCAAGAAGGTTTGTGTGATCGCTGTTACTGGGAGGTCGAGTGCAGTGGGGACAATTGGGCTGTAGCAGTTTGTTACAAAGGAATTGGACGTAAAGGAAGAAATTATGACTGTAGACTTGGCTCCAACAAAAAATCCTGGAGATTGTCCCGCTCTCAAAAGAGTGTCTATTTCACACATGATAAAGCCCAAGTCTCAATCCCTGCTGTCTGCTCCTCTAGAATAGGAGTGTATCTGGATCACAGAGCAGGAACTCTGTCCTTCTACAGCGTCTCTGACACAATGACTCTCCTTCACAGAGTCCAGACCACTTTCACTGAACCCTTATACCCTGCTTTTTACTCTGGACAAGTTTCATCAGTCAGGATCATAGAAAAGCAGAGCTTAAAATATAATCTATCAGAAAATAATACATTAAAAACGACATAATTGTATTTGAGTTACATTTACGCATCATCTGAATTCTAAAAATGTGAATATGTGAAACAATTTACCTGAAGTGTAATTTGTAGTTTGGTTGATTAATGTCATGTACTTTCTTACTTAGCAGGAACTCTGTCCTTCTACAGCGTCTCTGACACAATGACTCTCCTTCACAGAGTCCAGACCACTTTCACTGAACCCTTATACCCTGCACTTAGGGTTGGAGATTGTTCATCTGTCAGGATCATAGAGCAGAAAAAAAGACCAATTATAAAAAAAAGAATTTATAACAGAAGTACCTGAACTATTTACAAATGCAAAAACTCATTATCTAGTGTGTGTATATACAGCACAAGGGAAATTTCCACCACATTTTCCATGCTTCTCAAAATACTTAATAAATGTTTATGCTCTACTTAATCAGGATTTTTTTTTTTTTTCATATTTATTACATCAGTTTTGAGATTAATATATATATATATATTTTTTATTTTTTATTTTTTTGTCAATTGTCAATAGACAATTTCATGTTGAATATTAAAGATTTGTATGTATATATTTTTACATGTTTAGACAAAGTAATTGATTTAGATTTGAATGATGGTTGTTTTTATTTCAAAGAGAAATAAGAGAAGAAAGAACGTGATTTATGTTTCTTTTAGATTTTGTCATTTAATTTGTGTCATTATTAACTGATTTAACTAACTGAAAATACACAGATTTTACATAGAATTTTTAATTTAGCATTTTGCATTAAATCATCAAAAATGATATCAGATATATTTTTCATTGTCTGCTAAAATCAAATGTCAGCTGTGATAAGTCACTGAAAAAAAATAATGTCAGGTTTCTGAATCTTGATATAAATTATGTAGACTATTAGTGTAGATAATGCAATATTTAAAAACAGTGCAACGAATTAAAAGGGGACAAAACAAAGTGTTTGCTGTATTATAGGCTACTGAAAAGTCCACAATAGGCTACACAAATAACATTTTAGGTTACATCTGTTTCTGAACAAATAAAGAAGTAACTGATTTAATAAATACACAAGCCTGATTTTTGTTTTAATTGTCAGAATCTATCATAGCCTAAATGACAAAAAATAAATAAATTAGAATCGTTGTCTGAAGGAATCATTATTCCATGATTTATTCACCCTCAAGCCATCCTAGCTGTATATCTTCTTTTAGGCAAACTTCTTGGCAACATTCAGTTACAGTCATAGCACCACCTGTGGGCGACAGGAAATGATTTGTGTTATATTGTGATTGACTCCTCATAGACATTTAACCAAATCAACATCATATGTTAACAGTCTAATCTTAAGACCTTAGCGATGTTAAATTGCAAAGATCTTGAGTTTTCGCTGTCTGTGGCGGCCTGACAAAATCTGATGTTTTCGCCATGAAAGAGGAAGCTGTTGTAATTTAGGCATACAATGTCTGATGTGCCACAAACTTCACACGTTTCATAAGAGTCCTGGCCTAAAGACATCTATATATTTAGTTAGTCATAGCGCCACCTGTTGGCAACAGAAAAAGGCATGCTTTAACAGTAATTCACTCCCTGAAACACATTTAAATATGCCATGAAGTACCAAACACACCAAAATTTAGTTATAGTCATATTGCCACCAGTTGGTAGCAGGAAGTGTGGCAAATACAAATGACTGACGTTGTCCTCTTATATTTATATACTTAAATGCATATTGCCCACCGTGCTCTGTTTCCACCACCTGGTGGCGGTGGCACGGGTGCGAGGGCCCTTTCATCGCTGCTTGCAGCTTTAATTTTTTTATATTTTTATTTCTCTCACCGTTTCATTATTACTGTCTGCTTTGAGACAGCCCCATTCTGTTTACGTACTCACTGAAAAACAGAAGTATTTGAAACTTATTTCCCCACTGGTGATTCCATCACTGTAATAGTACGCGCTGTTCTTGTGGGCAAAGCAAATCATATTTGAGTAGTATTTCTGTCAAGGTAAGAACTTAATAAGATGCAAAAATAATGACTTTATCATGTTGTCTGTTTTGTATGTATTAGTTTGTCTGTGTGTACAGAGTGTTTATATTCTTTTAACTTGCAATAGGCCTGGACTGTGTTTCTCAAAATCATTGTGAGCGAAGTCGATCGTATAGAGTCAATTAGGTGGATAATGTTTCTGCGCTCTTAGGCTTATGATGCTTTTGGGAAACCCATGAATGAACTGCCATTTTAAAAATCTTCCCAGTCTACTGACTGTTATGACATCCGCTTCAAACATTACAATGCTCATGACAACTTTTGTTAACTCTACTATAAGTAAATTCACTTCACCAGCTAAAAGGGAAGTATTCACATTACTGGAAAGAAAGCTATGCTTCATTTTTTTGTTGATCACATGATTTTCTGAAAGCATGTGGTTTTTTCATCTCTTTAACATGGAAGCAACACAATGGAATTCAGGTAAAAGTGGAAGTGAAACCTGGTAACATAATCAACAACTGGAATTTATAGATTCATAATATATTACAGATACATTGATATGCACTGAACTGCAAGTGCTCACACCACATTTAAGGTAGGAAAAACACATCTGGAAATGTTATTTTCTGCAGCTCGTTGAGATCCGAGTACTGGTGTTGTGGTGAAATCTGACCCCCTGCCAAACTATTACCCCCCTTGTTGAAGTCGCTACTTGATTGCCTAATCCTAACGCCACCCCTACTTGTGTTTGAAGAGTATATGGAGCAGGAGCCTATGGAAGTAAACTAATGACAAATGTTTTTGAAACAAAAAAAGCTCGTTGAATTGCACTAATTGAAGGAAAAAAAAAAAGCATTGTATTAACCATATTTTTAGGGCTTGCATTTTTATGGGCTGACATTCAACATAGTTGTATATTTACGCTAAGAATATTTCAATTAAAAACATTTTACACACATTTTCATTATTAAAAATTCATTAATCAAAATTCACCTTTCAGATTTAACTTTTATTTCGCTTTACAAATTTGCTTCCACAAGTTCAGTGGTTCAAATTTGACATAAAATTCAACATTGCACATCTGGGAACTGCAGGAATAGCAGTAGAGTTCCACATTTTTACAGCAGTAGTGCATTTTCCAGTCCCAGGCAGCGTCCAGCTGGGTTGATTCCATTTTTGTAATTGGTTTCACTGGAAGATGTCCTGCTCATATGAAGGCGGTGGATTTTGAGAATCCAGGCTTTGGAGGAGGTGGTGGTTTTCCTTTCAGGATAATTGTCTCAGGACCTGATTGTGCCTTGGGAAAGACTGGTTTTGCAGCTGACAAAGCTGTGCCTTAGCGTTGCTAGGGTTTGACAGAAAGGGCACGATGAATCTTTTCCAATCCACTGGTTTAAGTTCTTAGGTGTGGGAAGAACATTGTAGGTGGCTCTGATAATAAAGCTCAGTCCGCTTCCTTCCATCTCTTAAAAATCCTTCCAGGTGAGTTTTTGTTGCTCCAGGTTTTCCCAGTTAGTCCATTGTCCCTGTCTGGGCTACGAGACTGGCTTTGTACATCTCTCTGCCTCCTCTTGCTGCCAGACCTCAGTTACTACCAGCTGTCTTCTCTGGGCAGATGTTGCCTTGTACCATGTGGGTTGGCTTGCCCCTTGTCCTCTCTTCCTTGCTGCACCTGTCCTACAATGTCTCCGTGCCTGAGAGTGGAATTTGCTTGCTGTATGGCCTCAGTGGTGGTCCACTTCCTTCAAGTTGCCAGTCTGGGAGAAGCCACTTGTATTATAGCATCTTGAGACTCTGTCAGGGTCATGTCCAGTCTCACTTTGGTGCATTTGTATTCTTCAGTGATGCTAGAGACAGGCAGTTCCAGAGCACATTTCCCATACAGGCCGATATTACTGAGAACACGTGGGAGTCCAAGCCACGTCTTGGAGAGAGGACCAGGCCTGGACTTTATGTTGTGTTTTGTTTATGTAGGTGCGTGTGGCAGTTGTCCGTGAAGGACTACCATTTTTGACTTTTGCTTTGTGTTTGTTTATTTATTAAAGTTATGTTTGAATGTTCGCCATTTCCCGCCTTCTTCTTCCCTGAACATCACACCATGTTACATTAGTGCCGAAACCTGGGAGGAAGGAGGGCCGCGCTGTAAAAGCCCTTTCCGCTGTGGGGAATCCGCGATCCCATCGGGCATGGCTGTGCAGAGTCTGGCTTCATGGACACTCAAGGCGGTGGGCTATAGTGAGTTGTAGGGGCAAACGAACTCGCTGCCAGCAGACTGTGTTGTGGAGGGGCAGTTGCCATCCATGAGGGAGCGGAGGAGTCACCGCCTTTTGCCTGAGGCTGGAGCCTGCTGCTGTCCCCCATGATGCGGAGGAGCAGGGAATGGTCGGGGACTCCTGCAGGCTGCCCGAGACGCTGCCAGGCATAACGGACAAGTTCACCCAGCTGGTGGAGGACCGGATGGGAGTGCGTTTTGGGAACCGGACCAAGAATTTCCCTCTCTCATCTCTGTCTCTCCTCATCCTGCTGTTTCATTTTCTCTCACGTCGTCTGTCCTTACCCCCAGGTGCTGCAGCCACTGTGACAGGTCCCCCTGTAGAGCTGTAGGAAACTTTTTTCCTCGTCGAAGCAGAGACCAGGAGACATTGGGATATCTTTCAAGCAGAAGTTACTCTTTATTGAGAGTCATCCAAGTCTAACTAAGTCTAACTACATTGTAGTTTATATACATTCAGTGGGCAGTCCTTAAAGGTGTTGCCCTTACACACAGCCTTAGAAGTGACCACTAAAACAAAAGCATCTAAAGACAATACAGGCAAATACCCCCGACTGTATAGATAATAGTACCCCAAATGGTATAAACAGTAGCTGGTTCAAATGCATAGGTGCTAATCCAGTCAGTCCGACAGTATCACCCATACCTTCACATTATCATAGAGACAAAGGTACAGCTGTGTCTTGAACTTGTCATGCCAAATGGTCAGGAAGTGCATAAAGACAAAAGGTTAATGTCTCAGACACCTGGGCTGCCTGACTTGATCTCCTTAGAATGTCATTATCTTTACCTCAAAATGTAAAACACAATGTACTTCACCTTAGTATTTCATGTGATGTTATGTCAGGACGTAGGATCAGCAGATCTTAAACAGATTCTTAAATTTGTAATCCCACAGAGCGCAGTCTCGATTGGGGTATGTGACGGGCAGGACGAGGCCGAGCCGTGAAAGCGGAACAAGGCCGGTGGCACAAGTGTTAATGAGTGTCAATTTTATGAATGTCAAAATTCATAAAAGATGTGTTTTTCTGCGAAAATTACCATGATTAACAAAACGTGTATCATTAACTTTTGTTGATCACAGATCTTATTTTTTGCAATAACCCAGTATCCTACAGAACAATCCTATTGGGTTTTTATCAAGGGAATTTTTTTTTTTTCTATAAAAAGTGAAAGTGAAAAATAATTAGATGTTTTAGTCATTTGAAACCTAATACTTACATTTAAAAGTGTAATCTGGCGATTTGTCTAAAAAACAATTCTGCCGTCGCTGGCGTGCAATGAATTCTGGGGTAGTATAGGCCACAAAGGGTCCATCCATTGGATCCGTCATTGCACGGGAAACGATAGATGCATTTTGACAACACATTTGAAGTAGCCTTCGAATTTGGACAGGCTTCGTTGCTGTGATTCATTCGGCCTTCGAACACGGCCTTCAAAGGATGCAGCCTCTGAATTGGGATGCTACTGTTTGCTCCAGAGAGGCCCATAATATGGCGAGCACTACACAGATTGCAATGTGCCATGATGTATTCCCAAGCTTCTCTCATGTTATTGTTGATTATATGTAAAATCTTGGCAGTATCCATACTTTCACTTCAGTGAAATTTGGCATTTGACAATTAATGTTCCTTTTCTTGGCAAAACAGCTCTTATTACAGAACAGAAGCGAAAATGGCAGATTCTGTAGCGAGTCAGTATGCGGATCAGTTCAGCTGTCCAGTCTGTTTGGATCCTCTGAAGGAGCCGGTGACGATTCCCTGTGGACACAGTTACTGTATGAGCTGTATTACTGACTGCTGGAGCCAGAAGGAGCAGGGGCCGCCGTACCGCTGTCCCCAATGCAGAGAGAGCTTCAGTCAGAGACCTCTACTGAAGAAGAACACTCTGATAGCTGAGATGATGGAGACGCTGCAGAAGACGTCCCTACAAACGGCTGCTGTGGAGTGTGATGTTTGCACTACAGAGAAGAACAGAGCTGTAAAGTCCTGTCTGCAGTGCTTGGCCTCCTTCTGTCAAACTCACCTGCAGCTTCACTATGAATCTCCTGCGTTTATGAAGCACAAACTAGTCGAAGCTTCCAGGCACATTCAGGAGAACATCTGCCTCAGTCATGGGAAACTTCTGGAGATTTACTGCCAGGATGATCATCAATGTATTTGTTGTTTGTGTACTGATAATCATAAAGGACACAATGTGGTGTCTGTGGATTCAGAATGGACTACTAAAAAGGTAATTTCAACAATAATAAAAATGCATAAAATATTTTATTAATATTATTGTTATTATTTTTTTATTATTTTTGTATTATATTGCTTTTATTTAGATAGTAATTTCAATTCGCCTTGTTACACCCGTTTACTGACTATTTTTTTCTATTAATGTTTTATTAATTTTGTATGTTAACATCCTCAGAAAGAGTTAAAGGAGATAAAGGTGGAGTGTCAGAAGCTGATCCAGGAGCGAGAGAGAGGTCAGCGGGACCTCGGTGAGGCAGTGAAGCTTCTTACAGTATGTTTCTTTACGTCCTCTTTAGGTTTAAAGTTTTTTGACACATAAAAGTAGATATTTTAGATTCAGTAAAGATATACAGTGACCAATGGGTTTTAAGCTTCAAAAAAGATTAAAAAGTGCTGTCATGGTGTTCTTATTGAGACTTCTGTCCATTTTGGAGCCTGACAAACACTTGTTTACACCAAACAGAAACAGCTTAATTTGACTGTTTGAACATTTAGAGAATTGCTCATATAAATTGCATTTATTTTGCATATTACAGTCACAATGATCTGCATGATCACATCTTTCTATGTCCAACAGAAATCAGCACTAGAGACCATGGAGGATGTTGAGGAAGTTTTCACTGAGCTCATCTGCTCTCTTAAGAAGAAACGCTCTGAGATTAAAGAGCAGATCAGAGCTCAGGAGAAGACTGAGATAGATCGAGCAGAGGAACTTCACAAACATCAGGATCAAGAGCTGACAGAACTCAGAAGAAGACAAACTAAGATTGAGAAACTTCTGATTTCTGATGATCAGATCCATTGTCTGAAGGTAATAAAAGTAATTTCTATGGCTGTGCCCCTCAACATGACAACCGCCTCACCACAAGCCAAAACACTTATTTTTTTGAAGGTTAAAACATAGGTAACGCACACAGTTTCTACCAATCTCATGTTAATCTTGAGTACCTATAGAGTAGTATTGTATCCCTTATATCGCCGAAAAGTCTTTAGTTTTATCATATTTTAAAAAGATAGATACGCTGTACAGAGTCTTACCAAAAAAAGCAGAGCTCCTGGAGTTGTGCCTGCCGTGGGCAGAGGTAAAGAGTCACAAGCGAGCAGCTTTTGCGTAGAGATCGTCTGCTAGCTGCGAAATCATTATAAATAAAAGGGAACAAAAACGTTTGTGTTGTTTACATTATATGCACTTGCGTGCCGATTGCCAACAGAACACAGACATTTGATGCAGTTTTACTCACCACCCATGATCTGCAAATCCAGTGTCGAACTGGGACTTGTTTACAAACATTCATCGGCTTCCGTAACCCGAACGAAGCGCGTTGATGGGTGTGCTCTTGCTCTGGGTGATGGGTGTGTGCACGCTTATCAGGGAGAAGTGCCCATACAAGGAATTCCACCCTTTATTACGTGATATTTGAAATAAACTTTCCGAAACCCGGTCTGAAACTGGAAGGAGTGTATTTGGCACAGAAATACTGTCCAACTCGTGTTTTGGAACTTTGGCCATGTTTAGCATGAGAATGCAACTCTTTAAAGGATTAGTTCACTTTCAATTAGCCCAAGCTTTACTCACCCTCAAGCCATCCTAGGTGTATATGACTTTCTTCTTTCTGATGAACATAATCGAAGAAATATTAATATTAATAAATATCCTGATGCATCTGAACTTTATAATGGCAGTGAACAGAACCCACGAGTATGAGGAACTGGCGCTGCGTTAGTTCGTAAGTTGAATAGGGAAGGTGTAGGACATACAGCGTAAGCTTTTTGAAGAATACGGAAGGCGTTCTGGCGGAAGCACTTGCAAGGTGAGCATTTGTGTTTTTATTTTTTTTTTAGAAAATGACCAATCGTTTCGCTAGATAAAACCCTTATTCCTCGTCTGGTATCGTTTAAAGCCCTTTGAAGCTGCACTGAAACTGTAATTTTGACCTTCAATCATTTGGGGTCCGTTGAAGTCTACTATAAGGAGAATAATCCTGGAATATTTTCATCTTAATTTCTTTTCGACTGAAGAAAGAAAGACATGAACATCTTGGATGACATGGGGGTGAGTAAATTATCAGGAAATTTTAATTTGAAAGTGAACTAATCCTTTAACAGTGTTAATAAGTCAGAATGCATGAAATAGCATTAGACCCCCCCTTTAATGCTAATTTATATGAATATTATGACAGGAGTGAAGCACAAAGCTTTGTTTACAAAAAAAAAAAAAAAAAATTATTGGCTTTCAATTAAAAGTTACATTGCAGCCATATAAACTTTTGGATTCGTGCCGAAGGAGACGGGTACATGAGCCCAAAATTTAAGCCATGTGTTGACACTGTGCATTCTCTTTTGCGATCTGCTTACCTGTTTTTTCACAAATTAAAAATTTTTCATGAGGTATTACACTGGACATGGAATCTCATTTTTTAGTCGTTTTCACAGATCCATGTGAACAGGGATCATTCTGACAACTCTGTCGTATGTATGCGAAAAAAGTAAAGGAAAAACTTTTCCTTTTTTTTTTAGCACATCGTTGTCGTGTTAACGTAGTTCAGTTCATGGAGCTCTCACCTAATGAACTGATGAGCTGATGAATCAGGTGTGTTAAATAAGGGAGAAATACAAAATATGCAGAGCGGTGGGTCCCCAGGGAGCAGGATTGAAAACCACTGCTTCACAAGCATAGACTGTACAAAAAGATGGACAACGTACCTTCACTCTCTTCCGTTGTTGAAAGTGAAGCCGCCAGTGTCCCAATATGGCGCTGACATTTTGCACTGTTTTGGAACCCGAGTCTGCGCCGATTATGCGCAGTAGTGACTGAAGTGCAGCCGTGGTATCAAGGTCTCGCTCACACTCCTGCAGAGTCAATCACAAGCACACGCCCCTAAACCTTTTTTGAGAAGCCTGACTGCTCCAGTTTTGATGTCTGCTGATTGCAGTACGACAAAGAGGCTTGTTAAAATAAGGTAAATACAACTACTAACCACAGATTAAAAGTAAAAGTGTAGTGTTGTGGCAAGAAATATCCATTTGCTCAGAGAAAGTGTTAATCTCAGCTGTCAATCATGACGTCACACTCCTGTTTTTATAGCATCAAATAACTAACTAAAACCAAACATAAACCATAAAATGACAGAAACCATCTTTAGAAAAAAAGGCATTTGAAGTGTTGTTTAGTTTGTCCCTCATAATATTAGATTACACATAGAGGGTGGGGTTTATGACCTATACTGGGTCCAGTACTTATACTTACTTTAAATCTCTTTTACATAACAAGTAGTGTTGTATTTGTCTCATTTCAGAGCTGTCAGTCTGTGTGTTTTACCCACATTTGAAGACAGCATCACTCAACACACTCATCTGTCTTTTAAAGACATTTCAATCTCAATGTTTAAGGAGGTTTTAGAGGACGTCTGTCAACAGCAAACAGCCAAAATATCCAGAGAAGGTCTGAATATTTTGATATGTTGTATTGTAATTTTTGCTTAATAGGATTCAACCAACAAATTAATTGTATGCTTGTTTTGTCTCTTCAGTGTCAAATGTCTATGTTGCAAAGCCTCCAGAACCAAAGACCCAGAATGATTTTTTGCAGTGTAAGTTGAACTGTGATTTCTTCAAGGCAAATCATTAATTGATAAGTATCATCTGTAACAATGTGACCATTTTGGAACCAAAGTTACTTTGTTCGATATTATTTTTTTTGTCCATTCCTCTTCCTCAGATTCCTTTGAACTTCACCTGGATCTAAACACAGCACACAAACACCTCAAACTGTCAGAAGACAACAGGAAAATATCAGGTTCAGATAAAGATCAGCAATATCCTGATCACCCAGAGCGGTTTAATGAGCGTCCCTACATCTTGTCTAGAGAGGGTTTGTACGGTCGCTATTACTGGGAGGTCAAGTGCAGTGGGGATGAATGGGCTGTAGGAGTTTGTTATAAGGGAATTGGACGTAAAGGAAGTACTGGTTACTGTGCACTTGGTTTCAACAAAATATCATGGAGATTGGGTTATTATCTGCAGAATTTCAGATTCATTCATGATAAAGCACAGGTCCGTATCCCTGTTGTCTCTAGAATAGGAGTGTATCTGGATCACAGAGCAGGAACTCTGTCCTTCTACAGCGTCTCTGACACAATGACTCTCCTTCACAGAGTCCAGACCACTTTCACTGAACCCTTATACCCTGCTTTTAGGGTTGGAGGTGGTTCATCTATCTGGATCATAGAGCAGAAAAAAGACTAATTATAAAAACAGAATCTATACCATAAATTACCTGAATTATTCACAAATGCAAGAGGTCAGTATGTAAAGTGTAGCACAGGTTAAATTTCCACCACTTTTTTCCACACTAAATCTCTTCTCTAACATTTATTAAATGCTCTGATTAATCATGATTTATTAATCTAAAAATTAATATTTTTGACATACATTCCATCAGTTTTGAGGTTAAATTATTATTATTATTTTTAGCTAGATAGATAACTGATTTGTATTTGTTTTATGTTGGATATTAAAGATTTTTTGTAGTCAAAGTAATTGATTTAGATTTGAATGATGGTTGTTTTTATTTCATAGTGAACTGTTATTTTGAGATCCTTGAGGTAAGAAGCCTCATTGTAATTGGTGCAAAAAACCCTCAGTTGCTTGTGTTTTTATAATTTATTATAATTCATGAAATCACTTGTTTGCACATTTCAGACATCTTTATGATTTATCTCAACATGTAGGCCAATTAAGTTCAGTCATTTTAATATTTAATATAGTCTGTTACTGTTATGAAATTCAGACCTGTGTATAATTTACAATACAACAAAGCATAATTCAAATGTATTTCTTTGACTGAGATTTTGCCATTTAATTTGTCTGTATTCAATTATTTAACTAAATGTTACTTTAATTCTCATTAAATTTTCTAAATTGCAATTCAACTAGATTCACATAGAATATTTAATTTAGCATTTTACATTAAATCGTCAAAAAACTACCAAAAAAATCAAACGTCAGCTGTGATCAATTGTGGGCAAGATAATCCACTTTCATGATTTTCAATTGTGGAAGTATTCATTCTAAAAGTAATGTAAATGTCTAAGTTTAATCATTACAACTCAGAAATGTTCACTAATTGGTAATATGAGGAAAATAAACATTTTATTTCTCTTTCACTGTTTCTTTCTCTCTCTCTTCTTTAAGACACACCCATTTTGTTTACGTGCTGAGAACCAGGAAGTATTTGAATTAAAGAGAAATTAAAAATTATTTCTCCCCTACATAAGCGTTTCAACTTCTGAAATAGATCAACTCCGCTGTTTTTTGGGGCAAAGATGTAAAGCAAATCATATTTGAATTGTATTTCTGTCAAGGTAAAGACATAAGATCCAAAAATGTTGTCTGCTTGTTAAAAAAAAATGCAATTATGTGTGTGTGTACAGAGTGTTTCTACTCCTGTAAGTTGTAACAGGCCTGGTGAAACAAAATTTTGTATAGCTACTTCATTGCTAAACGATTATTTTTGGATTTTGTTGTCTAATGAAAATGTAAGCACTACTATTGAAACAAAATACTCGATTACATACTGAAGTGTACTACAAAACTTTACTTTTTACTCTTTACAATTTCGAAGATTCTTTAAAAATACAAACCTATTTCTGTGGTGATCATGACTAAAGAGACGATTCTGGTTAAATAGAAGTTATCCAGATAGCATGGTGACATTGATATAATGTTGAGTTTTTATCCAAACCATCATTTTGGTTTAGATTGAAATTCCAATGTTTAAAATGTGTTGGATCAGCATTGAAATTTTGATGAAAGTTGACAGCACATGGGTGTAGACAATGACATTGAACTAACAGTGTTTTGTAGTTGAAAGATCATGCAGGTGTGTATCTCTGCAGAACACTAGTGGGTGTTTCCCAATCAGTAGGGCGTTTTCAGCCGCTTTACCTGTACATGTTGATGCTGATTGGGCTGACATTTTTGACACACCCACCAAACAAGAGAAAACGTATCTTAGACCCCATTGAACACCGTTTCCAGAAAACATGTTGTTCAACCCGGAAACCGTAGCAAAACGTTGCACGCCGATTTGAGCTTGAACTTGCCCCTGGACACTCATAGTGCTTTCTTTTGATATTGAAGTATTAATAAATTTTAGAAAAAAAAATAGATTACATAAACAGAGTTTAATGATTCTATAATCATAGTCAGAATATTTGTGTTGAGCATTAAAAAAACATATTGTCATATTGTGTTTAGTGTAACATTCTTGAACCTGATGTAAGAACCTGAACCGTTGGACCACCAGTAGTTATAATGACATCAGACTTCTGAAGCTAATTTTATTTTTAAAGGTTGTAATTGTCACAGGTGTCGGTTGCAGCAGAGACGAGGCGTACACGGACTTCCACAAAACAGGGTATTTAATAAACGAAGGAGAATAAAACAATCAATACAGGTGTTGGTTATATAATTAAAATATCATCAAAAAGTTGATTTATTTCACTAATTCCATTCAAAAAGTGAAACTTGTATATTATATTCATTCATTACACACAGACTGATATATTTCAAATGTTTATTTCTTTTAATTTTGATGATTATAACTGACAACTAAGGAAAATCCCAAATTCAGTATCTCAGAAAATTAGAATATTGTGAAAAGGTTCAATATTGAAGACACCTGGTGCCACACTCTAATCAGCTAATTAACTCAAAACACCTGCAAAGGCCTTTAAATGGTCTCTCAGTCTAGTTCTGTAGGCTACACAATCATGGGGAAGACTGCTGACTTGACAGTTGTCCAAAAGATGACCACTGACACCTTGCACAAGGAGGGCAAGACACAAAAGGTCATTGCAAAAGAGGCTGGCTGTTCACAGAGCTCTGTGTCCAAGCACATTAATAGAGAGGCGAAGGGAAGGAAAAGATGTGGTAGAAAAAAGTGTACAAGCAATATGGATAACCGCAGCCTGGAGAGGATTGTGAAACAAAACCCATTCAAAAATGTGGGGGAGATTCACAAAGAGTGGACTGCAGCTGGAGTCAGTGCTTCAAGAACCACTACGCACAGACGTATGCAAGACATGGGTTTCAGCTGTCGCATTCCTTGTGTCAAGCCACTCTTGAACAACAGACAGCGTCAGAAGCGTCTCACCTGGGCTAAAGACAAAAAGGACTGGACTGCTGCTGAGTGGTCCAAAGTTATGTTCTCTGATGAAAGTAAATTTTGCATTTTCTTTGGAAATCAGGGTCCCAGAGTCTGGAGGAAGAGAGGAGAGGCACACAATCCACGTTGCTTGAGGTCCAGTGTAAAGTTTCCACAGTCAGTAATGGTTTGGGGTGCCATGTCATCTGCTGGTGTTGGTCCACTGTGTTTTCTGAGGTCCAAGGTCAACGCAGCCGTATACCAGGAAGTTTTAGAGCACTTCATGCTTCCTGCTGCTGACCAACTTTATGGAGATGCAGATTTCATTTTCCAACAGGACTTGGCACCTGCACACAGTGCCAAAGCTACTAGTACCTGGTTTAAGGACCATGGTATCCCTGTTCTTAGTTGGCCAGCAAACTCGCCTGACCTTAACCCCATAGAAAATCTATGGGGTATTGTGAAGAGGAAGATGCGATATGCCAGACCCAACAATGCAGAAGAGCTGAAGGCCACTATCAGAGCAACCTGGGCTCTTATAACACCTGAGCAGTGCCACAGACTGATCAACTCCATGCCACGCCGCATTGCTGCAGCAATTCAGGCAAAAGGAGCCCCAACTGAGTATTGAGTGCTGTACATGCTCATACTTTTCATGTTCATACTTTTCAGTTGGCCAAGATGGCCAAACTACATTAACACTTCAGCTACCACTATTAACTAATATAAAAACAAGCTTAACTAATCAGTAAGTAATATCAAATTTAGAAGATAGTTCCTTATTAGTTAATCAATAATTACCTATTGTGATTACAATCATTAATAAGTATTAACTAACGGACAAATTGTAAAGAACATTATTGTGTGTCTGAGACGTAATCAGTCATCATTTTTTACTCTGAATATAGTCATAAAATGAATCATTAATTACTCAAGTGTTACCTAGTCACTATGCAGAAACTACTAGTGATCAGAACCATTATTTTAAAGTGAAAAACATCTTTTTCATTTAAAAATAATGGTCCAGATCACTAGTAGTTCTTGAAGAATGACTAAGTAACACTTGAGTAATTAGTGATGCATTTTATGACCACGTTGAGAGTAAAAAAAAAAAAAGACAATTCCTCACATCTCAGACACTTTGATGTTGTAATTAGTAATTCTTTATCATTTGTCATAGTTACCTATTAGTTCTTAATGATGCCAATCTCATTCTCTAATTATTGATTACCTAATAAGGAACTATCTTAGTGATTACTTACTGATTAGTTAAGCTTGTTTCTATATTAGTTAATTGTAGTAACTGAAGTGTTAATGTAGTACTACTCATTAGTCCTACATTGTTACTTATTAATGGTGGACCATTATTCTAAAGTGTTAACGATTATTTTTGTTAATTTCAATGTTGATTTAGCATCAGTTATCAGTCTGAATCATAGTGTAATGTTGATTCATTAGCATTACCACTTTTTTTTTTTTTTTTCTCACCATGGTTTCAATATTAAATGCGAGTGCAAAAGTGATATTGAACCAACATCACCTCTGTCAGCGGATAGACGAGGAACACAGAGATAAGTGATAAACAACAGCAGGTTTATTGAATAGTGATGAACAACAACACAGCAGAGAAAGCAGTCCAAGTAAGTAGGCTAGGAGAGGGAATGTCTCGGTACAGCTTATCTGTGAGTCATGCAGTCTTGGTTTCTTTTCCAGGAGATCCTGTAACTAACGAGCATGGAGACGACGGAGAGCAGAGGCTGAGGAGAACCAGGACTGCTGGTGGGAACAACAGGTGAGTAGAGCACAGGTAAGATGGTCGTGGAACTTGACATAAGAGTAGACAAAAAAGACATTGTGCTTTTCCATAGACAAGACCCAACAGCAAGAGAAGTGTGTGAGGACCTTATGAGTGGTGCAGAAGATGAGTGGCAGCTGGTAGTGATCAGTGATGACAGATGGAGTGCAGGTGAGGAACCAGAGGGATGCTGGGAAGTGGAGTCCGGGGAAGGTGAGACAGACAGTAAGTGTGATAACCTTATAATGTTGATTCAATGTTATCTTTTTTTTTTTTTTTTTTTTTTGAAATCTCAATATTGTTTCAACAGTAACTGAGGGTGCAAAAGTGATGTTGAAAAAATATCACTTCATAACGTTGAATCAGTAATATTACCATTGATTTTTGGTTGAAATCTCAACATTGCTTCAACATTAACTGAAGGTGCAAGAGTGATACTGAAGCAACATCACTTTGTAAAATCTTGACAGTATCCATACATTCTCTCAAGCATTTGACAAATAATGTTGCTTTTCTTGGCAAAACAGCCCTTGTATTTAAGTCTTTTTTTCACCTGGGAATTGACTAGTAAAAAGGTAAAAGAATACCTATAATAAAATAAACAATAATAAAAAACATGCATAAACTATTTTATTTTAATTATTAATTGCTTTAAATAAAACTTTTACCAGACTGGAGAAATACTACTTCAATTTTTTTATTTATTTTTATTACCATCCTCAGAAAGAGTTAAAGGAGATAAAGATGGAGTGTCAGAAGCTGATCCAGGAGCGAGAGAGAGGTCAGAGAAGCTTCTTAAAGTATGTTTCTTTATGTGTTCTTTAGTTTTAAAGTTTGTTTGTTTGACACATATTTTAACTTTAATAAAGGTAGATGTGACCAATAGCTGTTGAGCTCCAAATATTGATTTAAAATGTGCTATAAAAGTAGAGACAGACATTCATGGTGTTCATGGTATTCTTATTGAATCTTTGGTCTGTTTTGAAGCTTGACTGCCACTAATTTTCTGTCTACCTACATTGTTTGGAACAGATACCACTTCATTTGACTGCCTGAACATTTAGAGAATTTGACAAAAAAAGAAGATGAAAGAAATTGCATTGTTTTGAGTCACAACAGTGATCTGCATGATCAGATCTTTGTGTCTCTGACAGAGTTCAGCTCTAGAGACCATGGAGGACATTGAGAAGGTCTTCACTGAGCTCATCTGCTCTCTTGAGTATATATAATGTACTGAAAATATGTATTTTGACACTTTAGTTAAATAAATGAATAATGAGACAAATTAAATGACAATCTCAGTCAAAGAAATACATCTGAATTACACTATACAATTATTATAGAATATTTAATTTAGTTTGTTTTTTTAACATTAAATCATCAAAAATGATAGACATATTTTAGCTACATATTCTGCAGAAATCAAATGTCAGCTGTGGTCAGTTGTGGGCAATATAAGCACCTTTAATGACTTTTGTTGTTGTGGTTGTTTAGGGTAAACTCAGGGTGACTGACACTTTTTGCCATTGAGATGACTTGGAAAAGTGTCCCAATCAACCTGAATTCACCCCCAAGTCTAGAACTAAACAAGTGTAAATGTGTGAGTTTAATAATGACAGTTCAATAATGTTCACCAGTCGATCATATGGGGAAAATAAACATTTTCTTTTTCTTTCTCTCATTATATCTCTATTTTGGGACACGCCCATTTTTGTTTACGCGCTGAAAACCAGGAAGTATTTGGATTCGAGGGAAGTGAAACTTATTTCTCCACTACAAGTGATTCAACCTCTGTAATAGATCCACACAGCTGTTGTTTGTGGCAGAGCTGTAAAGCAAATCATATTGAGCTGTATTTCTGTCGAGGTAAGGATTCAAAGATCATGACTTTATAATGTTGTCTGATTTTAAAAAGAAATTGCGTGCAATTACGTATTTGTGTGTATGTGTGTGTACAGACTACAGAGTGTTTACTCTTGTATTTTGCAACAGGTCTGGTGAAACAAAAGTTTGTTTTGTACTTCATTGTTTAATGATTATTTTTGGATTTGGTTGTTTAATAAAAAGGCAAGTAGTTGTAGGCTACTATTAAAATAGTATTCTCGAATACATACTTAAGTGTAACGTCACTAGTGAAGGGTGAAAGTGACATGTGGCCAAGTATGGTGACCCATACTAGGAATTTGTGCTCTGCATTTAACCCATCCAAGTGCACACACACCTTGAACACACACCCGGAGCAAAAACTAATGTTAACTAAATGCTAACTAAAATTAAAACATTGTGATTAAATAGATCAGTTAATGAAATATTTCTTTCAAATATATTTTTGGTTAGATACTTGGACTTTGTAAAATCTTTACAGTAATGAAAAATAGCATTTGACAAATCGTCACCTTGGAATTATAAGGTTCTATTTGACATTTATGTCAAAATTGAGTTATTTTTATTCTGTGACACTTATTTACAATGTGATGTTTTTTGTTTGTTTGTTTTTTTTAAAGTTGTGTACATTTTTGGGACTTTTTTTTTTTTTTTTTTTTTTTTTAGAAAACAAAAAGGGTCTATCCACAAAGGATTATGGAATGCAAAAACTTTGAAACTCTTTGAATATCTCAAAACTGCTCAGAATGCAGATAGAACCTTATAATGTCATGGTGATGAAATAACGCTGCTTTTCTTGGCAAAACAGCCCTTATTACAGGACAGAGACGGATCATTTGTTCATCTTTGAACACTGCAAAGAAATGGCAGAGTCTGCAGCGAGTCAGTATGTGGATCAGTTCAGCTGTCCAGTCTGTTTGGATCCTCTGAAGGAGCCGGTGACGATTCCCTGTGGACACAGTTACTGTATGAGCTGTATTACTGACTGCTGGAGCCAAAAGGAGCAGGGGCCGCCGTACCGCTGTCCCCAATGCAGAGAGAGCTTCAGTCAGAGACCTCTACTGAAGAAAAACACTCTGATAGCTGAGATGATGGAGACGCTGCAGAAGACGTCCCTACAAACGGCTGCTGTGGAGTGTGATGTTTGCACTACAGAGAAGAACAGAGCTGTAAAGTCCTGTCTGCAGTGCTTGGCCTCCTTCTGTCAAACTCACCTGCAGCTTCACTATGAATCTCCTGCGTTTATGAAGCACAAACTAGTCGAAGCTTCCAGACACATTCAGGAGAACATCTGCCTCAGTCATGGGAAACTTCTGGAGATTTACTGCCAGGATGATCATCAATGTATTTGTTGTTTGTGTGTGACTGACAAACATAAAAAACACAACGTGGTGTCTGTGGAGTCAGAATGGACTAGTAAAAAGGTAATCAATGCTTATTATTTCAGGTAGTTGTTGATAATATTAGTCGAAGTTATTTATTTATTTAAATTACTGAGATAATAACCTACTTCCTACTTTGTTAACATCCTCAGAAAGAGTTAAAGGAGATAAAGGAGGCGTGTCAGAAGCTGATCAAGAAGCGAGAGAGAGGTCAGCGGGAACTCAGTGAAGCTGTGAAGTCTTTGAAAGTGAGTATCAGAAGAGTTTACACTGTTTCTAAAAGTGACATTATTACAGAATCCTACAGAGAATCTTAAAGGATTAGTTCACTTCAAAAAATGAAAATTTCCTGATAATTTACTCACCCCTATGTCATCCAAGATGTTCATGTCTTTCTTTCTTCAGTTGAAAAGAAATGAAGGTTTTTGAGGAAAACATTCCAGGATTTTTCTTCATATAGTGGAGTTGAAGGTCCAAATTGCAGTTTCAATGCAGCTTCGAAGGGCTCTACACGATCCCAGATGAGGAATAAGAGTCTTATCTAGCAAAACAATGTCATTTTCAAAAAAAAAAAAAAAAAAATAATTAACTTTTTAACCACAAATGAAAGGTCACACGTAACGTAGGCGGAAGTACCGCGGTAGGGCGGAAACCTATTGTTTGTTTCAAAATCGTCCGATATCATTGTTTTGTCTTTTCTTTTTGTTAGGCCGTTTGACTTAGTCTTTGCACGTTCACTTTGTAAACACTTGCTCTGTACTTCCACCTACGTCACACGTCAACTTTCCAACGTGATTACGAAATGCGCACAGCATTGCAGAGCAAGTGCAAGATGAGCATTTATGGTTAAAAAGTAAATCATTTTAATTTTTTTAGAAAATGACTGATCGTTTGGCTAGATAAGACTCTTATTCCTTTGAGTAAATTATCAGGAAATTTTAATTTTGAAGTGAACTCATCCTTTAAATGACATTTGCAAGGGAAAAACAAGAACGAAAACATATTTGTACGCACACAAAAAAACGGATGTTTTCTGGTTTATGTAGTTTTTGCAAATGCAAAATGTTTTATTTTTTTTCACCAGAAACTTCACTTTCAGGTCGTTGTAGTTATATAATTTATGTTTGCAAATAATCTGAAAACTAATCTGCTATAAACAAGCAACATTTTTATTGTAGCAAGATTTGTTTATGATTATGGAATAGTACGTTTAATTGAAATTGGTCACATAAACACAGTATTTAGGCTGTTGTTCCTGTTCAACAGAGTTCAGCTCTAGAGACCATGGAGGACATTGAGAAGGTCTTCACTGAGCTCATCTGCTCTCTTGAGAAGAAACGCTCTGAGATTAAAGAGCAGATCAGAGCTCAGGAGAAGACTGAGATAGATCGAGCAGAAGAACTTCACAAACATCTGGATCAAGAGCTGACAGAACTCAGAAGAAGACAAGCAGAGATTGAGAAACTTCTGATTACTGATGATCAGATCATTTTTCTGAAGGTAATGAAAGTCCTTTCATTAATATACCATCATGTTTCTATACTTACTCACTGTTTCACATTTTTAAATGGTCTCTTTTACATAACAAGTAGTGTTGTATTTGTCTCATTTCAGAGCTGTCAGTCTATGTGTGTTTTACCCACATTTAAAGACGTTCCCAGCTTCACTCAACACACTCATCTGTCTTTTAAAGACATTTCAATCTCAGCGTTTAAGAAGGTTTTGGAGGACGTCTGTCAACAGCAAACAGCCAGAATATCTCGAGAAGGTCTGAATGCTTTTTTTCTTTGAATATAAAATGTGATTTAGAATATGCAAGATTACACCTAAATATTGACTTTACAATTGTGTTTCTTCTCATGTTTTCAGTGTCAAATGTTCATGTTGCACAGACTCCACAACCAAAGTCTCCAAGTACATTTTGGCAATGTAAGTTGAGCTATTTTTCACAAACACAAGTTCATTTTAATATAAATATCATTAAGAGTGCAAAATAAGAATTTCATAATAATAATAATAATAATAATAAAATATTCCATATGGATTTGTGTGCATCCATCTTCAGATTTCTGTCAACTGCAACTGGATCCAAACACTGCAAATAAAGAACTCAAACTGTCAGAAGAGAACAGAAAAGTTTCATATTCAGATAAAGTCCAGCAATATCCTGATCACCCAGAGCGATTTGATGGGTGTCGTTACATCTTGTGTAGAGAGGGTTTGTATGATCGCTGTTACTGGGAGGTCGTGTGCAGTGGGGACAGCTGGGCTGTAGCAGTTTGTTACAAAAGAATTAGACGTAAAGGAAACAATGATGACTGCAAACTTGGCTCCAACAAAATATCATGGAAACTGTCCCACTATGAACAGAATGTCTACTTCACACATGCTAAAGCCCAAGTCTCAATCCCTGCTGTCCGCTCCTCTAGAATAGGAGTGTATCTGGATCACAGAGCAGGAACTCTGTCCTTCTACAGCGTCTCTGACACAATGACTCTCCTTCACAGAGTCCAGACCACTTTCACTGAACCCTTATACCCTGCTTTTTACTCTGGATATAGTTCATCTGTCAGGATCATAGAAGCGCAGAAAAAAATTATAAATTAAAATATACATGACTGAATTCGATAAAAAAGTAACACTTAAAGCCTTTATGTATAATGCATTATAAAGGTATTAATAATGTACGTTATAATGCATTATATCTTTCCATAAATAATTGTAACCAAAGTTAAAATGCATTATAATATTTGCAGATTCTGAAAATGGTTGTTTGTCATGTGTTTTAATGCATTATACTTTCTAAATGTGTGTTCAATTAATAGATAAGTATTATAATCTATTATAACTGTAGTTACAATTATTCATGAGGTCGTACAATGAATTATAAGGTGCATTACAAGGCATAATTACTGCATTAAAAATACTTTTATAATGCATTATACATAAAGGCTTTAAGTAAAGTGTGCCAAAAAAACAGGTTAAATTTACACATCAAACATTATTTAAATTCAATAGTTCTACAAACTAAAAACATATATATATATATATATATATATATATATATATATATATATATATATTTATATATATATGTATATGTAAAACAGTTTACTTAAATTATAGTGTATTTTCTAGTTTGGTAGATTTAAATCATGTACTTATTTATCACAGCGACACTCAGATTGGATGTCAGTAAATATCTCTGCAGTTCATTATCAGATTTTCCAGAATCATTAGCTATCATTAGAATCATTAGTTTGTGTGTATTTCATCATCTTGGCATCTGAGAGTGCTCATCTTCAGCAAGGTTATTTATTGCAGATCATAATAATTGATGCAGTTCGTCAACTTAAGTTGGTTTGGACATTATCTTTTAAGGTTACGGTAATTTCCTTCAACCCTAAAACACGACACAATCCAATGTGTAATTCAAAATTTGATAACACGCCTGTGAAAAATCAATACTGAAAATTCTTTCATATTAACACAGTACATTGGGCTGTATTTCTTTACAATTTTAATAACTGGGTTGACTTGAGGATGTGATATGACTTTGATTTTGTATGATTTTTACTGTTTCATTACAGTGTCTGATGGTGTTTACAGAAAGCAGAAACAGCTGTGAAACCTTTTCAAAGAGGCGCAGTTTTAAAATAGACCTTCTGTCAGTAGATAGTAGAAATGTTTCAGATTCATCTTTATATTTCTGCTTTTGTTCAGTTTAGTATGTAACTAATGTTGTAATTTTGATCAAATAAAGAGAAAATCAAATTATGCATTGTATATAACATTCTAGTCACATTTATAACATTCTAGTCACATTTGGTGAAAATGTGTCTGTTTTAGGAAATATTTAGTATTTAATATTTAGGAAATATTTAATATTTCTCTCTATGATCTATGTGAGATTGTCTGTGATTGTTGTGTTTCTCCACAGCAGCTGAATGAATACCTGCTGTTCTTATAATCAAGAAGCATCACATGTTAAAACAAGAAATGGTTTCTGAAAGGTTTGATGCCAATGGCATCGTACAACAAAAATGAAATCAATGATTTAATCATTTTATGCACAGATTGCTGGAAGTGTGTTAGAAGCTGTAAAAACAAACAAACACATTTTCTGTATGTTGTTACACACCATTCAACTGATTATTGGTGTCGAGAGATACAGTGTGATTTTAAGCAGAGTACAGAGAGTAGAGCATCAAAACTGCAAAGTCACGGCTTCACATAAACAATGTTTATCTCTCTCTCTCTCTCTCTCTCTCTCTCTCTCTCTCTCTCTCTCCCCTCACTCTCCTCACTCTCTCTCTCTCTCTCTCTCTCCTCACTGAAAACCAGGAAGTTTGTGGATTTGAGAGAAACGAAACCTATTTCCCTGCTACACAAGCCTCTGCTTAAGGATCCACACTCTTCTAGTTTGGTTAAAGCTGTAGAGGAGTGAATATTTGACTTGTTATTTTGTCAAAGCAGGTAAGAACATCATATAATCCTTAACTAAAGGTTTAATGTCTTTTTGCTTGCATTGAAAAATGAACATTCAATCACTATATAATAATTGATAATAATTCACTGTTAATCTGGATATCTTGTTTATTCTTATAGTTCTGGATGAAAGATTCTTTTATATTAATACACAACTATAAGCATTTTGTAGATTTTTATACATGCTCTCTTTCATTAATGATTTACATGTGTATTTATGTAGGCTACTCCTTCAGAAATGGCAGAGTCTGCAGCGAGTCAATATGTGGATCAGTTCAGCTGTCCAGTCTGTTTGGATCCTCTGAAGGAGCCGGTGACGATTCCCTGTGGACACAGTTACTGTATGAGCTGTATTACTGACTGCTGGGGCCAGAAGGAGCAGGGGCCGCCGTACCGCTGTCCCCAATGCAGAGAGAGCTTCAGTCAGAGACCTCTACTGAAGAAGAACACTCTGATAGCTGAGATGATGGAGACGCTGCAGAAGACGTCCCTACAAACGGCTGCTGTGGAGTGTGATGTTTGCACTACAGAGAAGAACAGAGCTGTAAAGTCCTGTCTGCAGTGCTTGGCCTCCTTCTGTCAAACTCACCTGCAGCTTCACTATGAATCTCCTGCGTTTATGAAGCACAAACTAGTCGAAGCTTCCAGACACATTCATGAGAACATCTGCCTCAGTCATGGGAAACTTCTTGAGTTTTACTGTCAGGATGATCATCTATGTATTTGTTACTTGTGTATGATTGACAATCATAACGGACATCGTTTGGTTTCTCTGGAATCTGAATGGACAAATCAAAAGGTAAATGCTGATATAATATCCATGTTCACCTTTAATTTATAGTTTTATATGGTTAACTTTTTATCTCATCCACTACTTGAACAAGTATACAGATGATATTACATTTTATTTTGCATAAACAAAAGTGTGCATTCTTGTGGAAATGGTCCCTGATTGTCTGTCTTTTACATATTAACTTTGTATGTTAACATCTTCAGAAAGAGTTAAAGGAGATAAAGGAGGCGTGTCAGAAGCTGATCCAGGAGCGAGAGAGAGGTCAGCGGGATCTCAGTGAAGCTGTGAAGTCTTTAAAAGTGAGTATCAGCATGAAGACCAGACGACTGGTCAAATCACAAATTCAACAGATATATGTTTTATTGTTTTAAATAGGCAATATTTAAATCTTTCCAGTTTCATTATTCTGAAAGCATAATCACTTTGGATTTGAACAACATCTATGATAATGGAAATGGTCACATAAATGTATTATTTAAGCTGTGTGTGATCAGATATTTGTGTCTCTGACAGAGTTCAGCTCTAGAGACCATGGAGGACATTGAGAAGGTCTTCACTGAGCTCATCTGCTCTCTTGAGAAGAAACGCTCTGAGATTAAAGAGCAGATCAGAGCTCAGGAGAAGACTGAGATAGATCGAGCAGAGGAACTTCACAAACATCTGGATCAAGAGCTGACAGAACTCAGAAGAAGACAAGCAGAGATTGAGAAACTTCTGATTACTGATGATCAGATCCATTGTCTGAAGGTAATTAAAGTTATTTGTATCATATCTGTGTGTGAATCTTCCACATTACAACATATCTCCATAGATACATGCTCTTAATGAAAAAGTGTCTGATGATTCATGAATTGTCTATATTATTATTCTCATTTCAGAGCTTTCAGTCTGTGTGTGTTTTACCCACATTTGAAGACGTTCCCAGCTTCACTCAACACACTCATCTGTCTTTTAAAGACATTTCAATCTCAGTGTTTAAGGAGGTTTTGGAGGACGTCTGTCAACAGCAAACAGCCAGAATATCTCAAGAAGGTCTCTTTTTTATTTTATTTTAGATAAATAGTTTTTTGTTAAAAAATCATTGTTGATTCATTCACATAATTTTAGATTTCATATAAATATTAAGCATTCGATTGTGTTTCCCCTTCTTCAGTGTCAAATGTCCATGTCTCAGAGACTTCAGAACCTAAAACTCCAAATGGATTTTTGCAATGTAAGTTTTATTTGTATACATTGGTCTCTCACACAGATGCTGAATGGTAGTTAATAAGAGTTATTAAGTGTTTCTATTATCTGGAGAAAAACATTAAATCATTTATCTGCTTATGTTATTAATAACTATTAAAATGTGACATTGTGAGGGGAAAGTGTGGATGGATGAATATCTTTTTTTCCCTACATCTTCATCAGATTTCTGTCAACTGCAACTGGATCCAAACACAGCACACAAAAAACTCATCCTGTCAGAAGAGAACAGAAAAGCATCACATTCAGTTAAAGTTCAGCAATATCCTGATCACCCTGAGCGATTTGATGGATATTGCAATGTCTTGTGTCAAGAGGGTTTGTGTGGTCGCTGTTACTGGGAGGTGGATTGCAGTGGGAACAATTGGGCTGTAGCAGTTTCTTACAAAGGAATTAGTCGTAAAGGAGACAATGACTGTAGACTGGGGTTTAATAACAAGTCCTGGAGATTGTCCCGCTATCAAGAGAATTTCTATTTCATACATGATAAAGCCAAAGTCTCAATCCCTGCTGTCCGCTCCTCTAGAATAGGAGTGTATCTGGATCACAGAGCAGGAACTCTGTCCTTCTACAGCGTCTCTGACACAATGACTCTCCTTCACAGAGTCCAGACCACTTTCACTGAACCCTTATACCCTGCTTTTGGGGTTTTAGACGGTTCATCTGTCAGGATCATAGAGCAGAAGAGAATTTAGATCAGAAATGAAAGACTCTCGAGATGTCCTAAACAGTTTACAGTTAAAGGTATAGATATATTAAAAGCATTTATGGATTTCTGCATCAAGTCTGCACATTCCTGTCAACTCTTCACTATCCTGTACTGCCAGAGAAAACCAGACGATTGCAGTTCATCGTTAAGCCACAAGGTGTCCGCTTCAGCTTTCAAAGTCCTCATGTTTTACAAGTGTGTTCATTTTTGTGTAAACTAATTTGCAATGTAAAACCTACTGGCATTTACAATTAACCAATTCTAATAGTTAAGATTAGAGATTAGATTAGATGACTTCTGTCAAAAAAAAGTGGCTTTTAGAGCTGTTAAAATGCTCACATTATTGCATTAGATTAAACATGTTTAACAGTGTTGATAAATGTACCTAATTTGACCATTTTTTGAGTGATTTCTAAAGGGTGTTGTGTTTTTCATGAATTTTAATTAATTTGGGGTTTTTTTTTGTTCAAGTGTGACAACTAAAGAGCACCTCTTTCCAATATGTTTACTTGTTTATCACTGCAAAGTCCAAGTGAAATGCCAAACTCAGCTAAACTCTTTACTGCCAGGATAATATAACACAATGTGATTGCTATACATATAGATTATATGATATCTTTAAGTGTTTGTATTTCATTAGAAGTTTAAAGAAAGTGTGTGTGTGTGTGTGTGTGTGTGTGTGTGTGTGTGTATGTGTAAATATCTTTTTCATTCTGCTAAAGTGGCAAATGACCTGCCATATAATTAAATATGAATCATAATCTTACAAATCAACCATGTTCAGTAGCACAAATATGGAGCTTGCCTGGATGTCATTTTGTGGCAATTTTCTATTCACTATATACTTTACATCAAAGAAATGTGTATAAATGGACATGCACATGTGAATTTTCTGTTTACATGTAACATTGCTACAAAAATAAAAGTACTGCAGTATTAACTTTTTCAAGTTAATGTTTAACTACTACTGAAATCTGTATCTTAAATGCTCAGAGTGATACACAATAACTTTAAGCCAGACAAAACTGACATTCCAAAAAACTTAATTTTGGTGGCACGGGCACAATAAATATTTCCAGTGGGTGGCAGCAATGCACTACAGGGTTTTCGAGCTTGCCATACAAATTTAAAAGAAAAAGAGATGAGAGATGAGGCGTAGTACCCCAGAGCATAGATATAATAAATACATAGACGGCTTTGGATTGTTGCTGCGATAGGTCAACGAGTCCGCCATATTGTGTGGGGCAAGACTCCCCTATAAACAAATGCAAGTAAACGGGGAGCTGCTGCTTTTTTGGACAAAAAGCGCGATAAAGTTTACATTTCTCAACCGATTCCAACGGTTTATGAACTGCGTGAAGTACGAAAAAGGTTTTGTCTCCAATTACTCAGAATCTCGCTAGTTTTGAACTTGAAAATTAGTCATTGTCATAAGGAATTGTGAAAACTCGTTTCTCAAGCATAGATTTGGTTTATTTTTCAAGGTTAATAATTGTGGAGATGTTCCTAATGTAATATAATTTAACGTATACGAAATGTGCACATCGATTTTAATTGTGGAAATGGCTTTTTCTGTCTTCAACAACGCATTTTAGCTTTTTCCCTCGTGCCCTTAGCTTTTCCTATTGAATCACATGACAGGATGTCACAGGACAATTTCAAATGAATGTGAAGATAATTTGCATCTCAAAACCTTATTAATCTGAAGCATTTATCTTAAGGCCCTTTTCATTTTTATAATTTTTGCCTCCTAACCTTATGCTTGCCGTTTAACACACAAATGTTTGTTTTATTATTCATAACAACAATAAGAAATTTTATATTATAGTAAAAAATAAAAAAAATTAAAAAGTCTCCATTTTAAATGGACAGCATTATATTTAACTGTGTCTGGCAACTTTATTGGGGTCTAAAGAAAGTTAAACATTTAATTATCTATAGGCCTAAGCATTTCACAGATTTAATGTCAGTCCACCAGTTAATGTACTAATTGAATTTATTTCGATTCAAATGGTTTTTAGCGAGATATAAAAGGATTGGGCTTAAAAATGTCTTATCCTGTGGCTCGCTCTAGTGGACAACATTAATAGCACAGCTTGTACTTCTTATTTTAAAACAATC